>CATQIS010000003.1:566519-969985 GCA_958296335.1 Urtica urens
TATTTACAAGTTAAAGTACGTTTTTTACAAGAGAAAGAATCGTTGTGACAAGTAAAATTACGTTTTTTAACAAGTTAAAGTACGTTTTTAACAAGTTAAAGTTACGTTCTGACAAGTTAAATTACATTTTTTACAAGTTCAAATTACGTTTTTTAACAAGTTAAAGTTGCGTTTTGACAAGTGAAAGTTACATTTTGACAAGTTAAATTACGTTTTTTACAAGTTAAAGTACATTTTCAACAAGTTAAAGTTATGTTTTGACAAGTTAAATTCACATTTTGACACGTTAAAATATTTTTTTTACAAGTTAAAGTACGTTTTTGACAAGTTAAAGTACGTTTTTTACAAGTTAAAGTAAGTGTTTTACAAATTGAAGTACGTGTTTTACAAGTTAAAGTACATTTTTTTCCAGTTAAAGTTACGTTTTATCGACTTAAGGTTACGTTATGAGACATTAAAATTACATTTTGACAACTTAAAATACATTTTTTACAAGTTAAAGTTACGTTTTGATAAGTTGAATTATGTTTTTTTACAACTTAAAGTACAATTTTTACAATATAAAGTTTTGTTGTGACCAGTAAAATTACGTTTTTTAAAAGTTAATGTATGTTTTTAAAAGGTTAAACTTACGTTTTGACAAGGTAAAGTTACTCTTTGACAAGTTAATGTATGTTTTTTACAAGTTAAAGTACTTTTTTACAAGTTGAAGTACGTTTTGACAACTTAAATTACGTTTTTTTCAACTTAATATATGTTTTTAACAAGTTAAACTTACGTTTTAACAAGTTAAAGTTACGTTTTGACTAGTTAAAGTACGTTTTTTACAAGTTAAAATAAGTTTTTAACAAGTTAAAGTTACGTTTTAACAACTTAATGTGAGGTTTTCACACATTAAAATTACATTTTGACAAGTGAAAGTACGTTTTATACAAGTTGAAATACGTTTGTTACAAGTTAAAGTACATGTTTAACAAGTTAAAGTTATGTTTTGACAAGTTAAAGTTACATTTTGACACGTTAAAATACGTTTTTTACAAGTTAAAGTACGTTTTTTACAAGTTGAAGTACGTTTTTTACAAGTTAAAGTAAGTTTTTTACAAGTTGAAATATGTTTTTTACAAGTTAAAGTACGTTTTTTACAAGTTGAAGTACGTTTTTTACAAGTTAAAGTACATTTTTTTATAAGTTAAAGCTACGTTTTAACAACTTAAAGTTACGTTTTGCCACATTAAAATTACATTTTGACAAATTAAAGTACATTCTGTACAAGTTAAAGTTACGTTTTGATAAGTTTAATTATGTTTTTTACAAGGTAAAGTACGTTTTTTACAATATAAAGTTTCGTTATGACAAGTAAAATTATGTTTTTTAAAACTTAAAGTATGTTTTTAACAAGTTAAACTTACGTTTTGACAAGTTAAAGTTACTTTTTGACAAGTTAAAGTATGTTTTTTACAATTTAAAGTACGTTTTTTACAAGTTGAAGTATGATTTTTACAAGTTAAAGTACGTTTTTTACAAGTTAAAATACCTTTTTAACAACTTAAAGTTACGTTTCGACATGTTAAAGTTACATATTGACATGTTAAATTACGTTTTTAACAAGTTTAAGTTACGTTTTGATATGTTAAAGTTACATTTTAACACGTTAAAATACGTATTTTACAAGTTATAGTACGTTTTTTACAATTTGAAGTACGTTTTTTACAAGTTAAAGTAAGTGTTTTACAAGTTAAAGTAAGTGTTTTACAAGTTGAAGTACGTTTTTTACAAGTTAAAGTACATTTTTTACAAGTTAAAGTTACGTTTTAACAACTTAAAGTTACGTTTTGCCACATTAAAATTACATTTTGACAAATTAAAGTACGTTCTGTACAAGTTAAAGTTACGTTTTGATAAGTTTAATTATGTTTTTTACAAGTTAAAGTACGTTTTTTACAATATAAAGTTTCGTTATGACAAGTAAAATTATGTTTTTTAAAACTTAAAGTATGTTTTTAACAAGTTAAACTTACGTTTTGACAAGTTAAAGTTACTTTTTGACAAGTTAAAGTATGTTTTTAACAATTTAAAGTACGTTTTTTACAAGTTGAAGTATGTTTTTTACAAGTTAAAGTACGTTTTTTACAAGTTAAAATACATTTTTAACAACTTAAAGTTACGTTTCGACAAGTTAAAGTTACATATTGACAAGTTAAATTACGTTTTTAACAAGTTTAAGTTACGTTTTGATATGTTAAAGTTACATTTTAACACGTTAAAATACGTATTTTACAAGTTATAGTACGTTTTTTACAATTTGAAGTACGTTTTTTACAAGTTAAAGTAAGTGTTTTACAAGTTGAAGTACGTTTTTTACAAGTTAAAGTACATTTTTTACAAGTTAAAGTTACGTTTTAACAACTTAAAGTTACGTTTTGCCACATTAAAATTACATTTTGACAAATTAAAGTACGTTCTGTACAAGTTAAAGTTACGTTTTGATAAGTTTAATTATGTTTTTTACAAGTTAAAGTACGTTTTTTACAATATAAAGTTTCGTTATGACAAGTAAAATTATGTTTTTTAAAACTTAAAGTATGTTTTTAACAAGTTAAACTTACGTTTTGACAAGTTAAACTTACTTTTTGACAAGTTAAAGTATGTTTTTAACAATTTAAAGTACGTTTTTTACAAGTTGAAGTATGTTTTTTACAAGTTAAAGTACGTTTTTTACAAGTTAAAATACATTTTTAACAACTTAAAGTTACGTTTCGACAAGTTAAAGTTACATATTGACAAGTTAAATTACGTTTTTAACAAGTTTAAGTTACGTTTTGATATGTTAAAGTTACATTTTAACACGTTAAAATCCGTATTTTACAAGTTATAGTACGTTTTTTACAATTTGAAGTACGTTTTTTACAAGTTAAAGTAAGTGTTTTACAAGTTGAAGTACGTTTTTTACAAGTTAAAGTACATCTTTTACAAGTTAAAGTTACGTTTTAACAACTTAAAGTTACGTTTTGACACATTAAAATTACACTTTGACAAGTTAAAGTACGTTCTGTACAAGTTAAAGTTACGTTTTGATAAGTTTAATTATGTTTTTAACAAGTTAAAGTACATTTTTTACAATATAAAGTTTCGTTATGATAAGTAAAATTACGTTTTTTAAAACTTAAAGTATGTTTTTAACAAGTTAAACTTACGTTTTGACAAGTTAAAGTATGTTTTTTACAAGTTAAAGTACGTTTTTTACAATTTAAAGTACGTTTTTTACAAGTTGAAGTACGTTTTTAACTAGTTAAAATAAAATTGTTACAAGTTAAACCTCATTTTTAACAAGTTAAAATATGTTTTTTACAAGTTAATGTATCTTTTTGACAAGTTAAAGTTACGTTTTGACAAGTTTAAGTCCGTTTTTTACAAGTTAAAGTTACGTTTTGACAAGTTAAAGTTACGTTTTGACAAGTTAAATTACATTTTTTACAAGTTAAAGTACGTTTTTAACAAGTTGAAGTACGTTTTTAACAATTTAAAGTACGTTTTTAACAAGTTAAAGTTATGTTCTGACAAGTTAAAGTACGTTTTTTACAAGTTAAAGTATGTTTTTAACAAGTTAAAGTTACCTTTTGACAAGTTAAAGTTACATTTTGACACGTTAAAATTCGTTTTTTACGAGTTAAAGTACGTTTTTGAAAAGTTGAAGTACGTTTTTACAAGTTAAAGTAAGTGTTTTACAAGTTGAAATACGTGTTTTACATGTTAAAGTATATTTTTTACTAGTTAAAGTTACATTTTAAAAACTCAAACTTACTCTTTGAGACATTAAAATTACATTTTGACAAGTTAAAATACGTTTTTTACAAGTTGAAGTGCGTTTTTTAAGTTAAAGTATGTTTTTTACAAGTTAAATTACAATTTTAACAACCTAAAGTTACGTTTCGACAAGTAAAAGTTACATATTGACAAGTTAAATTACGTTTTTAACAAGGGAAAAGTTACGTTTTGATAAGTTAAACTTACATTTTGACACGCTAAAATACGTTTTTTACAAGTTAAAGTACGTTTTTGACAATTTGAAGTACGTTTTTTTCAAGTTAAAGTAAGTGTTTTACAAGTTGAAGTACGTGTTCTACAAGTTAAAGTACATTTTTTACCAGTTAAAGTTACGTTTTAATAACTTAAAGTTACGTTTTGAGACATTAAAATTACGTTTTTGACAAGTTAACATACGTTTTTTCAAGTTGAAGTGCGTTTTTTACAAGTTAAAGTACGTTTTTTACAAGTTAAAATACATTTTTAACAACTTAAAGTTACGTTTCGATAAGTTAAAGTTACATATTGACAAGTTAAATTACGTTTTTAACAAGTTAAAGTTACGTTTTGACAAGTTAAAGTACGTTTTTTACAAGTTGAAGTACATTTTGACAAGTTAAGTTACGTTTTTAACAAGTTAAACTTACCTTTTGACAAATTAAAGTTATGTTTTGACAAGTTAAAGTAGGTTTTTTACAAGTTAAAGTACGTTTTTTACAAGTTGAAGTACGTTTTTACAAGTTAAAGTGCATTTGTTACAAGTTAAACCACATTTTTGACAAGTTAAAATACATTTTTTACAGGTGAATGTATATTTTTAACAAGTTAAAGTTACGTTTTGACAAATTAAAGAAAGTTTTTTACAAATTAAAGTACGTTTTTAACAAGTTAAATTTACGTTATGACAAGCTAAAGTTACATTTTGACACGTTAAACTACATTTTTTACAATATAAAGTTTCGTTATGATAAGTAAAATTATGTTTTTTAAAACTTAAAGTATGTTTTTAAAAAGTTAAACTTACGTTTTGACAAATTAAAGTTACTTTTTGACAAGTTAAAGTATGTTTTTTACAAGTTGAAGTACGTTTTTAACAAGTTAAAGTACGTTTTTTTACAAGTTAAAGTACGTTTTTAACAAGTTAAAGTTACGTTTTGACAAGTTAAAGTTACATTTTGACAAGTAAAATTACGTTTTTTACAAGTTAAAGTACATTTTTAACAATTTAAAGTTACGTTTTGACACATTAAAATTACTTTTAGACAAGTTAAAGTATGTTCTGTACAAGTTAAAAATACGTTTTGATAAGTTTAATTATGTTTTTTACA
The DNA here is from genome assembly GCA_958296335.1 of Urtica urens. Lineage (NCBI taxonomy): Eukaryota > Viridiplantae > Streptophyta > Magnoliopsida > Rosales > Urticaceae > Urtica > Urtica urens. Next base: position 571,652 of record CATQIS010000003.1, read on the forward strand.
AGTTAAAGTACATTTTTTACAATATAAAGTTTCGTCATGACAAGTAAAATTACGTTTTTTAAAACTTAACCTATGTTTTTAACAAGTTAAACTTACGTTTTGACAAGTTAAAGTTACTTTTTGACAAGTTAAAGTATGTTTTTTACAAGTTAAAGTACGTTTTTTACAAGTTAAAGTACGTTTTTTACAAGTTGAAGTACGTTTTTAACAAGTTGAAATAAATTTGTTACAAGTTTAACCTCATTTTTAACAAGGTAAAATATGTTTTTTACAAGTTAATGTATGTTTTTTACAAGTTAAAGTTACGTTTTGACAAGTTTAAGTACGTTTTTTACAAGTTAAAGTATGGTTTTACGAGTTAAAGTACGTTTTTAACAAGTTAAAGTTCCATTTTAACAAGTTAAAGTTACATTTTGACAAGTTAAAATACGTTTTTTACAAGTTAAAGTACGTTTTTAAGAAATTGAAGTACGTTTTTAACAAGTTAAAGTAGGTTTTTAACAAGTTAAAGTTATGTTCTGACAAGTTAAAGTACCTTTATTACAAGTTAAAGTACGTTTTTAATAAGTTAAAGTTACGTTTTGAAAAGTTAAAGTTACATTTTGACAAGTTAAATTACGTTTTACAAGTTAAAGTACATTTTTAACAAGTTAAAGTTACGTTTTAAAAACTTAAAATTACGTTTTGACACATTAAAATTACATTTTGACACGTTAAAGTACGTTCTGTACAAGTTAAAAGTTACGTTTTAATAAGTTTAATTATATTTTTTACAAGTTAAAGTACATTTTTTACAAGTTGAAGTACGTTTTTAACAAGTTAAAGTACATTTTTAACAAGTTAAAGTACATTTTTAACAAGTTTAAGTACGTTTTTAACAAGTTAAAGTACGTTTTTAACAAGTTAATGTTACGTTCTGACAAGTTAAAGTACGTTTTTTACAAGTTAAAGTACGTTTTTTACAAGTTAAAGTATGTTTTTAACAAGTTAAAGTTACCTTTTGACAAGTTAAAGTTACATTTTGACACGTTAAAATACGGATTTTAACGAGTTAAAGTACGTTTTTGACAAGTTGAAGTACGTTTTTTACAAGTTAAAGTAAGTGTTTTACAAGTTGAAATACGTGTTTTACATGTTAAAGTACATTTTTTACTAGTTAAAGTTACATTTTAAAAACTTAAACTTACTTTTTGAGACATTAAAATTACATTTTGACAAGTTAAAATACGTTTTTTACAAGTTGAAGTTCTTTTTTTAAGTTAAAGTACGTTTTTTACAAGTTAAATTACAATTTTAACAACCTAAAGTTACGTTTCGACAAGTAAAAGTTACATATTGACAAGTTAAATTACGTTTTTAACAAGGGAAAAGTTACGTTTTGATAAGTTAAATTTACATTTAGACACGTTAAAATACGTTTTTTACAAGTTAAAGTACGTTTTTGACAATTTGAAGTACGTTTTTTACAAGTTAAAGAAAGTGTTTTACAAGTAGAAGTACGTGTTCTACAAGTTAAAGTACATTTTTTACCAGTTAAAGTTACGTTTTAACAACTTAAGGTTATGTTTTGAGACATTAAAATTACGTTTTTGACAAGTTAAAATACGTTTTTTACAAGTTGAAGTGCGTTTTTTACAAGTTAAAGTACGTTTTTTACAAGTTAAAATACATTTTTAACAACTTAAAGTTACGTTTCGACAAGTTAAAGTTACATATTGACAAGTTAAATTACGTTTTTAACAAGTTAAAGTTAAGTTTTGACAAGTTAAAGTTACATTTTAACAGGTTAAAATACGTTTTTTACAAGTTAAAGTACGTTTTTTACAACTTGAAGTACGTTTTGACAAGTTAAGTTACGTTTTTAACAAGTTAAACTTACCTTTTGACAAATTAAAGTTATGTTTTGACAAGTTAAAGTAGGTTTTTTACAAGTTAAAGTACGTTTTTTACAAGTTGAAGTACGTTTTTACAAGTTAAAGTACATTTGTTACAAGTTATACCACATTTTTGACAAGTTAAAATACATTTTTTACAGGTGAATGTATATTTTTAACAAGTTAAACTTATGTTTTGACAAGTTAAAGTTACGTTTTGACAAGTTAATGTAGGTTTTTAACAAGTTAAAGTTACGTTTTGACAAGTTAAAGTACGTTTTTTACAAGTTAAAGTACGTTTTTACAAGTTAAAGTATGTTTTTAACAAGTCAAAGTTACGTTCTGACAAGTTAAAGATACATGTTGACACGTTAAAATAGGTTTTTTACAAGTTAAAGTACGTTTTTTACAAGTTGAAGTACGTTTTTTACAAGTTAAAGTAAGTGATTTACAAGTTGAAGTACGTTTTTTACAAGTTAAAGTACATTTTTTACAAGTTAAAGTTACGTTTTAACAACTTAAAGTTACGTTTTGACACTTTAAAATTACATTTTGACAAGTTAAAGTACGTTCTGTACAATTTAAAGTTACGTTTTGATAAGTTTAGTTATGTTTTTTACAAGTTAAAGTGCGTTTTTTCCAATATAAAGTTTCGTAATGACAAGTATAATTACGTTTTTTAAAAGTTAAAGTATGTTTTTAACAAGTTAAAGTTACGTTTTGACAAGTTAAAGTTACTTTTCGACAAGTTATAGTATGTTTTTTACAAGTTAAAGTACGTTTTTTACAAGTTGAAGTACGTTTTTATCAAGTTAAAATAGAATTGTTAGAAGTTAAACCTCATTTTTAACAAGTTAAATTATGTTTTTTACAAGTTAATGTATGTTTTTTACAAGTTAATGTATGTTTTTTACAAGTTAAAGTTACGTTTTGACAAGTTAAAGTTACATTTTGACAAGTTTAAGTACGTTTTTTACAAGTTAAAGTATGTTTTTATGAGTTAAATTACGTTTTTAAGAAGTTAAAGTTCTATTTTAAAAAGTTAAAGTTACATTTTAACAAGTTAAAATACGTTTTTAACAAGTTAAAGTACGTTTTTAACAAGATGAAGTACGTTTTTAACAAGTTAAAGTACGTTTTTACAAGTTAAAGTACATTTGTTACAAGTTTAACCATATTTTTGACACGTTAAAGTACGTTTTTTACAAGTTAATGTATGTTTTTAACAACTTAAACTTATGTTTTGACAAGTTAAAGTTACGTTTTGACAAGTTAATGTAGGTTTTTAACAAGTTAAAGTTACGTTTTGACAAGTTAAAGTACGTTTTTTACAAGTTAAAGTACGTTTTTACAAGTTAAAGTATGTTTTTAACAAGTCAAAGTTACGTTCTGACAAGTTAAAGATACATGTTGACACGTTAAAATAGGTTTTTTACAAGTTAAAGTACGTTTTTTACAAGTTGAAGTACGTTTTTTACAAGTTAAAGTAAGTGTTTTACAAGTTGAAGTACGTTTTTTACAAGTTAAAGTACATTTTTTACAAGTTAAAGTTACGTTTTAACAACTTAAAGTTACGTTTTGACACTTTAAAATTACATTTTGACAAGTTAAAGTACGTTTTGTACAATTTAAAGTTACGTTTTGATAAGTTTAGTTATGTTTTTTACAAGTTAAAGTACGTTTTTTCCAATATAAAGTTTCGTAATGACAAGTATAATTACGTTTTTTAAAAGTTAAAGTATGTTTTTAACAAGTTATAGTTACGTTTTGACAAGTTAAAGTTACTTTTCGACAAGTTATAGTATGTTTTTTACAAGTTAAAGTACGTTTTTTACAAGTTGAAGTACGTTTTTATCAAGTTAAAATAGAATTGTTAGAAGTTAAACCTCATTTTTAACAAGTTAAATTATGTTTTTTACAAGTTAATGTATGTTTTTTACAAGTTAATGTATGTTTTTTACAAGTTAAAGTTACGTTTTGACAAGTTAAAGTTACATTTTGACAAGTTTAAGTACGTTTTTTACAAGTTAAAGTATGTTTTTATGAGTTAAATTACGTTTTTAAGAAGTTAAAGTTCTATTTTAACAAGTTAAAGTTACATTTTAACAAGTTAAAATACGTTTTTAACAAGTTAAAGTACGTTTTTAACAAGATGAAGTACGTTTTTAACAAGTTAAAGTACGTTTTTAACAAGTTAAAGTTACGTTCTTGTTGTCGCCGTATTCTCACACGGCAACTCTAGTGTATGCCTCCCCTATCGTCCTCCGATCGACCAACACTTGGAACCCACGCCAGGTTCATAATGGCACGCCTTGGGCCTTTCGGCGACCTCTGTCCGGCCGTCGACCTCAGTCCGGCCGGCGACCTCTGTCCGGCCGGCGACATCCGGCCGGCGACTTCCGGCCGACCGGCGACTTCCGGCCGACCGGCGACTTCCGAGGCGCGAAGTAGAGACGCCTCCCCCGGGACAACCATGACTCGCCCTCGCGCGCCTAGCCGATCGTCCCTGCCCCCGGGACGGCCCTGGTCGGCCAACATCACCCATGGGAGGGGCCTGGCCGGCCATCCTCACCCATGGGAGGGGCCTGGCCGGCCTTCCTCACCCATGGGAGGGGCCTGGCCGGCCTTCCTCACCCATGGGAGGGGCCTGGCCGGCCTTCCTCACCCAGGGGAGGGACCTGGCCGGCCTTCCTCACCCATGGGAGGGGCCTGGCCGGCCACCGACGCCCAGAGGCTCCCCACTCGGCCCAAGGGTACACCCACGGCTATAAATATCCCCTCTAATCCTCTCAACAAGGTACACCAGTTTTCCCAAGAGATAACTATACTCTCTTTCTCTTAGTCTCTATCTCGGCCATACCCTCCTCGGGAAGCTGAGTCGGGGACAAGTTCCCATTGGAATTGTTCCCTAAGATCCAAGGTCCGAGCGTCGAAGCGACGTTGACTCTTAAGTCTCCGCTTCCGCCCGATCTTGTCGATCCTTCCTCGTCATCCTACAAACTCCACCCACATTATAGTAATGTTGAGCGTCGGAGAGGTAAACAGAGGACCCCCCTCTGTTTTCCCTTCTTAGTTCACGTCTGTTTACTCTTTTCAGATAACAGAAGGACTCGAAGACGACACGACAGCTAAGAGACAATCCGGGACACCGGATCTGACACGCTTAGGCCGAAGCGAGGGTCACCCGCTCTGAGCGAGGATCTGACCGCTTAGGTCCCTGAACGTTGTCCAAATTTCAGCGACAACATTTTGGCGCTAGAAGGAGGGGCCTTCACTCTTGAAGCTCATCCAATCCACATCTCTCTATCACATCTTTTTTCTTTTCCACTCACATAAAATGAGTGACGTTCCGGCAACCCCCGCGGTTGTCTGATCGAGCAATCTCATCGTTCGAGCGACTAGCTCACGATATGAGTTCCGGCAACTCCCCCACAAAGTTACCAGGCAACAGCCTGCGGTGAGGAATTCTGGAAACATCGCCTCTGCCCTTCGTGACAACGAAAGCGGCCTAAGAGATGAGAACGACCGCCGCCTAGCAGAATTGCTAGCGCAGCCGGGGGTGAACAAGGGTTTGGGCGTTAACCTCCTCGGATAAGTGGAAGAGGATAATTCGACCTGGGACGAGAATTATGTCGGAGATGACATGGTCTCGGAGACGGACACGAGTCAAACCTTCACCCCGTCGCCCTTGACTAGCACGGGCGACGCTACGTTAGAACCATCGGTTGGTCGAGCTCAGAAAGGCTCTCAACGCGAGGGTTGTAGCAATGCCCGCAGCAGATGGTCCCGATGTTTGTGCCATACGTCTTCTCGACGAGGAGATGACGGCGAATAGTCGTGGGGTCCGTCGCAAAGGTCGCCCATCGATGGTTAGACCCTCACACTCCGCCAAGGAAGATCTTAGGACCCGTCTCGGCTCGCAACGGGATCCCCACGGGGGAGACCTTAGGAGAAAATTGGACGCCCGTCGGGAAGCTGCCGGGGCTGCAACCCTCGGGAACCCTCCTCCCAACTTCATGGACCAAGGGTCCAGTGAGCGGCAGGCCCCCACGCCAGTGGGACCAGTCGCAGGTGCCGCTAACGGGATTGAGATGATCACCATGATTCGGGGACTCCAGAATCAGATCATCGAGCTTCGGGAAGCAGGCCCGGGGGGTTCCAAACCTAACAACGGCCTAGAGGGATCATACTCACCTTTCACGGCGGTGGTGCTTGCACAACCGCCTGGAAGGAGGTTCAAGCTCCCCGCCGGCTCTTCATATGACGGGCGTTCTGACCCCAATTTCCACATCCACCACTATGAAACGTGGATGTTGATGCAGGGACTGTCAGACGCAACTCTCTGCCAGGCATTTAGCCTGACATTGATCGGATCGGGTTTCGACTGGTTAAGAAGCCTTAAACCCTCCCGTATCAGCTCTTTTCGAGCTCTCCGAGAGGCTTTCCTCGCCAGATTCGCCACCTTAGTGGTACAAAAGAAGTCCAAATCATACCTTTGGACAATCAGGCAGAAACCGGGCGAGAGCCTGCGTCAGTACCTGGCTCGTTTTACCGAAGAATCTCATAGAGTCGAAGACTTCGAAGATCGGGATGCCATAGTCGCCATCACGAAAGGCGCCGAACCCAGCGACTTCTTAAAGTCGATTGTGGGAAAGCCTCCGAGGGACATGGCAAAGCTCATGGCCTGTGCCAAGACACATATGAGAATCGAGGATTACCTCGACGGCAGAAGTGGCAGGGGTCCGAACAACAGCTATTGCACCGATGATTGTCCCGACACTCGAAGCAAACAGGGAAGGGATAGTTATGTCACTAGTGACACCCCCCCGTCAAGGCTAAAGAGGCGTTACGCCGATGGGTACCGGGGAGAAGCCCTCACCCTGCAAAGTTCATCTCCAGCCCAAATCTTGACTCTTTACCGAGATGAACTCGGGTCGCCCGCTCCATTGAAAAAGAGTTATGCGACGCGGGACAAGAGCAAGTTTTGCGAATACCACCGCGATCATGGACACATGACGTCTGATTGTTCCAAGCTTAAGAAGCGAATAGAGGCACTGGTGCAAGAGGGAAGAATCAAAGAATTCGTCCCACGCTCTCCGGAATCAAGTAACTCGGCCGAGAGTTCTCCCGCAACTTCACCTACCAACTCGATTGCATAAGGGGTACAAGTTAACCGTACGGCATGCTATGTCCCTTTCCTATGTATCTCAAACGAGGCTATCAGCCAAAAAACAGGCCCAATTCTATGTTTCGCAATAAAAAATGTCCTTTGTTATTCGCCCTATCTCGTATTCTCCATATTTGTGTTTCGTGGTCATTCCACAATACAACCAAACTCGGGGGGCTAAGGCGGTTCATTAACAAAGTCGATAATTATTCGATGAAATACGTTGGTCCGAAACAACGTCCGAGTTTGCCCCTCGAGGCGACTAGATGAAATGCGTTGTTCCGAAACAACGTCCGAGTTTGCCTCTCATGGCCACTCGATGAAAAGACATCGCTCCAAAAGCGAAATCCGAGTTTGCCCCTCGAGGAGACTCGATGAAATACGTTGGTCCGAAACAACGTCCGAGTTTGCCCCTCGAGGCGACTCGATGAAATGCGTTGTTCCGAAACAACATCCGAGTTTGCCTCTCATGGCCACTCGATGAAAAGACATCGCTCCAAAAGCGAAATCCGAGTTTGCCCCTCGAAGCGACTCGATGAAATACGTTGTTTGGAAACAACGTCCGAGTTTGCCTCTCATGGCCACTCGACGAAAATACGTCGCTCCTAAACGGCGTCCGAGTCAGCCCCTAACGGCAACTCGACGAAAATACGTCGCTCCTAAACGGCGTCCGAGTCAGCCCCTAACGGCAACTCGACGAAAATACGTCGCTCCTAAACGGCGTCCGAGTCAGCCCCTATCGGCAACTCGACGAAAATACGTCGCTCCTAAACGGCGTCCGAGTCAGCCCCTAACGGCAACTCGACGAAAATACGTCGCTCCTAAACGGCGTCCGAGTCAGCCCCTAACGGCAACTCGACGAAAATACGTCGCTCCTAAACGGCGTCCGAGTCAGCCCCTAACGGCAACTCGACGAAAATACGTCGCTCCTAAACGGCGTCCGAGTCAGCCCCTATCGGCAACTCGACGAAAATACGTCGCTCCTAAACGGCGTCCGAGTCAGCCCCTAACGGCAACTCGACGAAAATACGTCGCTCCTAAACGGCGTCCGAGTCAGCCCCTAACGGCAACTCGACGAAAATACGTCGCTCCTAAACGGCGTCCGAGTCAGCCCCTAACGGCAACTCGACGAAAATACGTCGCTCCTAAACGGCGTCCGAGTCAGCCCCTAACGGCAACTCGACGAAAATACGTCGCTCCTAAACGGCGTCCGAGTCAGCCCCTATCGGCAACTCGACGAAAATACGTCGCTCCTAAACGGCGTCCGAGTCAGCCCCTAACGGCAACTCGACGAAAATACGTCGCTCCTAAACGGCGTCCGAGTCAGCCCCTAACGGCAACTCGACGAAAATACGTCGCTCCTAAACGGCGTCCGAGTCAGCCCCTAACGGCAACTCGACGAAAATACGTCGCTCCTAAACGGCGTCCGAGTCAGCCCCTAACGGCAACTCGACGAAAATACGTCGCTCCTAAACGGCGTCCGAGTCAGCACCCAACGGCAACTCGATGAAAATACGTCGCTCCTAAACAGCGTCCGAGTCAGCCCCTAACGGCAACTCGACGAAAATACGTCGCTCCTAAACGGCGTCCGAGTCAGCCCCCAACGGCAACTCGACGAAAATACGTCGCTCCTAAATGGCGTCCGAGTCAGCCCCTAACGACAACTCGACGAAAATACGTCGCTCCTAAACGGCGTCCGAGTCAGCCCCTAACGGCAACTCGACGAAAATAAGTCGCTCCTAAACAGCGTCCGAGTCAGCCCCTAATGGCAACTCGATGAAAATACGTCTCTCCTAAACGACGTCCGAGGCAGCCCGTAATGGCAACTTGACGAAAATACGTCGGTCGCTCCTAAAGGCGGCTCAATGAAAATAAGTTGTTACAAAACAGCATCCGAGTTTGCCCCTCGAGGCGACTCGATGAAATACGTTGTGCTGAAACAACTTCCGAGTTTGCCCCTCACGGCCGCTCGATGAGAAGACGTCGCTCCAAAAGCGACATCCGAGCTTGCCCCTCGGGGCGACTCGATGAAAACACGTCCTTCCAAAGCTAACCTCTGACGATAAGCTGAAGAAAATAAATCATTCCCATACGACATCAGACGGTTCTGATCAGACAATTGCCACGCAAGTCAGAGGAACCCACAGCGGACCTTTAGCTCATGACGTCGTAACATGCCACTCCACCATAGGTCACCTCGGTGAACTTAGGGACCACAATGTCCCTCGAAGACATTTTTACTCTACGATGACGCTCATCAGGAGATATTAAATGGTCTAGCTCGAACGACAATAAGAGGATCCTGATTTGAGTTCATTTTCGACCACATGTTCGATATTGAACTCGGGGGGCTAATGTTGTCGCCGTATTCTCACACGGCAACTCTAGTGTATGCCTCCCCTGTCGTCCTCCGATCGACCAACACTTGGAACCCACGCCAGGTTCATAATGGCACGCCTTGGGCCTTTCGGCGACCTCTGTCCGGCCGTCGACCTCAGTCCGGCCGGCGACCTCTGTCCGGCCGGCGACATCCGGCCGGCGACTTCCGGCCGACCGGCGACTTCCGAGGCGCGAAGGAGAGACGCCTCCCCCGGGACAACCATGACTCGCCCTCGCGCGCCTAGCCGATCGTCCCTGCCCCCGGGACGGCCCTGGTCGGCCAACATCACCCATGGGAGGGGCCTGGCCGGCCATCCTCACCCAGGGGAGGGACCTGGCCGGCCTTCCTCACCCAGGGGAGGGACCTGGCCGGCCTTCCTCACCCAGGGGAGGGACCTGGCCGGCCTTCCTCACCCAGGGGAGGGACCTGGCCGGCCTTCCTCACCCATGGGAGGGGCCTGGCCGACGACCGACGCCCAGAGGCTCCCCACTCGGCCCCAAGGGTACACCCACGGCTATAAATATCCCCTCTAATCGTCTCAACAAGGTACACCAGTTTTCCCAAGAGAAAACTATACTCTCTTTCTCTTACTCTCTATCTCGGCCATACCCTCCTCGGGAAGCTGAGTCAGGGACAAGTTCCCATTGGAATTGTTCCCTTAGATCCAAGGTCCGAGCGTCGAAGCGACGTTGACTCTTAAGTGTCCGCTTCCGCCCGATCTTGTCAATCCTTCCTCGTCATCCTACAAAATCCATCCACATTATACTAATGTTGAGCGTCGGAGAGGTAAACAGAGGACCCCCCTCTGTTTTCCCTTCTTAGTTCACGTCTGTTTACTCTTTTCAGATAACAGAAGGACTCGAAGACGACACGACAGCTAAGAGACGATCCGGGACACCGGATCTGACACGCTTAGGCCGAAGCGAGGGTTACCCGCTCTGAGCGAGGATCTGACCGCTTAGGTCACTGAACGTTGTCCAAATTTCAGCGACAACAGTTCTAACAAGTTAAAGTACGTTTTTTACAAGTTAAAGTACGTTTTTAACAAGTTAAAGTTACGTTTTGACAAGTTAAAGTTACATTTTGACAAGTCAAATTACGTTTTTTACAAGTTAAAGTACATTTTTAACAAGTTAAAGTTACGTTTTGACAAGTTAAAGTTACATTATGACACGTTAAAATACGTTTTTTCAAGTTGAAGTACGTTTTTACAAGTTAAAGTACTTTTGTTACAAGTTAAACCACATATTTGACAAGTTAAAGTACATTTTTTACAAGTGAATATATATTTTTAACAAGTTAAAGTTACGTTTTGACAAGTTAAAGAAGGTTTTTTACAAGTCAAACTACGTTTTTTACAAGTTCAAGTACGTTTTTACAAGTTAAAGTACATTTGTTACAAGTTAAACCACATTTTTGACACGTTAAAGTACGTTTTTTACAAGGTAATGTATGTTTTTAACAACTTAAACTTCTGTTTTGACAAGTTAAAATTACGTTTGAGAAGTTAATGTAGGTTTTTAACAAGTTAAAGTTACGTTTTGACAAGTTAAAGTACGTTTTTTACAAGTTAAAGTACGTTTTTACAAGATAAATTATGTTTTTAACAAGTCAAAGTTACGTTCTGACAAGTTAAAGATACATGTTGACACGTTAAAATACGTTTTTTACAAGTTAAAGTACGTTTTTTACAAGTTGAAGTACGTTTTTTACAAGTTAAAGTAAGTGTTTTACAAGTTGAAGTACGTTTTTTACAAGTTAAAGTACATTTTTTACAAGTTAAAGTTACGTTTTAACAACTTAAAGTTACGTTTTGACACTTTAAAATTACATTTTGACAAGAGAAAGTACTTTCTGTACAATTTAAATTTACGTTTTGATAAGTTTAATTATGTTTTTTACAAGTTAAAGTACATTTTTTACAATATAAAGTTTCGTTATGACAAGTATAATTACGTTTTTTAAAAGTTAAAGTATGTTTTTAATAAGTTCAACTTACGTTTTGACAAGTTAAAGTTACGTTTTGAAAAGTTAAAGTAGGTTTTTTACAAGTTAAAGTACGTTTTTTACAAGTTGAAGTACGTTTTTACAAGTTAAAGTACATTTGTTACAAGTTAAACCACATTTTTGACAAGTTAAAGTACATTTTTTACAAGTGAATATATATTTTTAACAAGTTAAAGTTACGTTTTGACAAGTTAAAGAAGGTTTTTTACAAGTTAAAGTATGTTTTTTACAAGTTGAAGTACGTTTTTACAAGTTAAAGTACATTTGTTACAAGTTAAACCATATTTTTGATACGTTAAAGTACGTTTTTTACAAGTTAATGTATGTTTTTAACAACTTAAACTTATGTTTTGACAAGTTAAAGTTACGTTTTGACAAGTTAATGTAGGTTTTTAACAAGTAAAAGTTACGTTTTGACAAGTTAAAGTACGTTTTTTACAAGTTAAAGTACGTTTTTACAAGTTAAAGTATGTTTTTAACAAGTCAAAGTTATGTTCTGACAAGTTAAAGATACATGTTGACACGTTAAAATACGTTTTTTACAAGTTAAAGTACGTTTTTTAAAAGTTGAAGTACGTTTTGAACAAGTTAAATTACATTTGTTAGAAGTTAAACCTCATTTTTAACAAGTTAAATTATGTTTTTTACAAGTTAATGTATGTTTTTTTACAAGTTAATGTATGTTTTTGACAAGTTAAAGTTACGTTTTGACAAGTTAAAGTTACATTTTGACAAGTTTAAGTACGTTTTTTACAAGTTAAAGGATATTTTTTATGAGTTTAAGTAGGTTTTTAACAAGTTAAAGTTCTATTTTAACAAGTTAAAGTTACGTTTTCACAAGTTAAAATACGTTTTTTACAAGTTAAAGTACGTTTTTAACAAGATGAAGTACGTTTTTAACAAGTTAAAGTACGTTTTTAACAAGTTAAAGTTAGGTTCTGACAAGTCAAAGTACGTTTTTAACAAGTTAAAGTTACGTTTTGACAAGTTGAAGTTACATTTTGACAAGTCAAATTACGTTTTTTACAAGTTAAAGTACATTTTTAACAAGTTAAAGTTACGTTTTGACAAGTTAAAGTTACATTTTGACACGTTAAAATACGTTTTTTACAAGTTAAAGTAAGCTTTTGACAAGTTGAAGTACGTTTTTTACAAGTTAAAGTAAGTGTTTTACAAGTTGAAGTACGTGTTTTACATGTTAAAGTTACGTTTTAACAACTTAAAGTTACGTTTTGAGACATTAAAATTACATTTTGACAAGTTAAAATACGTTTTTTACAAGTTGAAGTGCGTTTTTTACAAGTTAAAGTATTTATTTACAAGTTAAAATATATTTTTAACAACTTAAAGTTACGTTGCGCCAAGTTGAAGTTACATATTGACAAGTTAAATTACGTTTTTAACAAGTTAAATTTACGTTTTGACAAGTTAAAGTTACATTTGAACACGTTAAAATACGTTTTTTACTAGTTAAAGTACGTTTTTTTCAAGTTGAAGTACGTTTTGACAAGTTAAATTACGTTTTTAACAAGTTAAACTTACGTTTTGACAAATTAAAGTTACGTTTTGACAAGTTAAAGTAGGTTTTTTACAAGTTAAAGTACGTTTTTTACAAGCTGAAGTATGTTTTTACAAGTTAAAGTACATTTGTTACAAGTTAAACCACATTTTTGACAAGTTAAAGTACATTTTTTACAAGTGAATATATATTTTTAACAAGTTAAAGTTACGTTTTGACAAGTTAAAGAAGGTTTTTTACAAGTTAACGTATGTTTTTTACAAGTTGAAGTACGTTTTTACAAGTTAAAGTACATTTGTTACAAGTTAAACCATATTTTTGATACGTTAAAGTACGTTTTTTACAAGTTAATGTATGTTTTTAACAACTTAAACTTATGTTTTGACAAGTTAAAGTTACGTTTTGACAAGTTAATGTAGGTTTTTAACAAGTAAAAGTTACGTTTTGACAAGTTAAAGTACGTTTTTTACAAGTTAAAGTACGTTTTTACAAGTTAAAGTATGTTTTTAACAAGTCAAAGTTATGTTCTGACAAATTAAAGATACATGTTGACACGTTAAAATACGTTTTTTACAAGTTAAAGTACGTTTTTTAAAAGTTGAAGTACGTTTTAAACAAGTTAAAATACATTTGTTAGAAGTTAAACCTCATTTTTAACAAGTTAAATTTTGTTTTTTACAAGTTAATGTATGTTTTTTTACAAGTTAATGTATGTTTTTGATAAGTTAAAGTTACGTTTTGACAAGTTAAAGTTACATTTTGACAAGTTTAAGTACGTTTTTTACAAGTTAAAGTATATTTTTTATGAGTTTAAGTAGGTTTTTAACAAGTTAAAGTTCTATTTTAACAAGTTAAAGTTACGTTTTCACAAGTTAAAATACGTTTTTTACAAGTTAAAGTACGTTTTTAACAAGATGAAGTACGTTTTTAACAAGTTAAAGTACGTTTTTAACAAGTTAAAGTTAGGTTCTGACAAGTTAAAGTACGTTTTTAACAAGTTAAAGTTACGTTTTGACAAGATGAAGTTACATTTTGACAAGTCAAATTACGTTTTTTACAAGTTAAAGTACATTTTTAACAAGTTAAAGTTACGTTTTGACAAGTTAAAGTTACATTTTGACACGTTAAAATACGTTTTTTACAAGTTAAAGTAAGCTTTTGACAAGTTGAAGTACGTTTTTTACAAGTTAAAGTAAGTGTTTTACAAGTTGAAGTACGTGTTTTACATGTTAAAGTTACGTTTTAACAACTTAAAGTTACGTTTTGAGACATTAAAATTACATTTTGACAAGTTAAAATTCGTTTTTTACAAGTTGAAGTGCGTTTTTTACAAGGTAAAGTATTTATTTACAAGTTAAAATATATTTTTAACAACTTAAAGTTACGTTGCGCCAAGTTAAAGTTACATATTGACAAGTTAAATTACGTTTTTAACAAGTTAAATTTACGTTTTGACAAGTTAAAGTTACATTTGAACACGTTAAAATACGTTTTTTACTAGTTAAAGTACGTTTTTTTCAAGTTGAAGTACGTTTTGACAAGTTAAATTACGTTTTTAACAAGTTAAACTTACGTTTTGACAAATTAAAGTTACGTTTTGACAAGTTAAAGTAGGTTTTTTACAAGTTAAAGTACGTTTTTTACAAGCTGAAGTATGTTTTTACAAGTTAAAGTACATTTGTTACAAGTTAAACCACATTTTTGACAAGTTAAAGTACATTTTTTACAAGTGAATATATATTTTTAACAAGTTAAAGTTACGTTTTGACAAGTTAAAGAAGGTTTTTTACACTTTAAAGTACGTTTTTTACAAGTTGAAGTACGTTTTTACAAGTTAAAGTACATTTGTTACAAGTTAAACCACATTTTTGACACGTTAAAGTACATTTTTTACAAGTTAATGTATGTTTTTAACAACTTAAACTTATGTTTTGACAAGTTAAAGTTACGTTTTGACAAGTTAATGTAGGTTTTTAACAAGTTAAAGTTACGTTTTGACAAGTTAAAGTACGTTTTTTACAAGTTAAAGTGCGTTTTACAAGTTAAAGTATGTTTTTAACAAGTCAAAGTTACGTTCTGACAAGTTAAAGATACATGTTGACACGTTAAAATACGTTTTTTACAAGTTAAAGTACGTTTTTTACAAGTTGAAGTACGTTTTTTACAAGTTAAAGTAAGTGTTTTACAAGTTGAAGTACGTTTTTTACAAGTTAAAGTACATTTTTTACAAGTTAAAGTTACGTTTTAACAACTTAAAGTTACGTTTTGATACTTTAAAATTACATTTTGACAAGTTAAAGTACGTTCTGTACAAGTTAAAGTTACGTTTTGATAAGTTTAAATATGTTTTTTACAAGTTAAAGTACGTTTTTTACAATATAAAATTTCGTTATGACAAGTATAATTACGTTTTTTTAAAGTTAAAGTATATTTTTAATAAGTTAAACTTACGTTTTGACAAGTTAAAGTTACTTTTTGACAAGTTAAAGTATGTTTTTTACAATTTAAAGTACGTTTTTTACAAGTTGAAGTACGTTTTTAACAAGTTAAAATACATTTGTTACAAGTTAAACCTCATTTTTAACAAGTTAAATTATGTTTTTTACAAGTTAATGTATGTTTTTTACAAGTTAATGTATGTTTTTTACAAGTTAAAGTTACGTTTTGGCAAGTTAAAGTTACATTTTGACAAGTTTAAGTACGTTTTAACAAGTTAAAGTATGTTTTTATGAGTTAAAGTACGTTTTTAACAAGTTAAAGTTCTATTTTAACAAGTTAAAGTTACATTTTGACAAGTTAAAATACGTTTGTTACAAGGTAAAGTACGTTTTTAACACGATGAAGTACGTTTTTAACAAGTTAAAGTTATGTTCTGACAAGTTAAAGTACGTTTTTTACAAGTTAAAGTACGTTTTTAACAAGTTAAAGTTACGTTTTGACAAGTTAAAGTTACATTTTGACAACTCAAATTACGTTTTTTACCAGTTAAAGTGCATTTTTAACAAGTTAAAGTTACGTTTTGACAAGTTAAAGTTACATTTTGACAAGTTGAAGTACGTTTTTTACAAGTTAAAGTAATGGTTTTACAAGATGAAGTACGTGTTTTCCAAGTTAAACTTATGTTTTAACAACTTAAAGCTACGTTTTGAGACATTTAAATTACATTTTGACAAGTTAAAATACGTTTTTTACAAGTTGAAGTGCGTTTTTTACAAGTTAGAGTACGTTTTTTACAAGTTAAAATACATTTTTAACAACTTAAAGTTACGTTGCGACAAGTTAAAGTTACATATTGACAAGTTAAATTACGTTTTTAACAAGTTAAAGTTACGTTGCGATAATTTAAAGTTACATATTGACAAGTTAAATTACGTTTTTAACAAGTTAAATTTACGTTTTGACAAGTTAAAATTACATTTTAACACGTTAAAATATGTTTTTTACAAGTTAAAGTACGTTTTTTACAAGTTGAAGTACGTTTTGACAAGTTAAATTACGTTTTTAACAAGTTAAAGTTACGTTCTGACAAGTTAAAGTACGTTTTTAACCAGTTAAAGTTACGTTTTGACAAGTTAAAGTTACATTTTGACAAGTCAAATTACGTTTTTTACAAGTTATAGTACATTTTTAACAAGTTAAAGTTACATTTTGACACGTTAAAATACGTTTTTTACAAGTTAAAGTAAGTTTTTGACAAGTTAAAGTAAGTGTTTTACAAGTTGAAGTACGTGTTTTACAAGTTAAAGTATGCTTTAACAACTTAAAGCTACGTTTTGAGACATTTAAATTACATTTTGACAAGTTAAAATACGTTTTTTACAAGTTGAAGTGCGTTTTTTACAAGTTAAAGTACGTTTTTTACAAGTTAAAATACATTTTTAACAACTTAAAGTTACGTTGCGACAAGTTAAAGTTACATATTGACAAGTTAAATTACGTTTTTAACAAGTTAAAGTTACGTTGCGACAAGTTAAAGTTACATATTGACAAGTTAAATTACGTTTTTAACAAGTTAAATTTACGTTTTGACAAGTTAAAATTACATTTTAACACGTTAAAATATGTTTTTTACAAGTTAAAGTACGTTTTTTACAAGTTGAAGTACGTTTTGACAAGTTAAATTACGTTTTTAACAAGTTAAACTTACGTTTTGACAAATTAAAGTTACGTTTTGACAAGTTAAAGTAGGTTTTTTACAAGTTAAAGTACGTTTTTTACAAGTTAAAGTACGTTTTTACAAGTTAAAGTACATTTGTTAGAAGTTAAACCACATATTTGACAAGTTAAAGTAAATTTTTTACAAGTGAATATATATTTTTAACAAGTTAAAGTTACGTTTTGACAAGTTAAAGAAGGTTTTTTACAAGTTAAAGTACGTTTTTTACAAGTTCAAGTACGTTTTTACAAGTTAAAGTACATTTGTTACAAGTTAAACCACATTTTTGACACGTTAAATTACGTTTTTAGAAGTTAATGTATGTTTTTAACAACTTAAACTTAAGTTTTGACAAGTTAAAGTTACGTTTTGACAAGTTAATGTAGGTTTTTAACAAGTTAAAGTTACGTTTTGACAAGTTAAAGTACCTTTTTTACAAGTTAAAGTACGTTTTTACAAGTTAAAGTATGTTTTTAGCAAGTTAAAGTTACGTTCTGACAAGTTAAAGATACATGTTGACACGTTAAAATACGTTTTTTACAAGTTAAAGTACGTTTTTTACAAGTTAAAGTACGTTTTTTACAAATTAAAATACATTTTTAACAACTTAAAGTTACGTTGCGACAAGTTAAAGTTACATATTGACAAGTTAAATTACGTTTTTAACAAGTTAAATTTACGTTTTGACAAGTTAAAATTACATTTTAACACGTTAAAATACGTTTTTTACAAGTTAAAGTACGTTTTTTACAAGTTAAAGCATATTTTTTATGAGTTAAAGTACGTTTTTAACAAGTTATAGTTCTATTTTAACAAGTTAAAGTTACATTTTCACAAGTTAAAATACGTTTTTTACAAGTTAAAGTACGTTTTTACAAGTTAAAGTATGTTTTTAGCAAGTTAAAGTTACGTTCTAACAAGTTGAAGATACATGTTGACTCGTCAAAATACGTTTTTTACAAGTTAAAATACGTTTTTTACAAGTTGAAGTACGTTTTTTACAAGTTAAAGTAAGTGTTTTACAAGTTGAAGTACGTTTTTTACAAGTTAAAGTACATTTTTTATAAGTTAAAGTTACGTTTTAACAACTTAAAGTTACGTTTTGACAATTTAAAATTACATTTTGACAAGTTAAAGTACGTTCTGTACAAGTTAAACTTACGTTTTGATAAGTTTAATTATGTTTTTTACAAGTTAAAGTACGTTTTTACAAAATAAAATTTCGTTATGACAAGTATAATTACGTTTTTTTAAAGTTAAAGTATATTTTTAATAAGTTAAACTTACGTTTTGACAAGTTAAAGTTACTTTTTGACAAGTTAAAGTATGTTTTTTACAATTTAAAGTACGTTTTTTACAAGTTGAAGTACGTTTTTAACAAGTTAAAATACGTTTGTTACAAGTTAAACCTCAATTTTAACAAGTTAAATTATGTTTTTTACAAGTTAATGTATGTTTTTTACAAGTTAATGTATGTTTTTTACAAGTTAAAGTTACGTTTTGGCAAGTTAAAGTTACATTTTGACAAGTTTAAGTACGTTTTAACAAGTTAAAGTATGTTTTTATGAGTTAAAGTACGTTTTTAACAAGTTAAAGTTCTATTTTAACAAGTTAAAGTTACATTTTGACAAGTTAAAATACGTTTGTTACAAGTTAAAGTACGTTTTTAACACGATGAAGTACGTTTTTAACAAGTTAAAGTTATGTTCTGACAAGTTAAAGTACGTTTTTTACAAGTTAAAGTACGTTTTTAACAAGTTAAAGTTACGTTTTGACAAGTTAAAGTTACATTTTGACAACTCAAATTACGTTTTTTACCAGTTAAAGTACATTTTTAACAAGTTAAAGTTACGTTTTGACAAGTTAAAGTTACATTTTGACAAGTTGAAGTACGTTTTTTACAAGTTAAAGTAATGGTTTTACAAGATGAAGTACGTGTTTTCCAAGTTAAACTTATGTTTTAACAACTTAAAGCTACGTTTTGAGACATTTAAATTACATTTTGACAAGTTAAAATACGTTTTTTACAAGTTGAAGTGCATTTTTTACAAGTTAGAGTACGTTTTTTACAAGTTAAAATACATTTTTAACAACTTAAAGTTACGTTGCGACAAGTTAAAGTTACATATTGACAAGTTAAATTACGTTTTTAACAAGTTAAAGTTACGTTGCGATAATTTAAAGTTACATATTGACAAGTTAAATTACGTTTTTAACAAGTTAAATTTACGTTTTGACAAGTTAAAATTACATTTTAACACGTTAAAATATGTTTTTTACAAGTTAAAGTACGTTTTTTACAAGTTGAAGTACGTTTTGACAAGTTAAATTACGTTTTTAACAAGTTAAACTTACGTTTTGACAAATTAAAGTTACGTTTTGACAAGTTAAAGTAGGTTTTTTACAAGTTAAAGTACGTTTTTTACAAGTTGAAGTACGTTTTTACAAGTTAAAGTACATTTGTTAGAAGTTAAACCACATATTTGACAAGTTAAAGTACATTTTTTACAAGTGAATATATATTTTTAACAAGTTAAAGTTACGTTTTGACAAGTTAAAGAAGGTTTTTTACAAGTTAAAGTACGTTTTTTATAAGTTCAAGTACGTTTTTACAAGTTAAAGTACATTTGTTACAAGTTAAACCATATTTTTGACACGTTAAAGTACGTTTTTTACAAGTTAATGTATGTTTTTAACAACTTAAACTTATGTTTTGACAAGTTAAAGTTACGTTTTGACAAGTTAATGTAGATTTTAACAAGTTAAAGTTACGTTTTGACAAGTTAAAGTACGTTTTTTACAAGTTAAAGTACGTTTTTACAAGTTAAAGTATGTTTTTAGCAATTTAAAGTTACGTTCTGACAAGTTAAAGATACATGTTGACACGTTAAATTACGTTTTTAACAAGTTAAATTTACGTTTTGACAAGTTAAAATTACATTTTAACACGTTAAAATACGTTTTTTACAAGTTAAAGTACGTTTTTTACAAGTTGAAATACGTTTTGACAAGTTAAATTACGTTTTTAACAAGTTAAACTTACGTTTTGACAAATTAAAGTTACGTTTTGACAAGTTAAAGTAGGTTTTTTACAAGTTAAAGTAAGTTTTTTACAAGTTGAAGTACGTTTTTACAAGTTAAAGTACATTTGTTAGAAGTTAAACCACATATTTGACAAGTTAAAGTACATTTTTTACAAGTGAATATATATTTTTAACAAGTTAAAGTTACGTTTTGACAAGTTAAAGAAGGTTTTTTACAAGTTAAAGTACGTTTTTTACAAGTTAAATTACGTTTTTAACAAGTTAAACTTACGTTTTGACAAATTAAAGTTACGTTTTGACAAGTTAAAGTAGGTTTTTTACAAGTTAAAGTACGTTTTTTACAAGTTGAAGTACGTTTTTACAAGTTAAAGTACATTTGTTAGAAGTTAAACCACATATTTGACAAGTTAAAGTACATTTTTTACAAGTGAATATATATTTTTAACAAGTTAAAGTTACGTTTTGACAAGTTAAAGAAGGTTTTTTACAAGTTAAAGTACGTTTTTTACAAGTTCAAGTACGTTTTTACAAGTTAAAGTACATTTGTTACAAGTTAAACCACATTTTTGACACGTTAAAGTACGTTTTTTACAAGTTAATGTATGTTTTTAACAACTTAAACTTATGTTTTGACAAGTTAAAGTTACGTTTTGACAAGTTAATGTAGATTTTAACAAGTTAAAGTTACGTTTTGACAAGTTAAAGTACGTTTTTTACAAGTTAAAGTACGTTTTTACAAGTTAAAGTATGTTTTTAGCAATTTAAAGTTACGTTCTGACAAGTTAAAGATACATGTTGACACGTTAAATTACGTTTTTAACAAGTTAAATTTACGTTTTGACAAGTTAAAATTACATTTTAACACGTTAAAATACGTTTTTTACAAGTTAAAGTACGTTTTTTACAAGTTGAAATACGTTTTGACAAGTTAAATTACGTTTTTAACAAGTTAAACTTACGTTTTGACAAATTAAAGTTACGTTTTGACAAGTTAAAGTAGGTTTTTTACAAGTTAAAGTAAGTTTTTTACAAGTTGAAGTACGTTTTTACAAGTTAAAGTACATTTGTTAGAAGTTAAACCACATATTTGACAAGTTAAAGTACATTTTTTACAAGTGAATATATATTTTTAACAAGTTAAAGTTACGTTTTGACAAGTTAAAGAAGGTTTTTTACAAGTTAAAGTACGTTTTTTACAAGTTAAATTACGTTTTTAACAAGTTAAACTTACGTTTTGACAAATTAAAGTTACGTTTTGACAAGTTAAAGTAGGTTTTTTACAAGTTAAAGTACGTTTTTTACAAGTTGAAGTACGTTTTTACAAGTTAAAGTACATTTGTTAGAAGTTAAACCACATATTTGACAACTTAAAGTACATTTTTTACAAGTGAATATATATTTTTAACAAGTTAAAGTTACGTTTTGACAAGTTAAAGAAGGTTTTTTACAAGTTAAAGTACGTTTTTTATAAGTTCAAGTACGTTTTTACAAGTTAAAGTACATTTGTTACAAGTTAAACCATATTTTTGACACGTTAAAGTACGTTTTTTACAAGTTAATGTATGTTTTTAACAACTTAAACTTATGTTTTGACAAGTTAAAGTTACGTTTTGACAAGTTAATGTAGATTTTAACAAGTTAAAGTTACGTTTTGACAAGTTAAAGTACGTTTTTTACAAGTTAAAGTACGTTTTTACAAGTTAAAGTATGTTTTTAGCAATTTAAAGTTACGTTCTGACAAGTTAAAGATACATGTTGACACGTTAAATTACGTTTTTAACAAGTTAAATTTACGTTTTGACAAGTTAAAATTACATTTTAACACGTTAAAATACGTTTTTTACAAGTTAAAGTACGTTTTTTACAAGTTGAAATACGTTTTGACAAGTTAAATTACGTTTTTAACAAGTTAAACTTACGTTTTGACAAATTAAAGTTACGTTTTGACAAGTTAAAGTAGGTTTTTTACAAGTTAAAGTAAGTTTTTTACAAGTTGAAGTACGTTTTTACAAGTTAAAGTACATTTGTTAGAAGTTAAACCACATATTTGACAAGTTAAAGTACATTTTTTACAAGTGAATATATATTTTTAACAAGTTAAAGTTACGTTTTGACAAGTTAAAGAAGGTTTTTTACAAGTTAAAGTACGTTTTTTACAAGTTAAAGTAAGTTTTTTACAAGTTGAAGTACGTTTTTACAAGTTAAAGTACATTTGTTACAAGTTAAACCACATTTTTGACACGTTAAAGTACGTTTTTTACAAGTTAATGTATGTTTTTAACAACTTAAACTTATGTTTTGACAAGTTAAAGTTACGTTTTGACAAGTTAATGTAGGTTTTTAACAGGTTAAAGTTACGTTTTGACAAGTTAAAATACGTTTTTTACAAGTTAAAGTACGTTTTTACAAGTTAAAGTATGTTTTTAGCAAGTTAAAGTTACGTTCTGACAAGTTAAATATACATGTTGACACGTTAAAATACGTTTTTTACAAGTTAAAGTACGTTTTTTACAAGTTGAAGTACGTTTTTTACAAGTTAAAGTAAGTGTTTTACAAGTTGAAGTACGTTTTTTACAAGTTAAACTACATTTTTTACAAGTTAAAGTTACGTTTTAACAACTTAAAGTTACGTTTTGATACTTTAAAATTACATTTTGACAAGTTAAAGTACGTTCTGTACAAGTTAAAGTTACGTTTTGATAAGTTTAATTATGTTTTTTACAAGTTAAAGTACGTTTTTTAGAATATAAAGTTTCGTTATGACAAGTATAATTACTTTTTTTTAAAGTTAAAGTATGTTTTTGATAAGTTAAACTTACGTTTTGACAAGTTAAAGTTACGTTTTTGACAAGTTAAAGTATGTTTTTTACAAGTTAAAGTACGTTTTTTACAAGTTGAAGTACGTTTTTAACAAGTTAAAATACATTTGTTACAAGTTAAACCTCATTTGTAACAAGTTCAATTATGTTTTTTACAAGTTAATGTATGTTTTTTACAAGTTAATGTATGTTTTTTACAAGTTAAAGTTAAGTTTTGACAAGTTAAAGTTACATTTTGACAAGTTTAAGTACGTTTTAACAAGTTAAAGTATATTTTTATGAGTTAAAGTACGTTTTCAACAAGTTAAAGTTCTATTTTAACAAGTTAAAGTTACATTTTCACAAGTTAAAAATACGTTTTTACAAGTTAAAGTACGTTTT
This sequence comes from Urtica urens, assembly GCA_958296335.1. Lineage (NCBI taxonomy): Eukaryota > Viridiplantae > Streptophyta > Magnoliopsida > Rosales > Urticaceae > Urtica > Urtica urens. Next base: position 594,999 of record CATQIS010000003.1, read on the forward strand.
TAACAAGATGAAGTACGTTTTTAACAAGTTAAAGAACGTTTTTAACAAGTTAAAGTTACGTTCTGTCAAGTTAAAGTACGTTTTTAACCAGTTAAAGTTACGTTTTGACAAGTTAAAGTTACATTTTGACAAGTCAAATTACGTTTTTTACAAGTTATAGTACATTTTTAACAAGTTAAAGTTACGTTTTGACAAGTTAAAGTTACATTTTGACACGTTAAAATACGTTTTTTACAAGTTAAAGTAAGTTTTTGACAAGTTGAAGTACGTTTTTTACAAGTTAAAGTAAGTGTTTTACAAGTTGAAGTACGTGTTTTACAAGTTAAAGTATGCTTTAACAACTTAAAGCTACGTTTTGAGACATTTAAATTACATTTTGACAAGTTAAAATACGTTTTTTACAAGTTGAAGTGCGTTTTTTACAAGTTAAAGTACGTTTTTTACAAGTTAAAATACATTTTTAACAACTTAAAGTTACGTTGCGACAAGTTAAAGTTACATATTGACAAGTTAAATTACGTTTTTAACAAGTTAAAGTTACGTTGCGACAAGTTAAAGTTACATATTGACAAGTCAAATTACGTTTTTAACAAGTTAAATTTACGTTTTGACAAGTTAAAATTACATTTTAACACGTTAAAATATGTTTTTTACAAGTTAAAGTACGTTTTTTACAAGTTGAAGTACGTTTTGACAAGTTAAATTACGTTTTTAACAAGTTAAACTTACGTTTTGACAAATTAAAGTTACGTTTTGACAAGTTAAAGTAGGTTTTTTACAAGTTAAAGTACGTTTTTTACAAGTTAAAGTACGTTTTTACAAGTTAAAGTACATTTGTTAGAAGTTAAACCACATATTTGACAAGTTAAAGTACATTTTTTACAAGTGAATATATATTTTTAACAAGTTAAAGTTACGTTTTGACAAGTTAAACAAGGTTTTTTACAAGTTAAAGTACGTTTTTTACAAGTTCAAGTACGTTTTTACAAGTTAAAGTACATTTGTTACAAGTTAAACCACATTTTTGACACGTTAAAGTACGTTTTTAGAAGTTAATGTATGTTTTTAACAACTTAAACTTAAGTTTTGACAAGTTAAAGTTACGTTTTGACAAGTTAATGTAGGTTTTTAACAAGTTAAAGTTACGTTTTGACAAGTTAAAGTACGTTTTTTACAAGTTAAAGTACGTTTTTACAAGTTAAAGTATGTTTTTAGCAAGTTAAAGTTACGTTCTGACAAGTTAAAGATACATGTTGACACGTTAAAATACGTTTTTTACAAGTTAAAGTACGTTTTTTACAAGTTAAAGTACGTTTTTTACAAATTAAAATACATTTTTAACAACTTAAAGTTACGTTGCGACAAGTTAAAGTTACATATTGACAAGTTAAATTACGTTTTTAACAAGTTAAATTTACGTTTTGACAAGTTAAAATTACATTTTAACACGTTAAAATATGTTTTTTACAAGTTAAAGTACGTTTTTTACAAGTTAAAGCATATTTTTTATGAGTGAAAGTACGTTTTTAACAAGTTATAGTTCTATTTTAACAAGTTAAAGTTACATTTTCACAAGTTAAAATACGTTTTTTACAAGTTAATGTACGTTTTTACAAGTTAAAGTATGTTTTTAGCAAGTTAAAGTTACGTTCTAACAACTTAAAGATACATGTTGACACGTCAAAATACGTTTTTTACAAGTTAAAATACGTTTTTTACAAGTTGAAGTACGTTTTTTACAAGTTAAAGTAAGTGTTTTACAAGTTGAAGTACGTTTTTTACAAGTTAAAGTACATTTTTTATAAGTTAAAGTTACGTTTTAACAACTTAAAGTTACGTTTTGACAATTTAAAATTACATTTTGACAAGTTAAAGTACGTTCTGTACAAGTTAAAGTTACGTTTTGATAAGTTTAATTATGTTTTTTACAAGTTAAAGTACGTTTTTTACAATATAAAGTTTAGTTATGACAAGTATAATTACGTTTTTTAAAAGTTAAAGTATGTCTTTAACAAGTTAAACTTACATTTTGAAAAGTTAAAGTTACTTTTTGATAAGTTAAAGTACGTTTTTTACAAGTTGAAGTACGTTTTTAACAAGTTAAAATACATTTGTTAGAAGTTAAACCTCATTTTTAACAAGTTAAATTATGTTTTGTACAAGTTAATGTATGTTTCTTACAAGTTAATGTATGCTTTTTACAAGTTAAAGTTATGTTTTTACAAGTTAAAGTTACATTTTGACAAGTTTAAGTACGTTTTTTACAAGTTAAAGTATATTTTTTATGAGTTAAAGTACGTTTTTAACAAGTTAAAGTTCTATTTTAACAAGTTAAAGTTACATTTTCACAAGTTAAAATAAGTTTTTTACAAGTTAAAGTACGTTTTTAACAATATGAAGTACGTTTTTAACAAGTTAAAGTACGTTTTTAACAAGTTAAAGTTACGTTCTGACAAGTTAAAGTACGTTTTTAACAAGTTAAAGTTACGTTTTGACAAGTTAAAGTTACATTTTGACAAGTCAAATTACGTTTTTTACAAGTTAAAGTACATTTTTAACAAGTTAAAGTTGCGTTTTGACAAGTTAATGTTACATTTTGACACGTTAAAATACGTTTTTTACAAGTTAAAGTAAGTTTTTGACAAGTTGAAGTACGTTTTTTACAAGTTAAAGTAAGTGTTTTACAAGTTGAAGTACGTTTTTTACAAGTTAAAGTACATTTTTTATAAGTTAAAGTTACGTTTTAACAACTTAAAGTTACGTTTTGAGACATTAAAATTACATTTTGACAAGTTAAAATACGTTTTTTACAAGTTGAAGTGCATTTTTTACAAGTTAAAGTACGTTATTTACAAGTTAAAATACATTTTTAACAACTTAAAGTTACGTTGCGACAAGTTAAAGTTACATATTGACAAGTTAATTTATGTTTTTAACAAGTTAAATTTACGTTTTGACAAGTTAAAGTTATATTTTAACACGTTAAAATACATTTTTTACTAGTTAAAGTACGTTTTTTACAAGTTGAAGTACGTTTTGACAAGTTAAATTACGTTTTTAACAAGTTAAACTTACGTTTTGACAAATTAAAGTTACGTTTTGACAAGTTAAAGTAGGTGTTTTACAAGTTAAAGTACGTTTTTTACAAGTTGAAGTACGTTTTTACAAGTTAAAGTACATTTGTTACAAGTTAAACCACATTTTTGACAAGTTAAAGTATATTTTTTACAAGTGAATATATATTTTTAACATGTTAAAGTTACGTTTTAACAAGTTAAAGAAGGGTTTTTACAAGTTAAAGTACGTTTTTTACAAGTTGAAGTACGTTTTTACAAGTTAAAGTACATTTGTTACAAGTTAAACCATATTTTTGACACGTTAAAGTACGTTTTTTACAAGTTGATGTATGTTTTTAACAACTTAAACTTATGTTTTGACAAGTTAAAGTTATGTGTTGACAAGTTAATGTAGGTTTTTAACAAGTTAAAGTTACGTTTTGACAAGTTAAATTACGTTTTTTACAAGTTAAAGTACGTTTTTACAAGTTAAAGTATGTTTTTAGCTAGTTAAAGTTACGTTCTGACAAGTTAAAGATACATGTTGACACGTTAAAATACGTTTTTTACAAGTTAAAGTATGTTTTTTACAAGTTAAAGTACGTTTTTTACAAATTAAAATACATTTTTAACAACTTAAAGTTACGTTGCGACAAGTTAAAGTACATTTTTCACAAGTTAAAGTTACGTTTTAACAACTTAAAGTTACGTTTTGACACTTTAAAATTACATTTTGACAAGTTAAAGTATGTTCTGTACAAGTTAAAGTTACGTTTTGAAAAGTTTAATTATGTTTTTTACAAGTTAAAGTACGTTTTTGACAATATAAAGTTTCGTTATGACAAGTATAATTACGTTTTTTAAAAGTTAAAGTATGTTTTTAACAAGTTAAAGTTACGTTTTGACAAGTTAAAGTACCTTTTTGACAAGTTAAAGTATGTTTTTTACAAGTTAAATTACGTTTTTTACAAGTTGAACTACGTTTTTAACAATATAAAGTTTCGTTATGACAAGTATAATTACGTTTTTTGAAAGTTAAAGTATGTTTTTAACAAATTAAACTTACGTTTTGACAAGTTAAAGTTACTTTTTGACAAGTTAAAGTATGTTTTTTACAAGTTAAAGTACGTTTTTTACAAGTTGAAGTACGTTTTTAACAAGTTAAAATACATTTGTTAGAAGTTAAACCTCATTTTTAACAAGTTAAATTATGTTTTTTACAAGTAAAAGTTACGTTTTGACAAGTTAAAGTTACATTTTGACAAGTTTAAGTACGATTTTTACAAGTTAAAGTATATTTTTTATGAGTTAAAGTACTTTTTTAACACGTTAAAGTTCTATTTTAACAAGTTAAAGTTACATTTTCACAAGTTAAAATACGTTTTTTACAAGTTAAAGTACGTTTTTAACAAGATGAAGTACGTTTTTAACAAGTTAAAGTACGTTTTTAACAAGTTAAAGTTACGTTCTGACAAGTTAAAGCACGTTTTTAACAAGTTAAAGTTACGTTTTGACAAGTTAAAGAAGGTTTTTTACAAGTTAAAGTACGTTTTTTACAAGTTGAAGTATGTTTTTACAAGTTAAAGTACATTTGTTACAAATTAAACCACATTTTTGACACGTTAAAGTACGTTTTTTACAAGTTAATGTACTTTTTTAACAACTTAAACTTATATTTTGACAAGTTAAAGTTACGTTTTGACAAGTTAATGTAGGTTTTTAACAAGTTAAAGTTACGTTTTGACAAGTTAAAGTACGTTTTTTACAAGTTAAAGTACGTTTTTACAAGTTAAAGTATGTTTTTAACAAGTTAAAGTAACGTTCTGACAAGTTAGAGATACATGTTGACACGTTAAAATACGTTTTTCACAAGTTAAAGTAGGTTTTTTACAAGTTGAAGTATGTTTTTTACAAGATAAAGTAAGTGTTTTACTAGTTGAAGTACGTTTTTTACAAGTTAAAGTACATTTTTTACAATTTAAAGTTACGTTTTAACAACTTAGAGTTACGTTTTTGAGACTCTAAAATTACATTTTGACAAGTTAAAGTAAGTTCTGTACAAGTTAAAGTTACGTTTTGATAAGTTTAATTATGTTTTTTACAAGTTAAAGTACGTTTTTTACAATATAAAGTTTCGTTATGACAAGTATAATTACGTTTTTTAAAAGTTAAATTATGTTTTTAACAAGTTAAAGTTACGTTTTGACAAGTTAAAGTTACTTTTTGACAAGTTAAAGTATATTTTTTACAAGTTAAATTACGTTTTTTACAAGTTGAAGTACGTTTTTAACAAGTTAAAATACATTTGTTACAAGTTAAACCTCATTTTTAACAAGTTAAATTATGTTTTTTACAAGTTAATGTATGTTTTTTACAAGTTAATGTATGTTTTTTACAAGTTAAAGTTACGTTTTGACAAGTTAAAGTTACATTTTGACAAGTTTAAGTACGTTTTTTACAAGTTAAAGTATGTTTTTTTATTAGTTAAAGTACGTTTTTAACTAGTTAAAGTTCTATTTTAACAAGTTAAAGTTACATTTTGACAAGTTAAAATACGTTTTTTACAAGTTAAAGTACGTTTTTAACAAGATGAAGTACGTTTTTAAAAAGTTAAAGTACGTTTTTAACAAGTTAAAGTTACGTTCAGACAAGTTAAAGTACGTTTTTTACTAGTTAAAGTACGTTTTTAACAAGTTAAAGATACGTTTTGACAAGTTAAAGTTACGTTTTGACAAGTCAAATTACGTTTTTTACAAGTTAAAGTACATTTTTAACAAGTTAAAGTAACGTTTCGACAAGTTAAAGTTACATTTTGACACGTTAAAATACGTTTTTTACAAGTTAAAGTAAGTTTTTGACAAGTTGAAGTACATTTTTTACAAGTTAAAGTAAGTGTTTTACAAGTTGAAGTACGTGTTTTACAAGTTAAAGTTACGTTTTAACAACTTAAAGTTACGTTTTGAGACATTTAAATTACATTTTGACAAGTTAAAATACGTTTTTTACGAGTTGAAGTGCGTTTTTTACAAGTGAATATATATTGGTAACAAGTTAAAGTTACGTTTTGACAAGTTAAAGAAGGTTTTTTACAAGTTAAAATACGTTTTTTACAAGTTGAAGTACGTTTTTACAAGTTAAATTACGTTTTTAACAAGTTAAAGTTACGTTTTGACAAGTTAAAGTTACATTTTAACACGTTAAAATACGTTTTTTACAAGTTAAAGTACGTTTTTTTACAAGTTGAAGTACATTTTGACAAGTTAAATTACGTTTTTAACAATTAAAGTTACGTTTTGACAAATTAAAGTTACGTTTTGACAAGTTAAAGTAGGTGTTTTACAAGTTAAAGTAGGTGTTTTACAAGTTAAAGTACGTTTTTTACAAGTTGAAGTACGTTTTTACAAGTTAAAGTACATTTGTTACAAGTTAAACCACAATTTTTGACAAGTTAAAGTATATTTTTTACAAGTGAATATATATTTTTAACATGTTAAAGTTACGTTTTAACAAGTTAAAGAAGGGTTTTTACAAGTTAAAGTACGTTTTTTACAAGTTGAAGTACGTTTTTACAAGTTAAAGTACATTTGTTACAAGTTAAACCATATTTTTGACACGTTAAAGTACGTTTTTTACAAGTTGATGTATGTTTTTAACAACTTAAACTTATGTTTTGACAAGTTAAAGTTATGTGTTGACAAGTTAATGTAGGTTTTTAACAAGTTAAAGTTACGTTTTGACAAGTTAAATTACGTTTTTTACAAGTTAAAGTACGTTTTTACAAGTAACAGTATGTTTTTAGCTAGTTAAAGTTACGTTCTGACAAGTTAAAGATACATGTTGACACGTTAAAATACGTTTTTTACAAGTTAAAGTATGTTTTTTACAAGTTAAAATACGTTTTTTACAAGTTAAAGTACGTTTTTAACAAGATGAAGTACGTTTTTAACAAGTTAAAGTACGTTTTTAACAAGTTAAAGTTACGTTCGGACAAGTTAAAGCACGTTTTTAACAAGTTAAAGTTACGTTTTGACAAGTTAAAGAAGGTTTTTTACAAGTTTAATTACGTTTTTTTACAAGTTGAAGTATGTTTTTACAAGTTAAAGTACATTTGTTACAAATTAAACCACATTTTTGACACGTTTAAAGTACGTTTTTTACAAGTTAATGTACTTTTTTAACAACTTAAAACTTATATTTTGACAAGTTAAAGTTACGTTTTGACAAGTTAATGTAGGTTTTTTAACAAGTTAAAGTTACGTTTTGACAAGTTAAAAGTACGTTTTTTACAAGTTAAAAGTACGTTTTTACAAGTTAAAGTATGTTTTTGACAAGTTAAAGTAACGTTCTGACAAGTTAGAGATACATGTTGACACGTTAAAATACGTTTTTCACAAGTTAAAGTAGGTTTTTTACAAGTTAAAGTAATGTTTTTTACAAGATAAGTAAGTGTTTTACTATTTGAAGTACGTTTTTTTACAAGTTAAAGTACATTTTTTACAATTTAAAGTTACGTTTTAACAACTTAGAGTTACGTTTTTGAGACTCTAAAATTACATTTTGACAAGTTAAAGTAGTTCTGTACAAGTTAAAGTTACGTTTTTGATAAGTTTAATTATGTTTTTTACAAGTTAAAGTACGTTTTTTACAATATAAAGTTTCGTTATGACAAGTATAATTATGTTTTTTAAAAGTTAAATTATGTTTTTAACAAGTTAAAGTTACGTTTTAACAAGTTAAAGTTACTTTTTGACAAGTTAATGTATATTTTTTACAAGTTAAATTACGTTTTTTACAAGTTGAACTACGTTTTTAACAAGTTGAAATACATTTGTTACAAGTTAAACCTCATTTTAAACAAGTTAAATTATGTTTTTAACAAGTTATGTATGTTTTTTACAAGTTAATGTATGTTTTTTACAAGTTAAAGTTACGTTTTGACAAGTTAAAGTTACATTTTGACAAGTTTAAGTACGTTTTTTACAAGTTAAAGTATGTTTTTTGATGAGTTAAAGTACGTTTTTTACAAGTTAAAGTTCTATTTTAACAAGTTAAAGTTACATTTTGACAAGTTAAAATACGTTTTTTTACAAGTTAAAGTACGTTTTTAACAAGATGAAGTACGTTTTTAAAAAGTTAATGTATGTTTTTAACAAGTTAAAGTTACGTTCAGACCAGTTAAAGTACGTTTTTTACTAGTTAAAGACGTTTTTTAACAAGTTAAAGATACGTTTTGACAAGTTAAAGTTACGTTTTGACAAGTCAAATTACGTTTTTTACAAGTTAAAGTACATTTTTAACAAGTTAAAGTTACGTTTCGACAAGTTAAAGTTACATTTTGACACGTTAAAATACGTTTTTTACAAGTTAAAGTAAGTTTTTGACAAGTTGAAGTACGTTTTTTACAAGTTAAAGTAAGTGTTTTACAAGTTGAAGTACGTGTTTTACAAGTTAAAGTTACGTTTTAACAACTTAAAGTTACGTTTTGAGACATTTAAATTACATTTTGACAAGTTAAAATACGTTTTTTACGAGTTGAAGTGCGTTTTTTACAAGTGAATATATATTGGTAACAAGGTTAAAGTTACGTATTGACAAGTTAAAGAAGGTTTTTTACAAGTTAAAATACGTTATTTACAAGTTGAAGTACGTTTTTACAAGTTAAATTACGTTTTTAAAACAAGTTAAAGTTACGTTTTGACAAGTAAAGTTACATTTTAACACGTTAAAATACGTTTTTACAAGTTAAAGTACGTTTTTTACAAGTTGAAGAACATTTTGACAAGTTAAATTACGTTTTTAACAATTAAAGTTACGTTTTGACAAATTAAAGTTACGTTTTGACAAGTTAAAGTAGGTGTTTTACAAGTTAAAGTACGTTTTTTTACAAGTTGAAGTACGTTTTTACAAGTTAAAGTACATTTGTTACAAGTTAAACCACATTTTTGACAAGTTAAAGTATATTTTTTACAAGTGAATATATATTTTTAACATGTTAAAGTTACGTTTTAACAAGTTAAAGAAGGGTTTTTACAAGTTAAAGTACGTTTTATTACAAGTTGAAGTACGTTTTTACAAGTTAAAGTACATTTGTTACAAGTTAAACCATATTTTTGACACGTTAAAGTACGTTTTTTACAAGTTGATGTATGTTTTATAACAACTTAAACTATGTTTTGACAAGTTAAAGTTATGTGTTGACAAGTTAATGTAGTTTTTTAACAAGTTAAAGTTACGTTTTGACAAGTAAATTACGTTTTTTACAAGTTAAAGTACGTTTTTACAAGTTAAAGTATGTTTTTAGCTAGTTAAAGTTACGTTCTGACAAGTTAAAGATACATGTTGACACGTTAAAATACGTTTTTTACAAGTTAAAGTATGTTTTTTACAAGTTAAAGTACGTTTTTTACAAATTAAAATACATTTTTAACAACTTAAAGTTACGTTGCGAGAAGTTAAAGTACATTTTTCACAAGTTAAAGTTACGTTTTAACAACTTAAAGTTACGTTTTGACACTTTAAAATTACATTTTGACAAGTTAAAGTATGTGCTGTACAAGTTAAAGTTACGTTTTGAAAAGTTATATAATGTTTTTTACAAGTTAAAGTACGTTTTTGACAATATAAAGTTTCGTTATGACAAGTATAATTACGTTTTTTAAAAGTTAAAGTATGTTTTTAACAAGTTAAAGTTACGTTTTGACAAGTTAAAGTACCTTTTTGACAAGTTAAAGTATGTTTTTTACAAGTTAAATTACGTTTTTTACAAGTTGAACTACGTTTTTAACAATATAAAGTTTCGTTATGACAAGTATAATTACGTTTTTTGAAAGTTATAAGTATGTTTTTTAACCAAATTAAACTTACGTTTTGACAAGTTAAAGTTACTTTTTGACAAGTTAAAGTATGTTTTTTAAAAGTTAAAGTACGTTTTTTACAAGTTGAAGTACGTTTTTAACAAGTTAAAATACATTTGTTAGAAGTTAAACCTCATTTTTAACAAGTTAAATTATGTTTTTTACAAGTTAATGTATGTTTTTTACAAGTTAATATATGTTTTTTACAAGTAAAAGTTACGTTTTGACAAGTTAAAGTTACATTTTGACAAGTTTAAGTACGTTTTTTACAAGTTAAAGTATATTTTTTATGAGTTAAAGTACTTTTTTAACACGTTAAAGTTCTATTTTAACAAGTTAAAGTTACATTTTCACAAGTTAAAATACGTTTTTTACAAGTTAAAGTACGTTTTTAACAAGATGAAGTACGTTTTTAACAAGTTAAAGTACGTTTTTAACAAGTTAAAGTTACGTTCTGACAAGTTAAAGCACGTTTTTAACAAGTTAAAGTTACGTTTTGACAAGTTAAAGAAGGTTTTTTACAAGTTAAAGTACGTTTTTTACAAGTTGAAGTATGTTTTTACAAGTTAAAGTACATTTGTTACAAATTAAACCACATTTTTGACACGTTAAAGTACGTTTTTTACAAGTTAATGTACTTTTTTAACAACTTAAACTTATATTTTGACAAGTTAAAGTTACGTTTTGACAAGTTAATGTAGGTTTTTAACAAGTTAAAGTTACGTTTTGACAAGTTAAAGTACGTTTTTTACAAGTTAAAGTACTTTTTTACAAGTTAAAGTATGTTTTTAACAAGTTAAAGTAACGTTCTGACAAGTTAGAGATACATGTTGACACGTTAAAATACGTTTTTCACAAGTTAAAGTAGGTTTTTTACAAGTTGAAGTATGTTTTTTACAAGATAAAGTAAGTGTTTTACTAGTTGAAGTACGTTTTTTACAAGTTAAAGTACATTTTTTACAAGTTAAACTTACGTTTTAACAACTTAGAGTTACGTTTTTGAGACTCTAAAATTACATTTTGACAAGTTAAAGTAAGTTCTGTACAAGTTAAAGTTACGTTTTGATAAGTTTAATTATGTTTTTTACAAGTTAAAGTACGTTTTTTACAATATAAAGTTTCGTTATGACAAGTATAATTACGTTTTTTAAAAGTTAAATTATGTTTTTAACAAGTTAAAGTTACGTTTTGACAAGTTAAAGTTACTTTTTGACAAGTTAAAGTATATTTTTTACAAGTTAAATTACGTTTTTTACAAGTTGAAGTACGTTTTTAACAAGTTAAAATACATTTGTTACAAGTTAAACCTCATTTTTAACAAGTTAAATTATGTTTTTTACAAGTTAATGTATGTTTTTTACAAGTTAATGTATGTTTTTTACAAGTTAAAGTTACGTTTTGACAAGTTAAAGTTACATTTTGACAAGTTTAAGTACGTTTTTTACAAGTTAAAGTATGTTTTTTTATGAGTTAAAGTACGTTTTTAACAAGTTAAAGTTCTATTTTAACAAGTTAAAGTTACATTTTGACAAGTTAAAATACGTTTTTTACAAGTTAAAGTACGTTTTTAACAAGATGAAGTACGTTTTTAAAAAGTTAAAGTACGTTTTTAACAAGTTAAAGTTACGTTCAGACAAGTTAAAGTACGTTTTTTACTAGTTAAAGTTACGTTTTAACAACTTAAAGTTACGTTTTGAGACATTTAAATTACATTTTGACAAGTTAAAATACGTTTTTTACGAGTTGAAGTGCGTTTTTTACAAGTGAATATATATTGGTAACAAGTTAAAGTTACGTTTTGACAAGTTAAAGAAGGTTTTTTACAAGTTAAAATACGTTTTTTACAAGTTGAAGTATGTTTTTACAAGTTAAATTACGTTTTTAACAAGTTAAAGTTACGTTTTGACAAGTTAAAGTTACATTTTAACACGTTAAAATACGTTTTTTACAAGTTAAAGTACGTTTTTTACAAGTTGAAGTACATTTTGACAAGTTAAATTACGTTTTTAACAATTAAAGTTACGTTTTGACAAATTAAAGTTACGTTTTGACAAGTTAAAGTAGGTTTTTTACAAGTTAAAGTACGTTTTTTACAAGTTGAAGTACGTTTTTACAAGTTAAAGTACATTTTGTTACAAGTTAAACCACATTTTTGACAAGTTAAAGTACATTTTTTACAAGTGAATATATATTGGTAACAAGTTAAAGTTACGTTTTGACAAGTTAAAGAAGGTTTTTTACAAGTTAAAATACGTTTTTTACAAGTTGAAGTACGTTTTTACAAGTTAAATTACGTTTTTAACCAGTTAAAGTTACGTTTTGACAAGTTAAAGTTACATTTTAACACGTTAAAATACGTTTTTTACAAGTTAAAGTACGTTTTTTACAAGTTGAAGTACATTTTGACAAGTTAAATTACGTTTTTAACAATTAAAGTTACGTTTTGACAAATTAAAGTTACGTTTTGACAAGTTAAAGTAGGTTTTTTACAAGTTAAAGTACGTTTTTTACAAGTTGAAGTACGTTTTTACAAGTTAAAGTACATTTTGTTACAATTTAAACCACATTTTTGACAAGTTAAAGTACATTTTTTACAAGTGAATATATATTGGTAACAAGTTAAAGTTACGTTTTGACATGTTAAAGAAGGTTTTTTACAAGTTAAAATACGTTTTTTACAAGTTGAAGTACGTTTTTACAAGTTAAACCACATTTTTGACACGTTAAAGTACGTTTTTTACAAGTTAATGTATGTTTTTAACAAGTTAAAGTTACGTTTTTAACAAGTTAAACTTACGTTTTGACAAGTTAAAGTTACTTTTTGACAAGTTAAAGTACGTTTTTTACAAGTTGAAGTACGTTTTTAACAAGTTAAAATACATTTGTTACAAGTTAAACCTGATTTTTAACAAGTTAAAGTATGTTTTTTACAAGTTAATGTATGTTTTTTACAAGTTAAAGTTACGTTTTGACAAGTTAAAGTTACATTTTGACAAGTTTAAGTACGTTTTTTACAAGTTAAAGTATGTTTTTTATGAGTTAAAGTACGTTTTTAACAAGTTAAAGTTCTATTTTAACAAGTTAAAGTTCTATTTTAACAAGTTAAAGTTACATTTTTACAAGTTAAAGTATGAGTTCACAAGTTGAAGTACGTTTTTAACAAGTTAATGTATGTTTTTAACAAGTTAAAGTACGTTTTTTACAAGTTAAAGTACGTTTTTTACAAGTGAAAGTTACGTTTTGACAAGTTAAAGTTACATTTTGACAAGTTAAATTACGGTTTTTTACAAGTTAAAGTACATTTTTAACAAGTTAAAGTTACGTTTTGACAAGTTAAAGTTACATTTTGACACGTTAAAATACGTTTCTTACAAGTTAAAGTACGTTTTTGATAAGTTGATGTACGTTTTTTACAAGTTAAATTAAGTGTTTTACAAGTTGAAGTAAGTGTTTTACAAGTTAAAGTACATTTTTTACCAGTTAAAGTTACGTTTTAACAACTTCAAGTTACGTTTTGAGAACTTAAAATTACATTTTGACAAGTTAAAATACGTTTTTTACAAGTTGAAGTGCGTTTTTTACAAGTTAAAGTACGTTTTTTACAAGTTAAAATACATTTTTAACAACTTATAGTTACGTTGCGACAAGTTAAAGTTACATATTGACAAGTTAAATTACGTTTTTAACAAGTTAAAGTTACGTTTTCACAAGTTATAGTTACATTTTAACACGTTAAAATACGTTTTTTACAAGTTAAAGTACGTTTTTTACAAGGTTAAGTACGTTTTGACAAGTTAAATTACGTTTTTAACTAGTTAAACTTACGTTCTGACAAATTAAAATTACATTTTGACAAGTTAAATTAGGTTTGTTTACAAGTTAAAGTACGTTTTTTACAAGTTGAAGTACGTTTTTTACAAGTTAAAGTAACTGTTTTACAAGTTGAAGTACGTTTTTTACAAGTTAAACCACATTTGTTACAAGTTAAACCACATTTTTTACAAGTTAAAGTACATTTTTTACAAGTGAATTTATATTTTTAACAAGTTAAAGTTACGTTTTGACAAGTTAAAGTAGGTTTTAAACAAGGTAAAGTACGTCTTTTAGAAGTTGAAGTAACTTTTTACAAGTTAAAGTACATTTGTTACAAGTTAAATCACATTTTTGACGAGTTAAAGTTAATTTTTTACTAGTTAATGTATGTTTTTAACAAGTTAAACTAACGTTTTGACAAGTTAAAGTTACGTTTTGACAAGTTAATTAGGTTTTTTACAAGTTAAAGTTACGTTATGACAAGTTAAAGTACCTTTTTTTACAAGTTAATGTTCGTTTTTAGAAGTCAAAGTACATTTTTATTAAGTTAAAGTTTTGTTTTGACAAGTTAAAGTTACATTTTGACACGTTAAAATACGTTTTTTACAAGTTTAAGTACGTTTTTTACAAGTTGAAGTACGTTATTTACAAGTTAAAGTAACTGTTTTACAAGTTGAAGTACGTTTTTTACAAGTTAAACTTACGTTTTGACAAATTAAAGTTACGGTTTGACATGTTAAAGTAGGTTTTTTACAAGTTAAAGTATTTTTTTTACAAGTTGAAGTACGTTTTTACAAATTAAAGTACATTAGTAACAAGTTAAACCACATTTTTGACAAGTTAAAATTTGTTTTTTACAAGTTAATGTGTGTTTTTAACAAGTTAAAATTACGTTTTGACAAGTTAAAGTTACATTTCGACATGTTAAAATAAGTTTTTTACAAGTTAAAGTTACGTTTTAACAAGTTAAAGTTACGTTTTGACAAGTTAAAGTATGTTTTTTACAAGTTAAAGTTACATTTTGACAAGTTAAAGTACGTTTTTACCAAGTTAAAGTACGTTTATAGAAGTTAAATTACGTTTCTAGCAAGTTAAAGTTTCGTTTTGACACGTTAAAATACGTTTTTTAGAAGTTAAAGTACGTTTTTTACAAGTTGAAGTACGTTTTTTACAAGTTAAAGTAAGTGTTTTACAAGTTGAAGTACGTTTTTTACAATTTCAAGTACGTTTTTAACAAGTTGAAGTACGTTTATCACAAGTTAATGTACATTTTTAACAAGTTAAAGTTACGTTCTGAAAAGTTAAAGTACGTTTTCTACACGTTAAAGTAAATTTTTAACAAGTTAAAGTTACGTTTTGACAAGTTAAAGTTACATTTTGACAAATTAAATTACGTTCTTTACAAGTTAAAGTACATTTTTAACAAGTTAAAGTTACGTTTTGACAAGTTAAAGTTACATTTTGACACGTTAAAATACGTTTTTTACAAGTTAAAGTACGTTTTTAACAAGTTGAAGTACGTTTTTTACAAGTTAAAGTAAGTGATTTACAAGTTGAACTACGTGTTTTACAAGTTAAAATACATTTTTTACCAGTTAAAGTTACGTTTTAACAACTTAAAGTTACGTTTTGTGACATTAAAATTCAATTTTGACAAGTTAAAATACGTTTTTTACAAGTTGAAGTGCGTTTTTTACAAGTTAAAATACATTTTTAATAACTTAAAGTTACGTTTCGACAAGTTAAAGTTACATATTGACAAGTTAGATTACATTTTTAACAAGTTAAAGTAACGTTTTGACAACTTAAAGTTACATTTTAACACGTTAAAATTCATTTTTTACAAGTTAAAGTACGTTTTTTACAAGTTGAAGTACGTTTTGACAAATTAAATTACGTTTTTAACAAGTTAAACTTACGTTTTGACAAATTAAAATTACCTTTTGACAAGTTAAAGTATGTTTTTTACAAGTTAAAGTACATTTTTTACAAGTTGAAGTACGTTTTTACAAGTTAAAGTACATTTGTTACAAGTTAAACCACATTTTTGACAAGTTAAAGTACATTTTTTACAAGTGAATGTATATTTTTAACAATTTAAAGTTACGTTTTGACAACTTATAGACGGTTTTTTACAAGTTAAATTACGTCTTTTACAAGTTGAATTACGTTTTTACATGTTAAAGTAGATTTCTTACAAGTTAAACCACATTTTTGACACGTTAAAGTATGTTTTTTACAAGTTAATGTATGTTTTTAACAAATTAAATTTACCTTTTCACAAGTTAAAGTTACGTTTTGACAAGTTAATGTAGGTTTTTTACAAGTTAAAGTTACGTTTTGACAAGTTAAAGTACGTTTTTTACAAGTTAAAGTACGTTTTTTACAAGTTGAAGTACGTTTTTTTACAACTTGAAGTATGTTTTTTACAAGTTAAAGTAACTATTTTACAAGTTGAAATACGTTTTTTACTAGTAAAAGTACATTTTTTACTAGTTAAAGTTACGTTTTAACAACTTAAAGTTACGTTTTGAGACATTAAAATTACAGTTTGACAAGTTAAAGAACGTTTTTTACAAATTAAAGTTATGTTTTGACAAGTTAAATTACGTTTTTAACAAGTTAAACTTACGTTTTGACAAATTAAAGTTACGTTTTGACATGTTAAAGTAGGTTTTTTACAAGTTAAAATACTTTTTTTAGAAGTTGAAGTAGGTTTTTACAAGTTAAAGTACATTTGTTACAAGTTAAACCACATTTTTGACAAGTTAAAGTACATTTTTTACAAGCGAATGTATATTTTTAACAAGTTAAAGTTACGTTTTGACAAGTTATAGAAGGTTTGTTACAAGTTAAATTACGTCTTTTACAAGTTGAAGTACGTTTTTACATGTTAAAGTAGATTTCTTACAAGTTAAACCACATTTTTGACACGTTAAAGTACGTTTTTTACAAGTTAATGTATGTTTTTAACAAATTAAACTTACCTTTTCACAAGTTAAAGTTACGTTTTGACAAGTTAATGTAGGTTTTTTACAAGTTAAAGTTACGTTTTGACAAGTTAAAGTACGTTTTTTACAAGTTAAAGTACGTTTTTTACAAGTTTAAGTACGTTTTTTACAAGTTGAAGTACGTTTTTTACAAGTTAAAGTAACTATTTTACAAGTTAAAATACGTTTTTTACTAGTAAAAGTACATTTTTTACTAGTTAAAGTTACGTTTTAACAACTTAAAGTTACGTTTTGAGACATTAAAATTACAGTTTGACAAGTTAAAGTACGTTTTTTACAAGTTAAAGTTATGTTTTGACAAGTTAAATTACGTTTTTAACAAGTTAAACTTACGTTTTGACAAATTAAAGTTACGTTTTGACATGTTAAAGTAGGTTTTTTACAAGTTAAAATACTTTTTTTAGAAGTTGAAGTACGTTTTTACAAGTTAAAGTACATTTGTTACAAGTTAAACCACATTTTTGACAAGTTAAAGTACATTTTTTACAAGTGAATGTATATTTTTAACAATTTAAAGTTACGTTTTGACAACTTATAGACGGTTTTTTACAAGTTAAATTACGTCTTTTACAAGTTGAATTACGTTTTTACATGTTAAAGTAGATTTCTTACAAGTTAAACCACATTTTTGACACGTTAAAGTACGTTTTTTACAAGTTAATGTATGTTTTTAACAAATTAAACTTACCTTTTCACAAGTTAAAGTTACGTTTTGACAAGTTAATGTAGGTTTTTTACAAGTTAAAGTTACGTTTTGACAAGTTAAAGTACGATTTTTACAAGTTAAAGTACGTTTTATACAAGTTGAAGAACGTTTTTTACAAGTTGAAGTACGTTTTTTACAAGGTAAAGTAACTATTTTACAAGTTGAAATACGTTTTTTACTAGTAAAAGTACATTTTTTACTAGTTAAAGTTACGTTTTAACAACTTAAAGTTACGTTTTGAAACATTAAAATTACAGTTTGACAAGTTAAAGTACGTTTTTTACAAGTTAAAGTTATGTTTTGACAAGTTAAATTACGTTTTTAACAAGTTAAACTAACGTTTTGACAAATTAAAGTTACGTTTTGACATGTTAAAGTAGGTTTTTTACAAGTTAAAATACTTTTTTTAGAAGTTGAAGTACGTTTTTACAAGTTAAAGTACATTTGGTACAAGTTAAACCACATTTTTGACAAGTTAAAGTACATTTTTTACAAGTTAATGTATATTTTTAACAAGTTAAAGTTACGTTTTGACAAGTTAAAGAAGGTTTTTTACAAGTTAAAGTACGTTTTTTACAAGTTGAAGTACATTTTTACAAGTTAAAGTACATTTCTTACAATTTAAACCACATTTTGGACACGTTAAAGTACGTTTTTTACAAGTTAATGTATGTTTTTAACAAATTAAAGTTACGTTTTTACAAGTTAAAGTTACGTTTTGACAAGTTAATATAGGTTTTTTACAAGTTAAAGTTACGTTTTGACAAGTTAAAGTACGTTTTTTACAAGTTAAAGTACGTTTTTACAAGTTAAAGTACATTTTTAGCAAATCAAAGTTTCGTTTTGACAAGTTAAAGTTACATTTTGACACGTTAAAATACGTTATTTACAAGTTAAAGTACGATTTTTACAAGTTGAAGTACGTTTTTTACAAGTTAAAGTAAGTGTTTTACAAGTTGAAGTACATTTTTACAAGTTAAAGAACATATTTTACAAGTTAAAGTTACGTTTTAACAACTTAAAGTTACGTTTTGACACATTAAAATTACAGTTTGACAAGTTAAAGTACGTTTTTAACAAGTTAAAGTTATGTTTTGACAACTTAAATTACGTTTTTAACAAGTTAAACTTACATTTTGACAAATTAAAATACTTTTTTAAGAAGTTGAAGTACGTTTTTACAAGTTAAAGTACATTTGTAACAAGTTAAACCACATTTTTAACAAGTTAAAATACGTTTTTTACAAGTTAATGTGTGTTTTTAACAAGTTAAACTTACGTTTTGACAAGTTAAAGTTACGTTTTTACAAGTTAAAGTATGTTTTTTACAATTTGAAGTAAGTTTTTACAAGTTAAACCACATTTTTGAGAAGTTAAAGTACGTTTTTTACAGGTTAATGTATGTTTTTAACAAGTTAAGCTTACGTTTTGACAAGTTAAAGTTATGTTTTGACAAGTTAATGTAGGTTTTTTACAAGTTAAAGTTACGTATTGACAAGTTAAAATACGTTTTTTACAAGTTAAAGAACGTTTTTTACAAGTTAAAGTACGTTTTTAACAAGTTAAAGTTACGTTTTGACAAATTAAAGTTACATTTCGTCATGTTAAAATACGTTTTTACAAGTTAAAGTTACGTTTTGACAATTTAAAATTACGTTTTGACAAGTTAATGTAGGTTTTTTACAAGTTAAAGTACGTTTTTTACAAGTTGAAGTACGTTTTGACAAATTAAATTACGTTTTTAACAAGTTAAACTTACGTTTTGACAAATTAAAATTACCTTTTGACAAGTTAAAGTATGTTTTTTACAAGTTAAAGTACGTTTTTTACAAGTTGAAGTACGTTTTTACAAGTTAAAGTACATTTGTTACAAGTTAAAGTTACGTTTTAACAACTTAAAGTTACGTTTTGTGACATTAAAATTCAATTTTGACAAGTTAAAATACGTTTTTTACAAGTTGAAGTGCGTTTTTTACAAGTTAAAATACATTTTTAACAACTTAAAGTTACGTTTCGACAAGTTAAAGTTACATATTGACAAGTTAAATTACATTTTTAACAAGTTAAAGTAACGTTTTGACAACTAAAAGTTACATTTTAACACGTTAAAATTCGTTTTTTACAAGTTAAAGTACGTTTTTGACAAGTTAAAGTACGTTTTGACAAATTAAATTACGTTTTTAACAATTTAAACTTACGTTTTGACAAATTAAAATTACCTTTTGACAAGTTAAAGTATGTTTTTTACAAGTTAAAGTACGTTTTTTACAAGTTGAAGTACGTTTTTACAAGTTAAAGTACATTTGTTACAAGTTAAACCACATTTTTGACAAGTTAAAGTACATTTTTTACAAGTGAATGTATATTTTTAACAAGTTAAAGTTACGTTTTGACAAGTTATAGACGGTTTTTTACAAGTTAAATTACGTCTTTTACAAGTTGAATTACGTTTTTACATGTTAAAGTAGATTTCTTACAAGTTAAACCACATTTTAGACACGTTAAAGTACGTTTTTTACAAGTTAATGTATGTTTTTAACAAATTAAATTTACCTTTTCACAAGTTAAAGTTACGTTTTGACAAGTTAATGTAGGTTTTTTACAAGTTAAAGTTACGTTTTGACAAGTTAAAGTACGTTTTTTACAAGTTAAAGTAAGTTTTTTACAAGTTGAAGTACGTTTTTTACAAGTTGAAGTACGTTTTTTACAAGTTAAAGTAACTATTTTACAAGTTGAAATACGTTTTTTACTAGTAAAAGTACATTTTTTACTAGTTAAAGTTACGTTTTAACAACTTAAAGTTACGTTTTGAGACATTAAAATTATAGTTTGACAAGTTAAAGTACGTTTTTTACAAGTTAAAGTTATGTTTTGACAAGTTAAATTACGTTTTTAACAAGTTAAACTTACGTTTTGACAAATTAAAGTTATGTTTTGACATGTTAAAGTAGGTTTTTTACAAGTTAAAATACTTTTTTTAGAAGTTGAAGTACGTTTTTACAAGTTAAAGTACATTTGTTACAAGTTAAACCACATTTTTGACAAGTTAAAGTACATTTTTTACAAGTGAATGTATATTTTTAACAAGTTAAAGTTACGTTTTGACAAGTTATATAAGGTTTTTTACAAGTTAAATTACGTCTTTTACTAGTTGAAGTACGTTTTTACATGTTAAAGGAGATTTCTTACAAGTTAAACCACATTTTTGACACGTTAAAGTACGTTTTTTACAACTTAATGTATGGTTTTAACAAATTAAACTTACCTTTTCACAAGTTAAAGTTACGTTTTGACAAGTTAATGTAGGTTTTTTACAATTTTAAGTTACGTTTTGACAAGTTAAAGTACGTTTTTTACAAGTTAAAGTACGTTTTTTACAAGTTAAAGTAACTATTTTACAAGTTGAAATACGTTTTTTACTAGTAAAAGTACATTTTTTACTAGTTAAAGTTACGTTTTAACAACTTAAAGTTACGTTTTGAGACATTAAAATTACAGTTTGACAAGTTAAAGTACGTTTTTTACAAGTTAAAGTTATGTTTTGACAAGTTAAATTACGTTTTTAACAAGTTAAACTTACGTTTTGACAAATTAAAGTTACGTTTTGACATGTTAAAGTAGGTTTTTTACAAGTTAAAATACTTTTTTTAGAAGTTGAAGTACGTTTTTACAAGTTAAAGTACATTTGTTACAAGTTAAACCACATTTTTGACAAGTTAAAGTACATTTTTTACAAGTGAATGTATATTTTTAACAAGTTAAAGTTACGTTTTGACAAGTTATATAAGGTTTTTTACAAGTTAAATTACGTCTTTTACTAGTTGAAGTACGTTTTTACATGTTAAAGGAGATTTCTTACAAGTTAAACCACATTTTTGACACGTTAAAGTACGTTTTTTACAACTTAATGTATGGTTTTAACAAATTAAACTTACCTTTTCACAAGTTAAAGTTACGTTTTGACAAGTTAATGTAGGTTTTTTACAATTTTAAGTTACGTTTTGACAAGTTAAAGTACGTTTTTTACAAGTTAAAGTACGTTTTTTACAAGTTAAAGTAACTATTTTACAAGTTGAAATACGTTTTTTACTAGTAAAAGTACATTTTTTACTAGTTAAAGTTACGTTTTAACAACTTAAAGTTACGTTTTGAGACATTAAAATTACAGTTTGACAAGTTAAAGTACGTTTTTTACAAGTTAAAGTTATGTTTTGACAAGTTAAATTACGTTTTTAACAAGTTAAACTTACGTTTTGACAAATTAAAGTTACGTTTTGACATGTTAAAGTAGGTTTTTTACAAGTTAAAATACTTTTTTTAGAAGTTGAAGTACGTTTTTACAAGTTAAAGTACATTTGTTACAAGTTAAACCACATTTTTGACAAGTTAAAGTACATTTTTTACAAGTGAATGTATATTTTTAACAAGTTAAAGTTACGTTTTGACAAGTTATATAAGGTTTTTTACAAGTTAAATTACGTCTTTTACTAGTTGAAGTACGTTTTTACATGTTAAAGGAGATTTCTTACAAGTTAAACCACATTTTTGACACGTTAAAGTACGTTTTTTACAATTAATGTATGGTTTTAACAAATTAAACTTACCTTTTCACAAGTTAAAGTTACGTTTTGACAAGTTAATGTAGGTTTTTTACAAGTTAAAGTTACGTTTTGACAAGTTAAAGTACGTTTTTTACAAGTTAAAGTACGTTTTTTACAAGTTAAAGTAACTATTTTACAAGTTGAAATACGTTTTTTACTAGTAAAAGTACATTTTTTACTAGTTAAAGTTACGTTTTAACAACTTAAAGTTACGTTTTGAGACATTAAAATTACAGTTTGACAAGTTAAAGTACGTTTTTTACAAGTTAAAGTTATGTTTTGACAAGTTAAATTACGTTTTTAACAAGTTAAACTTACGTTTTGACAAATTAAAGTTACGTTTTGACATGTTAAAGTAGGTTTTTTACAAGTTAAAATACTTTTTTTAGAAGTTGAAGTACGTTTTTACAAGTTAAAGTACATTTGTTACAAGTTAAACCACATTTTTGACAAGTTAAAGTACATTTTTTACAAGTGAATGTATATTTTTAACAAGTTAAAGTTACGTTTTGACAAGTTATAGAAGGTTTTTTACAAGTTAAATTACGTCTTTTACAAGTTGAAGTACGTTTTTACATGTTAAAGTAGATTTCTTACAAGTTAAACCACATTTTTGACACGTTAAAATACGTTTTTTACAAGTTAATGTATGTTTTTAACAAATTAAACTTACCTTTTCACAAGTTAAAGTTACGTTTTGACAAGTTAATGTAGGTTTTTTACAAGTTAAAGTTACGTTTTGACAAGTTAAAGTACGTTTTTTACAAGTTAAAGTACGTTTTTTACAAGTTGAAGTACGTTTTTTACAAGTTGAAGTACGTTTTTTACAAGTTAAAGTAACTATTTTACAAGTTGAAATACGTTTTTTACTAGTAAAAGTACATTTTTTACTAGTTAAAGTTACGTTTTAACAACTTAAAGTTACGTTTTGAGACATTAAAATTACAGTTTGACAAGTTAAAGTACGTTTTTTACAAGTTAAAGTTATGTTTTGACAAGTTAAATTACGTTTTTAACAAGTTAAACTTACGTTTTGACAAATTAAAGTTACGTTTTGACATGTTAAAGTAGGTTTTTTACAAGTTAAAATACTTTTTTTAGAAGTTGAAGTACGTTTTTACAAGTTAAAGTACATTTGTTACAAGTTAAACCACATTTTTGACAAGTTAAAGTACATTTTTTACAAGTGAATGTATATTTTTAACAAGTTAAAGTTACGTTTTGACAAGTTATAGAAGGTTTTTTAAAAGTTAAATTACGTCTTTTACAAGTTGAAGTACGTTTTTACATGTTAAAGTAGATTTCTTACAAGTTAAACCACATTTTTGACACGTTAAAGTACGTTTTTTACAAGTTAATGTATGTTTTTAACAAATTAAACTTACCTTTTCACAAGTTAAAGTTACGTTTTGACAAGTTAATGTAGGTTTTTTACAAGTTAAAGTTACGTTTTGACAAGTTAAAGTACGTTTTTTAAAAGTTAAAGTACGTTTTTTACCAGTTGAAGTACGTTTTTTACAAGTTGAAGTACGTTTTTTACAAGTTAAAGTAACTATTTTACAAGTTGAAATACGTTTTTTACTAGTAAAAGTACATTTTTTACTAGTTAAAGTTACGTTTTAACAACTTAAAGTTACGTTTTGAGATATTAAAATTACAGTTTGACAAGTTAAAGTACGTTTTTTACAAGTTAAAGTTATGTTTTGACAAGTTAAATTACGTTTTTAACAAGTTAAACTTACGTTTTGACAAATTAAAGTTACGTTTTGACATGTTAAAGTAGGTTTTTTACAAGTTAAAATACTTTTTTTAGAAGTTGAAGTACGTTTTTACAAGTTAAAGTACATTTGTTCCACGTTAAACCACATTTTTGACAAGTTAAAGTACATTTTTTACAAGTGAATGTATATTTTTAACAAGTTAAAGTTACGTTTTGACAAGTTATAGAACGTTTTTTAAAAGTTAAATTACGTCTTTTACAAGTTGAAGTACGTTTTTACATGTTAAAGTAGATTTCTTACAAGTTAAACCACATTTTTGACACGTTAAAGTACGTTTTTTACAAGTTAATGTATGTTTTTAACAAATTAAACTTACCTTTTCACAAGTTAAAGTTACGTTTTGACAAGTTAATGTAGGTTTTTTACAAGTTAAAGTTACGTTTTGACAAGTTAAAGTACGTTTTTTACAAGTTAAAGTACGTTTTTTAAAAAGTTGAAGAACGTTTTTTACAAGTTGAAGTACGTTTTTTACAAGGTAAAGTAACTATTTTACAAGTTGAAATACGTTTTTTACTAGTAAAAGTACATTTTTTACTAGTAAAAGTACATTTTTTACTAGTTAAAGTTACGTTTTAACAACTTAAAGTTACGTTTTGAGACATTAAAATTACAGTTTGACAAGTTAAAGTACGTTTTTTACAAGTTAAAGTTATGTTTTGACAAGTTAAATTACGTTTTTAACAAGTTAAACTTACGTTTTGACAAATTAAAGTTACGTTTTGACATGTTAAAGTAGGTTTTTTACAAGTTAAAATACTTTTTTTAGAAGTTGAAGTACGTTTTTACAAGTTAAAGTACATTTGTTACAAGTTAAACCACATTTTTGACAAGTTAAAGTACATTTTTTACAAGTGAATGTATATTTTTAACAAGTTATATAAGGTTTACAAGTTAAATTACGTCTTTTACTAGTTGAAGTACGTTTTTACATGTTAAAGGAGATTTCTTACAAGTTAAACCACATTTTTGACACGTTAA
Source organism: Urtica urens (assembly GCA_958296335.1). Taxonomy (NCBI): domain Eukaryota; kingdom Viridiplantae; phylum Streptophyta; class Magnoliopsida; order Rosales; family Urticaceae; genus Urtica; species Urtica urens. The sequence goes on from CATQIS010000003.1 coordinate 619,799, forward strand.
AGTACGTTTTTTACAAGTTAATGTATGGTTTTAACAAATTAAACTTTCCTTTTCACAAGTTAAAGTTACGTTTTGACAAGTTAATGTAGGTTTTTTACAAGTTAAAGTTACGTTTTGACAAGTTAAAGTACGTTTTTTACAAGTTAAAGTACGTTTTTTACAAGTTAAAGTAACTATTTTACAAGTTGAAATACGTTTTTTACTAGTAAAAGTACATTTTTTACTAGTTAAAGTTACGTTTTAACTACTTAAAGTTACGTTTTGAGACATTAAAATTACAGTTTGACAAGTTAAAGTACGTTTTTTACAAGTTAAAGTTATGTTTTGACAAGTTAAATTACGTTTTTAACAAGTTAAACTTACGTTTTGACAAATTAAAGTTACGTTTTGACATGTTAAAGTAGGTTTTTTACAAGTTAAAATACTTTTTTTAGAAGTTGAAGTACGTTTTTACAAGTTAAAGTACATTTGTTACAAGTTAAACCACATTTTTGACAAGTTAAAGTACATTTTTTACAAGTGAATGTATATTTTTAACAAGTTAAAGTTACGTTTTGACAAGTTATAGAAGGTTTTTTAAAAGTTAAATTACGTCTTTTACAAGTTGAAGTACGTTTTTACATGTTAAAGTAGATTTCTTACAAGTTAAACCACATTTTTGACACGTTAAAGTACGTTTTTTACAAGTTAATGTATGTTTTTAACAAATTAAACTTACCTTTTCACAAGTTAAAGTTACGTTTTGACAAGTTAATGTAGGTTTTTTACAAGTTAAAGTTACGTTTTGACAAGTTAAAGTACGTTTTTTAAAAGTTAAAGTACGTTTTTTACCAGTTGAAGTACGTTTTTTACAAGTTGAAGTACGTTTTTTACAAGTTAAAGTAACTATTTTACAAGTTGAAATACGTTTTTTACTAGTAAAAGTACATTTTTTACTAGTTAAAGTTACGTTTTAACAACTTAAAGTTACGTTTTGAGATATTAAAATTACAGTTTGACAAGTTAAAGTACGTTTTTTACAAGTTAAAGTTACGTTTTGACAAGTTAAATTACGTTTTTAACAAGTTAAACTTACGTTTTGACAAATTAAAGTTACGTTTTGACATGTTAAAGTAGGTTTTTTACAAGTTAAAATACTTTTTTTAGAAGTTGAAGTACGTTTTTACAAGTTAAAGTACATTTGTTCCACGTTAAACCACATTTTTGACAAGTTAAAGTACATTTTTTACAAGTGAATGTATATTTTTAACAAGTTAAAGTTACGTTTTGACAAGTTATAGAACGTTTTTTAAAAGTTAAATTACGTCTTTTACAAGTTGAAGTACGTTTTTACATGTTAAAGTAGATTTCTTACAAGTTAAACCACATTTTTGACACGTTAAAGTACGTTTTTTACAAGTTAATGTATGTTTTTAACAAATTAAACTTACCTTTTCACAAGTTAAAGTTACGTTTTGACAAGTTAATGTAGGTTTTTTACATGTTAAAGTTACGTTTTGACAAGTTAAAGTACGTTTTTTACAAGTTAAAGTACGTTTTTTAAAAAGTTGAAGAACGTTTTTTACAAGTTGAAGTACGTTTTTTACAAGGTAAAGTAACTATTTTACAAGTTGAAATACGTTTTTTACTAGTAAAAGTACATTTTTTACTAGTAAAAGTACATTTTTTACTAGTTAAAGTTACGTTTTAACAACTTAAAGTTACGTTTTGAGACATTAAAATTACAGTTTGACAAGTTAAAGTACGTTTTTTACAAGTTAAAGTTATGTTTTGACAAGTTAAATTACGTTTTTAACAAGTTAAACTTACGTTTTGACAAATTAAAGTTACGTTTTGACATGTTAAAGTAGGTTTTTTACAAGTTAAAATACTTTTTTTAGAAGTTGAAGTACGTTTTTACAAGTTAAAGTACATTTGTTACAAGTTAAACCACATTTTTGACAAGTTAAAGTACATTTTTTACAAGTGAATGTATATTTTTAACAAGTTAAAGTTACGTTTTGACAAGTTAAAGAAGGTTTTTTACAAGTTAAAGTACGTTTTTTACAAGTTGAAGTACATTTTTACAAGTTAAAGTTCATTTCTTACAATTTAAACCACATTTTGGACACGTTAAAGTACGTTTTTTACAAGTTAATGTATGTTTTTAACAAATTAAAGTTACGTTTTTACAAGTTAAAGTTACGTTTTGACAAGTTAATATAGGTTTTTTACAAGTTAAAGTTACGTTTTGACAAGTTAAAGTACGTTTTTTACAAGTTAAAGTACGTTTTTACAAGTTAAAGTACATTTTTAGCAAATCAAAGTTTCGTTTTGACAAGTTAAAGTTACATTTTGACACGTTAAAATACGTTATTTACAAGTTAAAGTACGATTTTTACAAGTTGAAGTACGTTTTTTACAAGTTAAAGTAAGTGTTTTACAAGTTGAAGTATATTTTTACAAGTTAAAGCACATATTTTACAAGTTAAAGTTACGTTTTAACAACTTAAAGTTACGTTTTGACACATTAAAATTACAGTTTGACAAGTTAAAGTACGTTTTTAACAAGTTAAAGTTATGTTTTGACAAGTTAAATTACGTTTTTAACAAGTTAAACTTACATTTTGACAAATTAAAATACTTTTTTAAGAAGTTGAAGTACGTTTTTACAAGTTAAAGTACATTTGTAACAAGTTAAACCACATTTTTGACAAGTTAAAATACGTTTTTTACAAGTTAATGTGTGTTTTTAACAAGTTAAACTTAAGTTTTGACAAGTTAAAGTTACGTTTTTACAAGTTAAAGTATGTTTTTTACAATTTGAAGTAAGTTTTTACAAGTTAAACCACATTTTTGAGAAGTTAAAGTACGTTTTTTACAGGTTAATGTATGTTTTTAACAAGTTAAGCTTACGTTTTGACAAGTTAAAGTTATGTTTTCACAAGTTAATGTAGGTTTTTTACAAGTTAAATTTACGTATTGACAAGTTAAAATACGTTTTTTACAAGTTAAAGAACGTTTTTTACAAGTTAAAGTACGTTTTTAACAAGTTAAAGTTACGTTTTGACAAATTAAAGTTACATTTCGTCATGTTAAAATACGTTTTTACAAGTTAAAGTTACGTTTTGACAATTTAAAATTACGTTTTGACAAGTTAATGTAGGTTTTTTACAAGTTAAAGTTACGTTTTGACAAGTTAAAGTACGTTTTTTACAAGTTAAAGTACGTTTTTACAAGTTAAAGTACATTTTTAGCAAGTTAAAGTTTCGTTTTGACAAGTTAAAGTTACATTTTGACACGTCAAATACGTTTTTTACAAGTTAAAGTACGTTTTTTACAAGTTGAAGTACGTTTTTTAAAAGTTAAAGTAAGTGTTTTACAAGTTGAAGTACGGTTTTTACAAGTTAAAGTACATATTTTACCAGTTAAAGTTACGTTTTAACAACTTAAAGTTACGTTTTGACACATTAAAATTACATTTTGACAAGTTAAAGTACATTTTTTACAAGCTAAAGTTATGTTTTGACAGGTTAAACTTAGGTTTTGACAAATTAAAGTTACGTTTTGAAATATTAATGTAGGTTTTTTACAAGTTAAAGTACGTTTTTTACAAGTTGAAGTACATTTTTACAAGTTAAAATACATTTGTAACAAGTTAAACCACATTTTTGACAAGTTAAAAGACGTTTTTTACAAGTTAATGTGTGTTTTTAACAAGTTACACTTACGTTTTGACAAGTTAAAGTTACGTTTTGACAAGTTAAAGTAGGTTTTTTACAAGTTAAAGTATGTTTTTAACAACTTGAAGTAAGTTTTTACAAGTTAAACAACATTTTTGACAAGTTAAAGTACATTTTTTACAAGTTAATGTATGTTTTTAACAAGTTAAACTTACGTTTTGACAGGTTAAAGTTATGTTTTGACAAGTTAATGTAGGTTTTTACAAGTTAAAGTTACGTATTGACAATTTAAAGTTATGTTTTGACAAGTTAATGTAGGTTTTTACAAGTTAAAGTTATGTATTGACAAGTTGAAATACGATTTTTACAAGTTAAAGAACGTTTTTTACCGGTTAAAGTACGTTTTTAACAAGTTGAAGTTACGTTTTGACAAGTTAAATTACGATTTTAGCAAGTTAAACTTACGTTTTGACAAATTAAAATTACGTTTTGACAAGTTAAAGTAGGTTTTTTACAAGTTAAAGTACGTTTTTTACAACTTGAAGTACGTTTTTACAAATTAAAGTACATTTGTTACAAGTTAAACCACATTTTTGACAAGTTAAAGTACAATTTTTATAAGTTAAAGTACGTTTTTTACAAGTTAAAGTACGTTTTTACAAGTTAAAGTACGTTTCTAGCAAGTTAAAGTTTCGTTTTGACAAGTTAAAGTTACATTTTGACACGTTAAAATACGTTTTTTACAAGTTAAAGTACGTTTTTTACAAGTTGAAGTATGTTTTTTACAAGTTAAAGTAAGTGTTTTACAAGTTGAAGTACGTTTTTTACTAGTTAAAGTACGTTTTTAACAAGTTGAAGTACGTTTATAACAAGTTAATGTACGTTTTTAACAAGTTAAAGTTACGTGCTGACAAGTTAAAGTACATTTTCTACAAGTTAAAGTACGTTTTTAACAAGTTAAAGTTACGTTTTGACAAGTTAAAGTTACAATTTGACAAATTAAATTACGTTCTTTACAAGTTAAAGTACATTTTTAACAAGTTAAAGTTACGTTTTGACAAGTTAAAGTTACATTTTGACACGTTAAAATACGTTTTTTACAAGTTAAAATACGTTTTTGACAAGTTGAAGTACGTTTTTTACAAGTTAAAGTAAGTGATTTACAAGTTGAACTACGTGTTTTACAAGTTAAAATACACTTTTTACCAGTTAAAGTTACGTTTTAACAACTTAAAGTTACGTTTTGTGACATTAAAATTCAATTTTGACAAGTTAAAATACGTTTTTTACAAGTTGAAGTGCGTTTTTCACAAGTTAAAGTACGTTTTTTACAAGTTAAAATACATTTTTAACAACATAAAGTTACGTTTCGACAAGTTAAAGTTACATATTGACAAGTTAAATTACATTTTTAACAAGTTAAAGTAACATTTTGACAACTTAAAGTTACATTTTAACACGTTAAAATTCGTTTTTTACAAGTTAAAGTACGTTTTTACAAGTTGAAGTACGTTTTGACAAATTAAATTACGTCTTTAACTAGTTAAACCTACGTTTTGACAAATTAAAATTACGTTTTGACAAGTTAAAGTATGTTTTTTACAAGTTAAAGTACGTTTTTTACAAGTTGAAGTACGTTTTTACAAGTTAAAGTACATTTGTTACAAGTTAAACCACATTTTTGACAAGTTAAAGTACATTTTTTACAAGTGAATGTATATTTTTAACAAGTTAAAGTTACGTTTTGACAAGTTAAAGTACAATTTTTACAAATTAAAGTACGTTTTTTACAAGTTGAAGTACGTTTTTTACAAGTTGAAGTACGTTTTTTACAAGTTAAAGTAACTATTTTACAAGTTGAAATACGTTTTTTACTAGTAAAAGTACATTTTTTACTAGTTAAAGTTACGTTTTAACAACTTAAAGTTACGTTTTGACACATAAAAATTACAGTTTGACAAGTTAAGGTACGTTTTTTACAAGTTAAAGTTATGTTTTGACAAGTTAAATTACGTTTTTAACAAGTTAAACTTACGTTTTGACATATTAAAGTTACGTTTTGACAAATTAAAGTTACGTTTTGACATGTTAAAGTAGGTTTTTTACAAGTTAAAATACTTTTTTTTTGAAGTTGAAGTACGTTTTTACAAGTTAAAGTACATTTGTTACTAGTTAAACCACATTTTTGACAAGTTAAAGTTACGTTTTGACAAGTTAAAGATGGTTTTTTACAAGTTAAAGTACGTTTTTTACAAGTTGAAGTACATTTTTAACAAGTTAAAGTTACGTTTTGACAAGTTAAAGTTACATTTCGACATGTTAAAATACGTTTTTTACAAGTTAAAGTTACGTTTTGACAAGTTAAAGTTACGTTTTGACTAGTTAATGTTGGTTTTTTACAAGTTAAAGTTACGTTTTGACAAGTTAAAGTACGATTTTACAAGTTAAAGTACGTTTTTACAAGTTAAAGTACGTTTTTAGCAAGTTAAAGTTTCGTTTTGACAAGTCAAAGTTACATTTTGACACGTTTAGATACGTTTTTTACAAGTTAAAGTACGTTTTTTACAAGTTGAAGTACGTTTTTTACAAGTTGAAGTACGTTTTTTACAAGTTAAAGTAAATGTTTTACAAGTTGAAGTACGTTTTTTACATGTTAAAGTACATTTTTTCCCTGTTAAAGATACGTTTTAACAACTTAAAGTTACGTTTTGACTCATTAAAATAACATTTTGACAAGTTAAAGTACGTTTTTTACAAGTTACAGTTACGTTTTGACAAGTTAAATTACGTTTTTTACAAGTTAAACTTACGTTTTGACAAGTTAAAGTTACGTTTTGATAAGTTAAAGTATGTTTTTTACAAGTTAAAGTATGTTTTTACAACTTGAAGTACGTTTTTACAAGATAAACAACATTTTTGACAAGTTAAAGTACATTTTTTACAAGTTAATGTATGTTTTTAACAAGTTAAACTTACGTTTTAGCAAGTTAATGTTATGTTTTGACTAGTTAATGTAGGTTTTTTACAAGTTAAAGTTACGTATTGACAAGTTAAAATACGTTTTTTACAAGTTAAAGAACGTTTTTACAAGTTAAAGTACGTTTTTAACAAGTTAAAGTTACGTTTTGACAAGTTAAAGTTACATTTCGACACGTTAAAATACGTTTTTTACAAGTTAAAGTACGTTCTTTACAAGTTAAAGCAAGTGTTTTACAAGTTGAAGTACGTTTTTTACAAGTTGAAGTACGGTTTTTACAAGTTAAAGTTACGTTTTAACAACTTAAAGTTACGTTTTGACACATTAAAATTACATTTTGACATGTTAAAGTACGTTTTTTATAAGTTAAAGTTACGTTTTGAAAAGTTAAAGTTACGTTTTGACAAGTTAAAGTAGTTTTTTACAAGTTAAAATAAGTTTTTCACAAGTTAAAGTTACGTTTTGACAAGTTAAAGTTACATTTTGACACGTTAAAATACGTTTTTTACAAGTTAAAGTACGTTTTTTACAAGTTAAAGCAAGTGTTTTACAAGTTGAAGTACGTTTGTTACAAGTTGAAGTACGTTTTTTACAACTTAAAGTTACAATTCAACAACTTTAAGTTACGTTTTGACACATTAAAATTACATTTTAACAAGTTAAAGTACGTTTTTTATAAGTTAAAGTTACGTTTTGACAAATTAAATTATGTTTTTAACAAGTTAAACTTACGTTTTGACAAATTAAAGTTACGTTTGGACAAGTTAAAGTAGGTTTTTTACAAGTTAAATCACGTTTTTTACAAAGTTGAAGTATGTTTTTACAAGTTAAAGTACATTTGTTACAAGTTAAACCACATTTTTGACAAGTTAAAGTTTGTTTTTGACAAGTGAATGTATGTTTTTAACAATTTAAACTTACGTTTTGACAAGTTAAAGTTACGTTTTGACACGTTAAAGTAAGTTTTTTACAAATTAAAGTACGTTTTTAACAAGTTAAAGTACGTTTTTATAAGTTAAAGTACATTTGTTACAAGTTAAACCACATTTTTGACAAGTTAAAGTACGTTTTTTACAAGTTAATGTATGTGTTTAACAATTTAAACTTACGTTTGGACAGGTTAAAATTACAGTTTGACAAGTTAAAGTAGGTTTTTTACAAATTAAAGTACGTTTTTTACAAGTTAAAGTATGTTTTTACAAGTTAAATTACATATGTTACAAGTTAAAGCACATTTTTGACAAGTTAAAGTACGTTTTTTACAAGTTAATGTATGTTTTTAACACTTTAAAGTTACGTTTTGACAAGTTAAATTAGGATTTTTACAAGTTAAAGTTACGTTTTGACAAGTTAAATTACGTTTTTACAAGTTAATGTACGTTTTTTACAACTTAAACTTACGTTTTGAAATGTTAAAGTTACGGTTTGACAAGTTAAAGTACGTTTTTCACAAGTTAATATATGTTTTTAACAAGTTAAACTTACGTTTTGAAAAGTTAAAGTTACGTTTTGACAAGTTAAAGTAGTTTTTTAAAAGTTAAAATACGTTTTTTACAAGTTAAAGTTACATTTTGACACGTTAAAATACGTTTTTTACTAGTTAAAGTACGTTTTTTACAAGTTAAGGCAAGTGTTTAACAAGTTGAAGTATGTTTTTTACAAGTTAAAGTTACGTTTTAACAACTTAAAGTTACGTTTCGACACATTAAAATTACATTTTGACAAGTTAAAGTACGTTTTTTACAAGTTAAAGCAAGTGTTTTACAAGTTGAAGTACGTTTTTTACAAGTTGAAGTACGTTTTTTACAAGTTAAAGTTACGTTTTAACAACTTTAAGTTACGTTTTGACACATTAAAATTACATTTTGACAAGTTAAAGTACGTTTTGTATAAGTTAAAGTTACGTCTTGACAAATTAAATTAGGTTTTTAACAAGTTAAACTTACGTTTTGACAAATTAAAGTTACGTTTTGACAAGTTAAAGTAGGTTTCTTACAAGTTAAAGCATGTTTTTTACAAGTTGAAGTACGTTTTTACAAGTTAAAGTACATTTGTTGCAAGTTAAACCACATTTTTGACAACTTAAAGTACGTTTTTTACAAGTGAATGTATGTTTTTGACAATTTAAACTTACGTTATGACAGGTTAAAGTTACATTTTGACAAGTTAAAGTAGGTTTTTTACAAATTAAAGTACATTTTTTACAAGTTAAAGTATGTTTTTACAAGTTAAAGTACATTTGTTACAAGTTAAACCACATTTTTGACAAGTTTAAGTACGTTTTTTACAAGTTAATGTATATTTTTAACAATTTAAAGTAACGTTTTGACAAGTTAAAGTTACGTTTTGACAAGTTAAAGTAGGTTTTTTACAAGTTAAAGTTACGTTTTGACAAATTAAATTACGTTTTTACAAGTTAATGTAAGTTTGTTACAAGTTAAACTTAAGTTTTGAAATGTTAAAGTTACGGTTTGACAAGTTAAAGTACGTTTTTCACAAGTTAATGTATGTTTTTAACAAGTTAAACTTACGTTTTGAAAAGTTAAAGTTACGTTTTGACAAGTTAAAGTAGTTTTTTACAAGTTAAAATACGTTTTTTACAAGTTAAAGTTACGTTTTGACAAGTTAAAGTTACATTTTGACATGTTAAAATACATTTTTTACAAGTTAAAGTACGTTTTTTACAAGTTAAGGAAAGTGTTTTACAAGTTGAAGTAAGTTTTTTACAAGTAGAAGTTACGTTTTAACAACTTAAAGTTACGTTTCGACACATTAAAATTACATTTTGACAAGTTAAAGTACGTTTTTTACAAGTTAAAGTAAGTGTTTTACAAGTTGAAGTACGTTTTTTACAAGTTGAAGTACGTTTTTTACAACTTAAAGTTACAATTCAACAACTTTAAGTTACGTTTTAACACATTAAAATTACATTTGAACAAGTTAAAGTACGTTTTTTATAAGTTAAAGTTACGTTTTGACAAATAAAATTATGTTTTTAACAAGTTAAACTTACGTTTTGACAAATTAAAGTTACGTTTGGACAAGTTAAAGTAGGTTTTTTACAAGTTAAAGCACGTTTTTTACAAGTTGAAGTATGTTTTTACAAGTTAAAGTACATTTGTTACAAGTTAAACCACATTTTTGACAAGTTAAAATTGTTTTTAACAAGTGAATGTATGTTTTTAACAATTTAAATTTACGTTTTGACAAGTTAAAGTTACATTTTAACACGTTAAAGTAAGGTTTTTACAAATTAAAGTACGTTTTTAACAAGTTAAAGTACGTTTTTATAAGTTAAAGTACATTTGTTACAAGTTAAACCATATTTTTGACAAGTTAAAGTACGTTTTTTACAAGTTAATGTATGTTTTTAACAATTTAAACTTACGTTTAGACAGGTTAAAATTACATTTTGACAAGTTAAAGTAGGTTTTTTACAAATTAAAGTACGTTTTTTACAAGTTAAAGTACGTTTTTACAAGTTAAATTACATATGTTACAAGTTAAACCACATTTTTGACAAGTTAAAGTACGTTTTTTACAAGTTAATGTATGTTTTTAACACTTTAAACTAACGTTTTGACAAGTTAATGTTACGTTTTGACAAGTTAAATTAGGATTTTTACAAGTTAAAGTTACGTTTTGACAAGTTAAATTACGTTCTTACAAGTTAATGTACGTTTTTTACAACTTAAACTTACGTTTTGAAATGTTAAAGTTACGGTTTGACAAGTTAAAGTACGTTTTTCACAAGTTAATGTATGTTTTTAACAAGTTAAACTTATGTTTTGAAAAGTTAAAGTTACGTTTTGACAAGTTAAAGTAGTTTTTTACAAGTTAAAATACGTTTTTTACAAGTTAAAGTTACATTTTGACACGTTAAAATACGTTTTTTACAAGTTAAAGTACGTTTTTTACAAGTTAAGGCAAGTGTTTAACAAGTTAAAGTTACGTTTTAACAACTTAAAGTTACGTTTCGACACATTAAAATTACATTTTGACAAGTTAAAGTACGTTTTTTACAAGTTAAAGAAAGTGTTTTACAAGTTGAAGTACGTTTTTTACAAGTTAAAGTTACGTTTTAACAACTTTAAGTTACGTTTTGACACATTAAAATTACATTTTGACAAGTTAAAGTACGTTTTGTATAAGTTAAAGTTACGTCTTGACAAATTAAATTATGTTTTTAACAAGTTAAACTTACGTTTTGACAAATTAAAGTTACGTTTTGACAAGTTAAAGTAGGTTTCTTACAAGTTAAAGCATGTTTTTTACAAGTTGAAGTACGTTTTTACAAGTTAAAGTACATTTGTTGCAAGTTAAACCACATTTTTGACAACTTAAAGTACGTTTTTTACAAGTGAATGTATGTTTTTGACAATTTAAACTTACGTTATGACAGGTTAAAGTTACATTTTGACAAGTTAAAGTAGGTTTTTTACAAATTAAAGTACATTTTTTACAAGTTCAAGTATGTTTTTACAAGTTAAAGTACATTTGTTACAAGTTAAACCACATTTTTGACAAGTTTAAGTACGTTTTTTACAAGTTAATGTATATTTTTAACAATTTAAACTAACGTTTTGACAAGTTAAAGTTACGTTTTGACAAGTTAAAGTAGGTTTTTTACAAGTTAAAGTTACGTTTTGACAAGTTAAATTACGTTTTTACAAGTTAATGTAAGTTTGTTACAAGTTAAACTTAAGTTTTGAAATGTTAAAGTTACGGTTTGACAAGTTAAAGTACGTTTTTCACAAGTTAATGTATGTTTTTAACAAGTTAAACTTACGTTTTGAAAAGTTAAAGTTACGTTTTGACAAGTAAAAGTAGTTTTTTACAAGTTAAAATACGTTTTTTACAAGTTAAAGTTACGTTTTGACAAGTTAAAGTTACATTTTGACATGTTAAAATACATTTTTTACAAGTTAAAGTACGTATTTTACAAGTTAAGGCAAGTGTTTTACAAGTTGAAGTAAGTTTTTTACAAGTAGAATTTACGTTTTAACAACTTAAAGTTACATTTCGACACATTAAAATTACATTTTGACATGTTAAAGTACGTTTTTTACAAGTTAAAGCAAGTGTTTTACAACTTGAAGTACGTTTTTTACAAGTTGAAGTACATTTTTTACAACTTAAAGTTAGAATTCAACAACTTTAAGTTACGTTTTGACACATAAAAATTACATTTGAAGAAGTTAAAGTACGTTTTTTATAAGTTAAAGTTACGTTTTGACAAATAAAATTATGTTTTTAACAAGTTAAACTTACGTTTTGACAAATTAAAGTTACGTTTGGACAAGTTAAAGTAGGTTTTTTACAAGTTAAAGCACGTTTTTTACAAGTTGAAGTATGTTTTTACAAGTTAAAGTACATTTGTTACAAGTTAAACCACATTTTTGACAAGTTAAAGTTTGTTTTTAACAAGTGAATGTATGTTTTTAACAATTTAAACTTACGTTTTGACAAGTTAAAGTTACGTTTTGACACGTTAAAGTAAGTTTTTTACAAATTAAAGTACGTTTTCAACAAGTTAAAGTAAGTTTTTATAAGTTAAAGTACATTTGTAACAAGTTAAACCACATTTTTGACAAGTTAAAGTACGTTATTTACAAGTTAATGTATGTTTTTAACAATTTAAACTTACGTTTGGACATGTTAAAATTACATTTTGACAAGTTAAAGTAGGTTTTTTACAAATTAAAGTACATTTTTTTTACAAGTTAAAGTACGTTTTTACAAGTTAAATTACATATGTTACAAGTTAAACCACATTTTTGACAACTTAAAGTATTTTTTTTACAAGTTAATGTATGTTTTTAACACTTTAAACTAACGTTTTGAAGAGTTAAAGTTACGTTTTGACAAGTTAAATTAGGATTTTTACAAGTTAAAGTTACGTTTTGACAAGTTAAATTACGTTTTTACAAGTTAGTGTACGTTTTTTACAACTTAAACTTACGTTATGAAATGTTAAAGTTACGGTTTGACAAGTTAAAGTACGTTTTTCACAAGTTAATGTATGTTTTTAACAAGTTAAACTTACGTTTTGAAAAGTTAAAGTTACGTTTTGACAAGTTAAAGTAGTTTTTTACAAGTTAAAATACGTTTTTTACAAGTTAAAGTTACATTTTGACACGTTAAAATACGTTTTTTACTAGTTAAAGTACGTTTTTTACAAGTTAAGGCAAGTGTTTAACAAGTTGAAGTTTGATTACAAGTTAAAGTTACGTTTTAACAACTTAAAGTTACGTTTCGACACATTAAAATTACATTTTGACAAGTTAAAGTACGTTTTTTACAAGTTAAAGCAAGTGTTTTACAAGTTGAAGTACGTTTTTTACAAGTTGAAGTACGTTTTTTACAAGTTAAAGTTACGTTTTAACAACTTTAAGTTACGTTTTGACACATTAAAATTACATTTTGACAAGTTAAAGTACGTTTTGTATAAGTTAAAGTTACGTCTTGACAAATTAAATTACGTTTTTAACAAGTTAAACTTACGTTTTGACAAATTAAAGTTACGTTTTGACAAGTTAAAGTAGGTTTCTTACAAGTTAAAGCATGTTTTTTACAAGTTGAAGTACGTTTTTACAAGTTAAAGTACATTTGTTGCAAGTTAAACCACATTTTTGACAACTTAAAGTACGTTTTTTACAAGTGAATGTATGTTTTTAACAATTTAAACTTACGTTTTGACAAGTTAAAGTTACGTTTTGACACGTTAAAGTAAGTTTTTTACAAATTAAAGTACGTTTTTAACAAGTTAAAGTAAGTTTTTATAAGTTAAAGTACATTTGTAACAAGTTAAACCACATTTTTGACAAGTTAAAGTACGTTATTTACAAGTTAATGTATGTTTTTAACAATTTAAACTTACGTTTGGACATGTTAAATTTACATTTTGACAAGTTAAAGTAGGTTTTTTACAAATTAAAGTACGTTTTTTACAAGTTAAAGTACGTTTTTACAAGTTAAATTACATATGTTACAAGTTAAACCACATTTTTGACAACTTAAAGTATTTTTTTTACAAGTTAATGTATGTTTTTAACACTTTAAACTAACGTTTTGAAGAGTTAAAGTTACGTTTTGACAAGATAAATTAGGATTTTTACAAGTTAAAGTTACGTTTTGACAAGTTAAATTACGTTTTTACAAGTTAGTGTACGTTTTTTACAACTTAAACTTACGTTTTGAAATGTTAAAGTTACGGTTTGACAAGTTAAAGTACGTTTTCACAAGTTAATGTATGTTTTTAACAAGTTAAACTTACGTTTTGAAAAGTTAAAGTTACGTTTTGACAAGTTAAAGTAGTTTTTTACAAGTTAAAATACGTTTTTTACAAGTTAAAATAAGTTTTTTACAAGTTAAAGTTATGTTTTGACAAGTTCAAATAAAATTTTGACATGTTAAAATACATTTTTTACAAGTTAAAGTACGTTTTTTACAAGTTAAGGCAAGTGTTTTACAAGTTGAAGTAAATTTTTTACAAGTAGAAGTTACGTTTTAACAACTTAAAGTTACGTTTCGACACATTAAAATTACATTTTGACAAGTTAAAGTACGTTTTTTACAAGTTAAAGCAAGTGTTTTACAACTTGAAATACGTTTTTTACAAGTTGAAGTACGTTTTTTACAACTTAAGTTACAATTCAACAACTTTAAGTTACGTTTTGACACATAAAAATTACATTTGAACAAGTTAAAGTACGTTTTTTATAAGTTAAAGTTACGTTTTGACAAATAAAATTATGTTTTTAACAAGTTAAACTTACGTTTTGACAAATTAAAGTTACGTTTGGACAAGTCAAAGTAGGTTTTTTACAAGTTAAAGTACATTTGTTACAAGTTAAACCACATTTTTGACAAGTTAAAGTTTGTTTTTAACAAGTGAATGTATGTTTTTAACAATTTAAACTTACGTTTTGACAAGTTAAAGTTACGTTTTGACACGTTAAAGTAAGTTTTTTACAAATTAAAGTACGTTTTTAACAAGTTAAAGTAAGTTTTTATAAGTTAAAGTACATTTGTAACAAGTTAAACCACATTTTTGACAAGTTAAAGTACGTTATTTACAAGTTAATGTATGTTTTTAACAATTTAAACTTACGTTTGGACATGTTAAAATTACATTTTGACAAGTGAAAGTAGGTTTTTTACAAATTAAAGTACGTTTTTTACAAGTTAAAGTACGTTTTTACAAGTTAAATTACATATGTTACAAGTTAAACCACATTTTTGACAACTTAAAGTATTTTTTTTACAAGTTAATGTATGTTTTTAACACTTTAAACTAACGTTTTGAAGAGTTAAAGTTACGTTTTGACAAGTTAAATTAGGATTTTTACAAGTTAAAGTTACGTTTTGACAAGTTAAATTACGTTTTTACAAGTTAGTGTACGTTTTTTACAACTTAAACTTACGTTTTGAAATGTTAAAGTTACGGTTTGACAAGTTAAAGTACGTTTTTCACAAGTTAATGTATGTTTTTAACAAGTTAAACTTACGTTTTGAAAAGTTAAAGTTACGTTTTGACAAGTTAAAGTAGTTTTTTACAAGTTAAAATACGTTTTTTACAAGTTAAAGTTACATTTTGACACGTTAAAATACGTTTTTTACTAGTTAAAGTACGTTTTTTACAAGTTAAGGCAAGTGTTTAACAAGTTGAAGTTTGATTACAAGTTAAAGTTACGTTTTAACAACTTAAAGTTACGTTTCGACACATTAAAATTACATTTTGACAAGTTAAAGTACGTTTTTTACAAGTTAAAGCAAGTGTTTTACAAGTTGAAGTACGTTTTTTACAAGTTGAAGTACGTTTTTTACAAGTTAAAGTTACGTTTTAACAACTTTAAGTTACGTTTTGACACATTAAAATTACATTTTGACAAGTTAAAGTACGTTTTGTATAAGTTAAAGTTACGTCTTGACAAATTAAATTACGTTTTTAACAAGTTAAACTTACGTTTTGACAAATTAAAGTTACGTTTTGACAAGTTAAAGTAGGTTTCTTACAAGTTAAAGCATGTTTTTTACAAGTTGAAGTATGTTTTTACAAGTTAAAGTACATTTGTTGCAAGTTAAACCACATTTTTGACAACTTAAAGTACGTTTTTTACAAGTGAATGTATGTTTTTAACAATTTAAACTTACGTTTTGACAAGTTAAAGTTACGTTTTGACACGTTAAAGTAAGTTTTTTAAAAATTAAAGTACGTTTTTAACAAGTTAAAGTAAGTTTTTATAAGTTAAAGTACATTTGTAACAAGTTAAACCACATTTTTGACAAGTTAAAGTACGTTATTTACAAGTTAATGTATGTTTTTAACAATTTAAACTTACGTTTGGACATGTTAAAATTACATTTTGACAAGTTAAAGTAGGTTTTTTACAAATTAAAGTACGTTTTTTACAAGTTAAAGTACGTTTTTACAAGTTAAATTACATATGTTACAAGTTAAACCACATTTTTGACAACTTAAAGTATTTTTTTTACAAGTTAATGTATGTTTTTAACACTTTAAACTAACGTTTTGAAGAGTTAAAGTTACGTTTTGACAAGATAAATTAGGATTTTTACAAGTTAAAGTTACGTTTTGACAAGTTAAATTACGTTTTTACAAGTTAGTGTACGTTTTTTACAACTTAAACTTACGTTTTGACATGTTAAAGTTACGGTTTGACAAGTTAAAGTACGTTTTCACAAGTTAATGTATGTTTTTAACAAGTTAAACTTACGTTTTGAAAAGTTAAAGTTACGTTTTGACAAGTTAAAGTAGTTTTTTACAAGTTAAAATACGTTTTTTACAAGTTAAAATAAGTTTTTTACAAGTTAAAGTTACGTTTTGACAAGTTCAAGTTAAATTTTGACATGTTAAAATACATTTTTTACAAGTTAAAGTACGTTTTTTACATGTTAAGGCAAGTGTTTTACAAGTTGAAGTAAGTTTTTTACAAGTAGAAGTTACGTTTTAACAACTTAAAGTTACGTTTCGACACATTAAAATTACATTTTGACAAGTTAAAGTACGTGTTTTACAAGTTAAAGCAAGTGTTTTACAACTTGAAGTACGTTTTTTACAAGTTGAAGTACGTTTTTTACAACTTAAGTTACAATTCAACAACTTTAAGTTACGTTTTGACACATAAAAATTACATTTGAACAAGTTAAAGTACGTTTTTTATAAGTTAAAGTTACGTTTTGACAAATAAAATTATGTTTTTAACAAGTTAAACTTACGTTTTGACAAATTAAAGTTACGTTTGGACAAGTTAAAGTAGGTTTTTTACAAGTTAAAGCACGTTTTTTACAAGTTGAAGTATGTTTTTACAAGTTAAAGTACATTTGTTAGAAGTTAAACCACATTTTTGACAACTTAAAGTACGTTTTTTACAAGTGAATGTATGTTTTTAACAATTTAAACTTACGTTTTGACAAGTTAAAGTTACGTTTTGACACGTTAAAGTAAGTTTTTTAAAAATTAAAGTACGTTTTTAACAAGTTAAAGTAAGTTTTTATAAGTTAAAGTACATTTGATACAAGTTAAACCACATTTTTGACAAGTTAAAGTACGTTATTTACAAGTTAATGTATGTTTTTAACAATTTAAACTTACGTTTGGACATGTTAAAATTACATTTTGACAAGTTAAAGTAGGTTTTTTACAAATTAAAGTACGTTTTTTACAAGTTAAAGTACGTTTTTACAAGTTAAATTACATATGTTACAAGTTAAACCACATTTTTGACAACTTAAAGTATTTTTTTTACAAGTTAATGTATGTTTTTAACACTTTAAACTAACGTTTTGAAGAGTTAAAGTTACGTTTTGACAAGATAAATTAGGATTTTTACAAGTTAAAGTTACGTTTTGACAAGTTAAATTACGTTTTTACAAGTTAGTGTACGTTTTTTACAACTTAAACTTACGTTTTGAAATGTTAAAGTTACGGTTTGACAAGTTAAAGTACGTTTTTCACAAGTTAATGTATGTTTTTAACAAGTTAAACTTACGTTTTGAAAAGTTAAAGTTACGTTTTGACAAGTTAAAGTAGTTTTTTACAAGTTAAAATACGTTTTTTACAAGTTAAAGTTACATTTTGACACGTTAAAATACGTTTTTTACTAGTTAAAGTACGTTTTTTACAAGTTAAGGCAAGTGTTTGACAAGTTGAAGTTTGATTACAAGTTAAAGTTACGTTTTAACAACTTAAAGTTACGTTTCGACACATTAAAATTACATTTTGACAAGTTAAAGTACGTTTTTTACAAGTTAAAGCAAGTGTTTTACAAGTTGAAGTACGTTTTTTACAAGTTGAAGTACGTTTTTTACAAGTTAAAGTTACGTTTTAACAACTTTAAGTTACGTTTTGACACATTAAAATTACATTTTGACAAGTTAAAGTACGTTTTGTATAAGTTAAAGTTACGTCTTGACAAATTAAATTACGTTTTTAACAAGTTAAACTTACGTTTTGACAAATTAAAGTTACGTTTTGACAAGTTAAAGTAGGTTTCTTACAAGTTAAAGCATGTTTTTTACAAGTTGAAGTATGTTTTTACAAGTTAAAGTACATTTGTTGCAAGTTAAACCACATTTTTGACAACTTAAAGTACGTTTTTTACAAGTGAATGTATGTTTTTAACAATTTAAACTTACGTTTTGACAAGTTAAAGTTACGTTTTGACACGTTAAAGTAAGTTTTTTAAAAATTAAAGTACGTTTTTAACAAGTTAAAGTAAGTTTTTATAAGTTAAAGTACATTTGTAACAAGTTAAACCACATTTTTGACAAGTTAAAGTACGTTTTTTACAAGTTAATGTATGTTTTTAACAATTTAAACTTACGTTTGGACATGTTAAAATTACATTTTGACAAGTTAAAGTAGGTTTTTTACAAATTAAAGTACGTTTTTTACAAGTTAAAGTACGTTTTTACAAGTTAAATTACATATGTTACAAGTTAAACCACATTTTTGACAACTTAAAGTATTTTTTTTACAAGTTAATGTATGTTTTTAACACTTTAAACTAACGTTTTGAAGAGTTAAAGTTACGTTTTGACAAGATAAATTAGGATTTTTACAAGTTAAAGTTACGTTTTGACAAGTTAAATTACGTTTTTACAAGTTAGTGTACGTTTTTTACAACTTAAACTTACGTTTTGAAATGTTAAAGTTACGGTTTGACAAGTTAAAGTACGTTTTCACAAGTTAATGTATGTTTTTAACAAGTTAAACTTACGTTTTGAAAAGTTAAAGTTACGTTTTGACAAGTTAAAGTAGTTTTTTACAAGTTAAAATACGTTTTTTACAAGTTAAAATAAGTTTTTTACAAGTTAAAGTTACGTTTTGACAAGTTCAAGTTAAATTTTGACATGTTAAAATACATTTTTTACAAGTTAAAGTACGTTTTTTACATGTTAAGGCAAGTGTTTTACAAGTTGAAGTAAGTTTTTTACAAGTAGAAGTTACGTTTTAACAACTTAAAGTTACGTTTCGACACATTAAAATTACATTTTGACAAGTTAAAGTACGTTTTTTACAAGTTAAAGCAAGTGTTTTACAACTTGAAGTACGTTTTTTACAAGTTGAAGTACGTTTTTTACAACTTAAGTTACAATTCAACAACTTTAAGTTACGTTTTGACACATAAAAATTACATTTGAACAAGTTAAAGTACGTTTTTTATTAGTTAAACTTACGTTTTGACAAATAAAATTATGTTTTTAACAAGTTAAACTTACGTTTTGACAAATTAAAGTTACGTTTGGACAAGTTAAAGTAGGTTTTTTACAAGTTAAAGCACGTTTTTTACAAGTTGAAGTATGTTTTTACAAGTTAAAGTACATTTGTTAGAAGTTAAACCACATTTTTGACAAGTTAAGTTTGTTTTTAACAAGTGAATGTATGTTTTTAACAATTTAAACTTACGTTTTGACAAGTTAAAGTTACGTTTTGACACGTTAAAGTAAGTTTTTTACAAATTAAAGTACGTTTTCAACAAGTTAAAGTAAGTTTTTATAAGTTAAAGTACATTTGTAACAAGTTAAACCACATTTTTGACAAGTTAAAGTACGTTATTTACAAGTTAATGTATGTTTTTAACAATTTAAACTTACGTTTGGACATGTTAAAATTACATTTTGACAAGTTAAAGTAGGTTTTTTACAAATTAAAGTACGTTTTTTACAAGTTAAAGTACGTTTTTACAAGTTAAATTACATATGTTACAAGTTAAACCACATTTTTGACAACTTAAAGTATTTTTTTTACAAGTTAATGTATGTTTTTAACACTTTAAACTAACGTTTTGAAGAGTTAAAGTTACGTTTTGACAAGTTAAATTAGGATTTTTACAAGTTAAAGTTACGTTTTGACAAGTTAAATTACGTTTTTACAAGTTAGTGTACGTTTTTTACAACTTAAACTTACGTTTTGAAATGTTAAAGTTACGGTTTGACAAGTTAAAGTACGTTTTTCATAAGTTAATGTATGTTTTTAACAAGTTAAACTTACGTTTTGAAAAGTTAAAGTTACGTTTTGACAAGTTAAAGTAGTTATTTACAAGTTAAAACACGTTTTTTACAAGTTAAAGTTTCATTTTGACACGTTAAAATACGTTTTTTACTAGTTAAAGTACGTTTTTTACAAGTTAAGGCAAGTGTTTGACAAGTTGAAGTTTGATTACAAGTTAAAGTTACGTTTTAACAACTTAAAGTTACGTTTCGACACATTAAAATTACATTTTGACAAGTTAAAGTACGTTTTTTACAAGTTAAAGCAAGTGTTTTACAAGTTGAAGTACGTTTTTTACAAGTTGAAGTACGTTTTTTACAAGTTAAAGTTACGTTTTAACAACTTTAAGTTACGTTTTGACACATTAAAATTACATTTTGACAAGTTAAAGTACGTTTTGTATAAGTTAAAGTTACGTCTTGACAAATTAAATTACGTTTTTAACAAGTTAAACTTACGTTTTGACAAATTAAAGTTACGTTTTGACAAGTTAAAGTAGGTTTCTTACAAGTTAAAGCATGTATTTTACAAGTTGAAGTATGTTTTTACAAGTTAAAGTACATTTGTTGCAAGTTAAACCACATTTTTGACAACTTAAAGTACGTTTTTTACAAGTGAATGTATGTTTTTGACAATTTAAACTTACGTTATGACAGGTTAAAGTTACATTTTGACAAGTTAAAATAGGTTTTTTACAAATTAAAGTACATTTTTTACAAGTTAAAGTATGTTTTTACAAGTTAAAGTACATTTGTTACAAGTTACACCACATTTTTGACAAGTTTAAGTACGTTTTTTACAAGTTAATGTATATTTTTAACAATTTAAACTAACGTTTTGACAAGTTAAAGTTACGTTTTGACAAGTTAAACTAGGTTTTTTACAAGTTAAAGTTCGTTTTGACAAGTTAAATTACGTTTTTACAAGTTAATGTAAGTTTGTTACAAGTTAATGTAAGTTTGTTACAAGTTAAACTTACGTTTTGAAATGTTAAAGTTACGGTTTGACAAGTCAAAGTACGTTTTTCACAAGTTAATGTCTGTTTTTAACAAGTTAAACTTACGTTTTGAAAAGTTAAAGTTACGTTTTTACAAGTTAAAGTAGTTTTTTACAAGTTAAAATACGTTTTTTACAAGTTAAAGTTACATTTTGACATGTTAAAATACATTTTTTACAAGTTAAAGTACGTTTTTTACAAGTTAAGGCAAGTGTTTTACAAGTTGAAGTAAGTTTTTTACAAGTTAAAGTTACGTTTTAACAACTTAAAGTTACGTTTCGACACATTAAAATTACATTTTGACAAGTTAAAGTACGTTTTTTACAAGTTAAAGAAAGTGTTTTACAAGTTGAAGTACGTTTTTTACAAGTTGAAGTACGTTTTTTACAACTTAAAGTTACAATTCAACAACTTTAAGTTACGTTTTGACACATTAAAATTACATTTTAACAAGTTAAAGTACGTTTTTTATAAGTTAAAGTTACGTTTTGACAAATAAAATTATATTTTTAACAAGTTAAACTTACGTTTTGACAAATTAAAGTTACGTTTGGACAAGTTAAAGTAGGTTTTTTACAAGTTAAAGCACGTTTTTTACAAGTTGAAGTATGTTTTTACAAGTTAAAGAACATTTGTTACAAGTTAAACCACATTTTTGACAAGTTAAAGTTTGTTTTTAACAAGTGAATGTATGTTTTTAACAATTTAAACTTACGTTTTGAAAAGTTAAATTTACTCTTTGACACGTTAAAGTAAGTTTTTTACAATTTAAAGTACGTTTTTAACAAGTTAAAGTACGTTTTTTTATAAGTTAAAGTACATTTGTTACCAGTTAAACCACATTTTTGACAAGTTAAAGTACGTTTTTTACAAGTTAATGTATGTTTTTAACAATTTAAACTTACGTTTGGACAGGTTAAAATTACATTTTGACAAGTTAAAGTAGGTTTTTTACAAATTAAAGTACGTTTTTTACAAGTTAAAGTACGTTTTTACAAGTTAAATTATATATGTTACAAGTTAAACCACATTTTTGACAAGTTAAAGTACGGTTTTTACAAGTTAATGTATGTTTTTAACACTTTAAACTAACGTTTTGACAAGTTAAAGTTACGTTTTGACAAGTTAAATTAGGATTTTTACAAGTTAAACTTACGTTTTGACAAGTTAAATTACGTTTTTACAAGTTAATGTACGTTTTTTACAACTTAAACTTACGTTTTGAAATGTTAAAGTTACGGTTTGACAAGTTAAAGTACGTTTTTCACAAGTTAATGTATGTTTTTAACAAGTTTAACTTACGTTTTGAAAAGTTAAAGTTACGTTTTGACAAGTTAAAGTAGTTTTTTACAAGTTAAAACACGTTTTTTACAAGTTAAAGTTACATTTTGACACGTTAAAATACGTTTTTTACTAGTTAAAGTACGTTTTTTACAAGTTAAGGCAAGTGTTTAACAAGTTGAAGTATGTTTTTTATAAGTTAAAGTTACGTTTTAACAACTTAAAGTTACGTTTCGACACATTAAAATTACATTTTGACAGGTTAAAGTACGTTTTTTACAAGTTAAAGCAAGTGTTTTACAAGTTGAAGTACGTTTTTTACAAGTTGAAGTACGTTTTTTACAAGTTAAAGTTACCTTTTAACAACTTTAAGTTACGTTTTGACACATTAAAATTACATTTTGACAAGTTAAAGTACGTTTTGTATAAGTTAAATTTACGTCTTGACAAATTAAATTACGTTTTTAACAAGTTAAACTTACGTTTTGACAAATAAAAGTTACGTTTTGACAAGTTAAAGTAGGTTTCTTACAAGTTAAAGCATGTTTTTTAAAAGTTGAAGTATGTTTTTACAAGTTAAAGTACATTTGTTGCAAGTTAAACCACATTTTTGACAACTTAAAGTACGTTTTTTACAAGTGAATGTATGTTTTTGACAATTTAAACTTACGTTATGAAAGGTTAAAGTTACATTTTGACAAGTTAAAGTAGGTTTTTTACATATTAAAATACATTTTTTACAAGTTAAAGTATGTTTTTACAAGTTAAAGTACATTTGTTACAAGTTAAACCACATTTTGGACAAGTTTAAGTACGTTTTTTACAAGTTAATGTATATTTTTAACAATTTAAACTAACGTTTTGACAAGTTAAAGTTACGTTTTGACAAGTTAAAGTAGGTTTTTTACAAGTT
The DNA here is from genome assembly GCA_958296335.1 of Urtica urens. Taxonomy (NCBI): domain Eukaryota; kingdom Viridiplantae; phylum Streptophyta; class Magnoliopsida; order Rosales; family Urticaceae; genus Urtica; species Urtica urens. Next base: position 643,148 of record CATQIS010000003.1, read on the forward strand.
AAAGTTACGTTTTGACAAGTTAAATTACGTTTTTACAAGTTAATGTAAGTTTGTTACAAGTTAAACTTACGTTTTGAAATGTTAAAGTTACGGTTTGACAAGTTAAAGTACGTTTTTCACAAGTTAATATATGTTTTTAACAAGTTAAACTTATGTTTTGAAAAGTTAAAGTTACGTTTTGACAAGTTAAAGTAGTTTTTTACAAGTTAAAATACGTTTTTTACAAGTTAAAGTTACGTTTTGACAAGTTAAAGTTACATTTTGACAAGTTAAAATACATTTTTTACAAGTTAAAGTACGTTTTTTACAAGTTAAGGAAAGTGTTTTACAGGTTGAAGTAAGTTTTTTACAAGTTAAAGTTACGTTTTAACAACTTAAAGTTTCGTTTCAACACATTAAAATTACATTTTGACAAGTTAAAATACGTTTTCTACAATTTAAAGCAAGTGTTTTACAAGTTGAAGTACGTTTTTTACAAGTTGAAGTACGTTTTTTACAAGTTAAAGTTACGTTTTAACAACTTTAAGTTATGTTTTGACACATTAAAATTACATTTTGACAAGTTAAAGTACGTTTTGTATAAGTTAAAGTTACGTTTTGACAAATTAAACGTTTTTAACAAGTTAAACTTAAGTTTTGACAAATTAAAGTTACGTTTTGACAAGTTAAAGTAGGTTTTTAACAAGTTAAAGCAATCTTTTTACAAGTTGAAGTACGTTTTTACAAGTTAAAGTATATTTGTTACAAGTTAAACCACATTTTTGACAACTTAAAGTACGTTTTTTACAAGTGAATGTATGTTTTTGACAATTTAAACTTACGTTTTGACAAGTTAAAGTTACGTTTTGACACGTCAAAGTAAGTTTTTTACAAATTAAAGTACATTTTTAACAAGTTAAAGTACGTTTTTATAAGTTAAAGTACATTTGTTACAAGTTAAACCACATTTTTGACAAGTTAAAGTACATTTTTTACTAGTTAATGTATGTTTTTAACAATTTAAACTTACGTTTTGACAGGTTAAAGTTACATTTTGACAAGTTAAAGTAGGTTTTTTACAAATTAAAGTACGTTTTTTACAAGTTGAAGTACGTTTTTACAAGTTAAAGTACTTTTGTTACAAGTTAAACCACATTTTTGACAAGTTAAAGTATGTTTTTTACAAGTTAATTTATATTTTTAACAATTTAAACTAACGTTTTGACAAGTTAAAGTTACGTTTTGACAAGTTAAATTAGGTTTTTTACAAGTTAAAGTTACGTTTTGACAAGTTAAATTACGTTTTTACAAGTTAATATATGTTTTTTACAAGTTAAACTTACGTTTTGAAATGTTAAAGTTACGGTTTGACAAGTTAAAGTACGTTTTTCACAAGTTAATGTATGTTTTTAACATGTTAAACTTACTTTTAAACAGTTAAATTTACGTTTTGACAAGTTAAAGTAGTTTTTTACAAGTTAAAATACGTTTTTTACAAGTTAAACTTACGTTTTGACTAGTTAAAGTTACATTTTGACACGTTAAAATACGTTTTTTACTAGTTAAAGTACGTTTTTTACAAGTTACGGCAAGTGTTTTACAAGTTGAAGTAACTTTTTTACAAGTTAAAGTTACGTTTTAACAACTTAAAGTTACGTTTCGACACATTAAAATTACATTTTGACAAGTTAAAGCAAGTGTTTTACAAGTTGAAGTACGTTTTTTACAAGTTGAAGTACGGTTTTTACAAGTTAAAGTTACGTTTTAACAACTTTACGTTACGTTTTGACACATTAAAATTACATTTTGACAAGATAAAGTACGTTTTTTATAAGTTAAAGTTACGTTTTGACAAATAAAATTATGTTTTTAACAAGTTAAACTTACGTTTTGACAAATTAAAGTTACGTTTTGACAAGTTAATGTAGGTTTTTTACAAGTTAAAGCACGTTTTTTACAAGTTGAAGTACGTTTTTACAAGTTAAAGTACATTTGTTACAAGTTAAACCACATTTTTGACAAGTTAAAGTTTGTTTTTTACAACTGAGTGTATGTTTTTAACAATTTAAACTTACGTTTTGACAAGTTAAAGTTACGTTTTGACACGTTAAAGTAAGTTTTTTACAAATTAAAGTACGTTTTTAACAAGTTAAAGTACGTTTTTATAAGTTAAAGTTCATTTGTTACAAGTTAAACCACATTTTTGACAAGTTAAAGTACGTTTTTTACAAGTTAATGTATGTTTTTAACAATTTAAACTTACGTTTTGACAGGTTAAAGTTACATTTTGACAAGTTAAAGTAGATTTTTTACAAATTAAAGTACGTTTTTTACAAGTTGAAGTACGTTTTTACAAGTTAAAGTACATTTGTTACAAGTTAAAGTACGTTTTTTACAAGTTAATGTATGTTTTTAACAATTTAAACTAACGTTTTGACAAGTTAAAGTTACGTTTTGACAAGTTAAATTAGGTTTTTTAAAAGTTAAATTTACGTTTTTACAAGTTAAATTACGTTTTTACAAGTTAATGTACGTTTTTTACAAGTTAAACTTACGTTTTGAAATGTTAAAGTTACGGTTTGACAAGTTAAAGTACGTTTTTCACAAGTTAATGTATGTTTTTAACAAGTTAAACTTACGTTTTGATAAGTTAAAGTTACGCTTTGTCAAGTTAAAGTAGTTTTTTACAAGTTAAAATACGTTTTTTACAAGTTAAAGTTACGTTTTGACTAGTTAAAGTTACATTTTGACACGTTAAAATACGTTTTTTACTAGTTAAAGTACGTTTTTTACAAGTTAATGCAAATGTTTAACAAGTTGAAGTACGGTTTGTACAAGTTAAAGTTACGTTTTAACAACTTAAGTTACGTTTTGACACATTAAAATTACATTTTGACAAGATAAAGTACGTTTTTTATAAGTTAAAGTTACGTTTTGACAAATAAAATTATGTTTTTAACAAGTTAAACTTACGTTTTGACAAATTAAAGTTACGTTTTTTACAAGTTGAAGTACGTTTTTACAAGTTAAAGTACATTTGTTACAAGTAAAACCACATTTTTGACAAGTTAAAGTTTGTTTTTTACAAGTGAGTGTATGTTTTTAACAATTTAAACTTACGTTTTGACAAGTTAAAGTTACGTTTTGACACGTCAAAGTAAGTTTTTTACAAATTAAAGTACATTTTTAACAAGTTAAAGTACGTTTTTATAAGTTAAAGTACATTTGTTACAAGTTAAACTACATTTTTGACATGTTAAAGTACATTTTTTACAAGTTAATGTATGTTTTTAACAAATTAAACTTACGTTTTGACAGGTTAAAGTTATATTTTGACAAGTTAAAGTAGGTTTTTTACAAATTAAAGTACGTTTTTTACAAGTTGAAGTACGTTTTTACAAGTTAAAGTACTTTTGTTACAAGTTAAACCTCATTTTTGACAAGTTAAAGTATGTTTTTTACAAGTTAATGTATGTTTTTAACAATTTAAACTAACGTTTTGACAAGTTAAAGTTACGTTTTGACAAGTTAAATTAGGTTTTTTACAAGTTAAAGTTACGTTTTGACAAGTTAAATTACGTTTTTACAAGTTAATGTACGTTTTTTACAAGTTAAACTTACGATTTGAAATGTTAAAGTTACGGTTTGACAAGTTAAAGTACGTTATTCACAAGTTAATGTATGTTTTTAACAAGTTAAACTTACTTTTGAAAAGTTAAAGTTACGTTTTGACAAGTTAAAGTAGTTTTTTACAAGTTAAAATACGTTTTTTACAAGTTAAAGTTACGTTTTGACTAGTTAAAGTTACATTTTGACACGTTAAAATACCTTTTTCACTAGTTAAAGTACGTTTTTTACAAGTTAAGGCAAGTGTTTTACAAGTTGAAGTAACTTTTTTACAAGTTAAAGTTACGTTTTAACAACTTAAAGTTACGTTTCGACACATTAAAATTACATTTTGACAAGTTAAAGTACGTTTTTTACAAGTTAAAGCCCGTGTTTTACAAGTTGAAGTACGTTTTTTACAAGTTAACGTATGGTTTTTACAAGTGAAAGTTACGTTTTACCAACTTTAAGTTACGTTTTGACACATTAAAATTACATTTTGACAAGATAAAGTACGTTATTTATAAGTTAAAGTTACGTTTTGACAAATAAAATTATGCTTTTAACAAGTTAAACTTACGTTTTGACAAATTAAAGTTACGTTTTGACAAGTTAATGTAGGTTTTTTACAAGTTAAAGCACGTTTTTTACAAGTTGAAGTACATATTTACAAGTTAAAGTACATTTGTTACAAGTTAAACCACATTTTTGACTAGTTAAAGTTTGTTTTTTACAAGTGAGTATATGTTTTTAACAATTTAAACTTACGTTTTGACAAGTTAAAGTTACGTTTTGACACGTTAAAGTAAGTTTTTTACAAATTAAAGTACGTTTTTAACAAGTTAAAGTACGTTTTTATAAGTTATAGTACATTTGTTACAAGTTAAACCACATTTTTGACAAGTTAAAGTACTTTTTTTTACAAGTTAATGTATGTTTTTAACAATTTAAACTTACGTTTGGACAAGTTAAAGTTACATTTTGACAAGTTAAAGTAGGTTTTTTACAAATTAAAGTATGTTTTTTACAAGTTGAAGTACGTTTTTACAAGTTAAACCACATTTTTGACAAGTTAAAGTATGTTTTTTACAAATTAATGTATGTTTTTAACAATTTAAACTAACGTTTTGACAAGTTAAAGTTACGTTTTGACAAGTTAAATTAGGTTTTTTACAAGTTAAAGTTACGTTTTGACAAGTTAAATTACGTTTTTACAAGTTAATGTACGTTTTTTACAAGTTAAACTTACGTTTTGAAATGTTAAAGTTACGGTTTGACAAGTTAAAGTACGTTTTTTACAAGTTAATGTATGTTTTTAACAAGTTAAACTTATGTTTTGAAAATTTAAAGTTACGTTTTGACAAGTTAAAGTAGTTTTTTACAAGTTAAAATACGTTTTTTACAAGTTAAAGTTACGTTTTGACTAGTTAAAGTTACATTTTGACACGTTAAAATACTTTTTGACAAGTTAAATTATGTTTTTACAAGTTAATGTACGTTTTTTACAAGTTAAACTTACGTTTTGAAATGTTAAAGTTACGGTTTGACAAGTTAAAGTACGTTTTTCACAAGTTAATGTATGTTTTTAACAAGTTAAACTTACGTTTTGAACAGTTAAAGTTACGTTTTGACAAGTTAAAGTAGTGTTTTACAAGTTAAAATACGTTTTTTACAAGTTAAAGTTACATTTTGACACGTTAAAATACGTTTTTTACTAGTTAAAGTACGTTTTTTACAAGTTAAGGCAAGTGTTTTACAAGTTGAAGTAAGTTTTTTACAAGTTCAAGTTACGTTTTAACAACTTAAAGTTACGTTTCGACACATTAAAATTACATTTTGACAAGTTAAAGTACGTTTTTTACAAGTTAAAGCAAGTGTTTTACAAGTTGAAGTATGTTTTTTACAAGTTAAAGTTACGTTTTAACAACTTTAAGTTACGTTTTGACACATTAAAATTACATTTTAACAAGTTAAAGTACATTTCGTATAAGTTAAAGTTACGTTTTGACAAATAAAATTACGTTTTTAAGAAGTTAAACTTACGTTTTGACAAATTAAAGTTACATTTTGACAAGTTAAAGTAGGTTTTTTACAAGTTAAAGCACGTTTTTTACAAGTTGAAGTACGTTTTTATAAGTTAAAGTACATTTGTTACAAGTTAAACCACATTTTTGACAAGTTAAAGTATGTTTTTTGCAAGTGAATATATGTTTTTAACAATTTAAACTTACGTTTTGACAAGTTAAAGTTACGTTTTGACACGTTAAAGTAAGTTTTTTACAAATTAAAGTACGTTTTTAACAAGTTAAAGTACGTTTTTATAAGTTAGCGTACATTTGTTACAAGTTAAACCACATTTTTGACAAGTTAAAGTACGTTTTTTACAAGTTAAAGTATGTTTTAAACAATTTAAACTAACGTTTTGACAAGTTAAAGTTACGTTTTTGACAAGTTGAAGTACGTGTTTTAAAAGTTAAAGTTACCTTTTAACAACTTAAAGTTACGTTTTGACACATTAAAATTACATTTTGACAAGTAAAAGTACGTTTTTATAAGTTAAAGTACATTTGTTACAAGTGAAACCAAATTTTTGACAAGTTAAAGTACGTGTTTTTCAAGTTAATGTGTGTTTTTAACAATTTAAACTTACGTTTTGACAAGTTAAAGTTACGTTTTGACAAGTTAAAGTAGGTTTTTTACAAATTAAATTACGTTTTTTACAAGTTAAAGTACGTTTTTACAAGTTAAAGTACATATGTTACAAGTTAAATCATATTTTTGACAAGTTAAAGTACGTTGTTTACAAGTTAATGTATGTTTTTAACCATTTAAACTAAAGTTTTGACAAGTTAAAGTTACGTTTTGACAAGTTAAAGTAGGTTTTTTGCAAGTTAAAATAACGTTTTGACAAGTTAAATTACGTTTTATACAAGTTAATGTACCTTTTTTACAAGTTAAACTTACGTTTTGAAATGTTAAAGTTACGTTTTGATAAGTTAAAATACGTTTTTTACACGTTAATGTATGTTTTAAACAAGTTAAACTTACGTTTTGACAAGTTAAAGTTAAGTTTTGACAAGTTAAAGTAGGGTTTTTACAAGTTAAAGTACGTTTTTTACAAGTTAAATTTACGTTTTTACAAGTTAAAGTTACATTTTGACACGTTAAAATACGTTTTTTTACAACTTAAAGCAAGTGTTTTACAAGTTGAAGTACGTTTTTTACAAGTTGAAGTACGTTTTTTACAAGTTAAAGTTACGTTTTAACAACTTAAAGTTACGTTTTGACAAATTAAAATTACATTTTGGAAAGTTAAAGTACTTTTTTTATAAGATAAAGTTACGTTTTGACAAGTTAAATTACGTTTTTAACAAGTTAACCTCTTATTTTGACAAATTAAAGTTACGTTTTGACAAGTTAAAGTAGGTTTTTTACAAGTTAAAGCTCGTTTTGGATAAGTTGAAGTACGTTTTTACAAGTTAAAGTACATTTTTTTACAAGTTAAACCACATTTTTGACAAGTTAACGTACGTTTTTTACAAGGGAATGCATGTTTTTAACAATTTAATCTTCAGTTTTGACAAGTTAAAGTTACGTTTTGACAAGTTAAAGTAGGTTTTTTAGATTTAAAGTTACGTTTTTGACAAGTTAAAGTACGTTTTTTACAAGTTAAAGTACGTTTTTTACAAGTTCAAGTACGTTTTTTACAAGTTGATGTACGTTTTAAAGTTACGTTTTAACAACTTAAAGTTTCGTTTTGACACATTAAAATTACATTTTGACAAGTTAAAGTACGATTTTTACAAGTTAAATTTACATTTTGACAAGTTAAATTATGTTTTTAACAAGTTAAACTTACGTTTTGACAAGTTAAAGTAGGTTTTTTACAAGTTAAAATACGTTTTTTACAAGTTGAATTACGTTTTTACAAGTTAAAGTACATTTGTTACAAGTTAAACGATATTTTTGACAAGTTGAAGTATGTTTTTTACAACTGAATGCATGTTTTTAACAATTTAAACTTCTGTTTTGACAAGTTAAAGTTACGTTTTGACAAGTTAAAGTAGGTTTTTTACAAGTTAAAGTTATGTTTTTGACAAGTTAAAGTACGTTTTTGACAAGTTAAATTTACATTTTGACAAGTTAAATTATGTTTTTAACAAGTTAAACTTATGTTTTGACAAATTAAAGCGACGTTTTGACAAGTTAAAGTAGGTTTTTTACAAATTAAATTTACATTTTAAAAACTTAAAGTTAAGTTTTGACACATTAAAATTACATTTTGGAAAGTTAAAGTACGTTTTTTATAAGTTAAAGTTACGTTTTGACAAGTTAAATTACGTTTTTAACAAGTTAAACTTACGTTTTGACAAATTCAAGTTACGTTTTGACAAGTTAAAGTAGGTTTTTTACAAGTTAAAGCACGTTTTTGACAAGTTGAAGTACGTTTTTTACAAGTTAAAGTTACGTTTTAACAACTTAAAGTTACGTTTTGACACATTAAAATTACATTTTGGAAAGTTAAAGTACGTTTTTTAATAGTTAAAGTTACGTTTTGACAAGTTAAATTACGTTTTTAACAAGTTAAACTTACGTTTTAACAAATTAAAGTTACCTTTTGACAAGTTGAAGTAGGTTTTTTACAAGTTAAAGCACGTTTTTGACAAGTTGAAGTACGTTTTTACTAGTTAAAGTACATTTGTTACAAGTTAAACCACATTTTTGACAAGTTAAAGTACGTTTTTTACCAGGGAATGCATGTTTTTAACAATTTAAACTTCTGTTTTGACAAGTTAAAGTTACGTTTTGACAAGTTAAAGTAGGTTTTTTACAAGTTAAAGTTACGTTTTTGACAAGTTAAAGTACGTTTTTTACAAGTTAAAGTACGTTTTTTCAAGTTGAAGTACGTTTTTTACTAGTTAAAGTAACTATTTTACAAGTTGAAATACGTTTTTTACAAGTAAACGTACATTTTTTACTAGTTAAAGTTACGTTTAACAACTTAAAGTTTTGTTTTCACATTAAAATTACATTTTGGCAAGTTAAAGTACGTTTTTTACAAGTTAAATTTACATTTTGACAAGTTAAATTATGTTTTTAACAAGTTAAACTAACGTTTTGACAAATTAAAGCTACGTTTTGACAAGTTAAAGTAGGTTTTTTACAAGTTAAAGTACGTTTTTTACAAGTTGAAGTACGTTTTTACAAGTTAAAGTACATTTGTTACAAGTTAAACCACATTTTTGACAAGTTAAAGTATGTTTTTTACAAGTGAATGCATGTTTTTAACAATTTAAACTTCTATTTTGACAAGTTAAAGTTACGTTTTGACAAGTTAAAGTAGGTTTTTTACAAGTTAAAGTTTTGTTTTTGACAAGTTAAAGTACGATTTTTACAAGTTAAATTTACATTTTCACAAGTTAAATTATGTTTTTAACAAGCTAAACTTACGTTTTGACAAATTAAAGCTATGTTTTGACAAGTTAAAGTAGGATTTTTACAAGTTAAAGTACCTTTTTCACAAGTTAAAGTACCTTTTTCACAAGTTGAAGTACGTTTTTACAAGTTAAAGTACATTTGTTACAAGTTAAACCACATTTTTGACAAGTTAAAGTACGTTTTTCACAAGTTAATGTATGTTTTTAACAAGTTAAACTTACATTTTGATAAATTAAAGTTACGTTTTGACAAGTTAAAGTAGGTTTTTTACAAGTTAAAGTACGTTTTTTACAAGTTGAAGTACGTTTTTTACAAGTTAAAGTAACTATTTTACAAGTTGAAATACGTTTTTTACAAGTTAAAGTACGTTTTTTACAAGTTAAAGTTACGTTTTGACAAGTTAAATTACGATTTTAGCAAGTTAAAGTTACGTTTTGACAAATTAATACGTGGAGTACCTCCCGATATAGCAGTAAAAGCAAGACGTGTAGGCGGAAAGTTACGTTTTGACAAGTTAAAGTACGTTTTTTACAAGTTAAAGTACGTTTTTTACAAGTTGAAGAACGTATTTTACAAGTTAAAGTTACCTTTTAACAACTTAAAGTTACGTTTTGACACAATAAAATTACATTTTGACAAGTTAAAGTACGTTTTTTATAAGTTAAAGTTACGTTTTGACAAGTTAAATTATGTTTTTAACGAGTTAAACTTCCGTTTTGACAAATTAAAGTTATGTTTTGACAAGTTAAAGTAGGATTTTTACAAGTTAAAGTACGTTTTTTACAAGTTGAAGTAAGTTTTAACAAGGTAAAGTACATTTGTTACAAGTTAAACCACATTTTTGACAAGTTAAAGTACGTTTTTTACAAGTGAATGCATGTTTTTAACAATTTAAACTTCTGTTTTGACAAGTTAAAGTTATGTTTTGACAAGTTAAAGTAGGTTTTTTACAAGTTAAAGTACGTTTTTTACAAGTTAAAGTACGTTTTTTACAAGTTGAAGTACGTATTATAGTAGTTAAAGTAACAACTTTACAAGTTGAAATATGTTTTTTACAAGTAAAAGTACATTTTTTACTAGTTAAAGTAACGTTTTAACAACTTAAAGTTACGTTTTGATACATTAAATTGCATTTTAACAAGTTAAAGTACGTTTTTGACAAGTTAAATTTACATTTTGACAAGTTAAATTATGTTTTTAACAAGTTAAATTATGTTTTTAACAAGTTGAAGTACGTTTTTACAAGTTAAAGTACATTTGTTACAAGTTAAACCACATTTTCGACAAGTTAAAATACGTTTTTTACAAGTTAATGTTTGTCTTTAACAAGTTAAACTTCTGTTTTGACAAGTTAAAATTACGTTTTGACAGTTAAAGTTGGTTTCTTACAAGTTAAATTACGTTTTTTACAAGTTAAAGTTACGTTTTGTCAAGTTAAAATTACATTTTGACACGTTAAAATACGTTTTTTACAAGTTAAAGTACGTTTTTTACCAGTTAAAGCAAGTGTTTTACAAGTTGAAGTACGTTTGATACAAGTTGAAGTTCGTTTTTTACAAGTTGTAGTACGTTTTTTACAAGTTAAAGTTACGTTTTGACACATTAAAATTACATTTTGACACGTTAAAGTACGTTTTTTATAAGTTAAAGTTACGTTTTGACAAGTTAAATTACGATTTTAGCAAGTTAAAGTTACGTTTTGACAAATTAAAGTTACGTTTTGACAAGTTAAAGTACGTTTTTTACAAGTTAAAGTATGTTTTTTACAAGTTGAAGTACATATTTTACAAGTTAAAATAACTGTTTTACAAGTTGAAATACGTATTTTACAAGTTAAAGTTACCTTTTAATAACTTAAAGTTACGTTTTGACACATTAAAATTACATTTTGACACGTTAAAGTACGTTTTTTATAAGTTAAAGTTATGTTTTGAAAAGTTAAATTAAGTTTTTAACAAGTTAAACTTCCGTTTTGACAAATTAAAGTTATGTTTTGACAAGTTAAAGTAGGATTTTTACAAGTTAAAGTACGTTTTTTACAAGTTGAAGTACGTTTTTACAAGTTAAAGTACATTTGTTACAAGTTAAACCACATTTTTGACAAGTTAAAGTACGTTTTTTACAAATGAATGCATGTTTTTAACAATTTAAACTTCTGTTTTGACAAGTTAAAGTTACGTTTCGACAAGTTAAAGTAGGTTTTTTACAAGTTAAAGTTACGTTTTTGACAAGTTAAAGTACGTTTTTTACAAGTTAAAGTACGTTTTTTACAAGTTAAAGTGAGTTTTTTACAAGTTGAAGTACGTTTTTTACAAGTTAAAGTAACTATTTTACAAGTTGAAATACGTTTTTTACAAGTAAAAGTACATTTTTTACTAGTTTAAGTTACGTTTTAACAACTTAAAGTTACGTTTTGACACATTAAAATTGCATTTTGACAAGTTAAAGTACTTTTTTAACAAGTTAAATTTACATTTTGACAAGTTAAATTATGTTTTTAACAAGTTAAACTTACGTTTTGACAAATTAAAGCTACGTTTTGACAAGTTAAAGTAGGTTTTTACAAGTTAAAGTACGTTTTTTACAAGTTGAAGTACGTTTTTACAAGTTAAAGTACATTTGTTACAAGTTAAACCACATTTTTGACAAGTAAAGTACGTTTTTTAGAAGTTAATGTTTGTCTTTAACAAGTTAAACTTCCGTTTTGACAAGTTAAAGTTACGTTTTGACAGTTAAAGTTGGTTTCTTACAAGTTAAAGTACGTTTTTTACAAGTTAAAGTTACGTTTTGTCAAGTTAAAGTTGCATTTTGACACGTTAAAATACGTTTTTTACAAGTTAAAGTACGTTTTCTAGCAGTTAAAGCAAGTGTTTTACAAGTTGAAGTACGTTTTTTACAAGTTGAAGTACGTTTTTTACAAGTTAAAGTACGTTTTTTACAAGTTGAAGTTACGTTTTGACACATTAAAATTACATTTTGACAGGTTAAAGTACGTTTTTTATAAGTTAAAGTTACGTTTTGACAAGTTAAATTACGATTTTAGCAAGTTAAAGTTACGTTTTGACAAATTAAAGTTACGTTTTGACAAGTTAAAGTACGTTTTTTACAAGTTAAAGTATGTTTTTTACAAGTTGAAGTACATATTTTACAAGTTAAAATAACTGTTTTACAAGTTGAAATACGTATTTTACAAGTTAAAGTTACCTTTTAATAACTTAAAGTTACGTTTTGACACATTAAAATTACATTTTGACACGTTAAAGTACGTTTTTTATAAGTTAAAGTTATGTTTTGAAAAGTTAAATTATGTTTTTAACAAGTTAAACTTCCGTTTTGACAAATTAAAGTTATGTTTTGACAAGTTAAAGTAGGATTTTTACAAGTTAAAGTACGTTTTTTACAAGTTGAAGTACGTTTTTACAAGTTAAAGTACATTTGTTACAAGTTAAACCACATTTTTGACAAGTTAAAGTACATTTTTTACAAATGAATGCATGTTTTTAACAATTTAAACTTCTGTTTTGACAAGTTAAAGTTACGTTTTGACAAGTTAAATTAGGTTTTTTACAAGTTAAAGTTACGTTTTTGACAAGTTAAAGTACGTTTTTCACAAGTTAAAGTACGTTTTTTACAAGTTAAAGTACATTTTTTACAAGTTGAAGTACGTTTTTTACAAGTTAAAGTAACTATTTTACAAGTTGAAATACGTTTTTTACAAGTAAAAGTACATTTTTTACTAGTTAAAGTTACGTTTTAACAACTTAAAGTTACGTTTTGACACATTAAAATTGCATTTTGAAAAGTTAAAGTACGTTTTTAACAAGTTAAATTTACATTTTGACAAGTTAAATTATGTTTTTAACAAGTTAAACTTACGTTTTGACAAATTAAAGCTACGTTTTGACAAGTTAAAGTAGGTTTTTACAAGTTAAAGTACGTTTTTTACAAGTTGAAGTACGTTTTTACAAGTTAAAGTACATTTGTTACAAGTTAAACCACATTTTTGACAAGTAAAGTACGTTTTTTAGAAGTTAATGTTTGTCTTTAAGAAGTTGAACTTCCGTTTTGACAAGTTAAAGTTACGTTTTGACAGTTAAAGTTGGTTTCTTACAAGTTAAAGTACGTTTTTTAAAAGTTAAAGTTACGTTTTGTCAAGTTAAAGTTACATTTTGACACGTTAAAATACGTTTTTTACAAGTTAAAGTACGTTTTTTAGTAGTTAAAGCAAGTGTTTTACAAGTTGAAGTACGTTTTTTACAAGTTGAAGTACGTTTTTTACAAGTTAAAGTACGTTTTTTACAAGTTGAAGTACGTTTTTTACAAGTTAAAGTAACTATTTTACAAGTTGAAATATGTTTTTTACAAGTAAAAGTACATTTTTTACTAGTTAAAGTTACGTTTTAACAACTTAAAGTTACGTTTTGACACATTAAAATTGCATTTTGACAAGTTAAAGTACTTTTTTTACAAGTTAAATTTACATTTTGACAAGTTAAATTATGTTTTTAACAAGTTAAAGTTACGTTTTGACAAATTAAAGCTACGTTTTGAAAAGTTAAAGTAGGTTTTTACAAGTTAAAGTACGTTTTTACAAGTTGAATTACGTTTTTACAAGTTAAAGTACATTTGTTACAAGTTAAACCACATTTTTGACAAGTTAAAGTACGTTTTTTACAAGTTAATGTTTGTCTTTAACAAGTTAAACTTCCGTTTTGACAAGTTAAAGTTACGTTTTGACAGTTAAAGTTAATTTCTTACAAGTTAAAGTACGTTTTTTACTAGTTAAAGTTACGTTTTGTCAAGTTAAAGTTACATTTTGACACGTTTAAATACGTTTTTTACAAGTTAAAGTACGTTTTTTAGCAGTTAAAGCAAGTGTTTTACAAGTTGAAGTACGTTTTTTACAAGTTGAAGTACGTTTTTTACAAGTTAAAGTTACGTTTTGACACATTAAAATTACATTTTGACACGTTAAAGTACGTTTTTTATAAGTTAAAGTTACGTTTTGACAAGTTAAATTACGATTTTAGCAAGTTAAAGTTACGTTTTGACAAATTAAAGTTACGTTTTGACAAGTTAAAGTACGTTTTTTACAAGTTAAAGTACGTTTTTTACAAGTTGAAGTACATTTTTTACAAGTTAAAATAACTGTTTTACAAGTTGAAATACGTATTTTACAAGTTAAAGTTACCTTTTAACAACTTAAAGTTACGTTTTGACACATTAAAATTACATTTTGACACGTTAAAGTACGTTTTTTATAAGTTAAAGTTACGTTTTGAAAAGTTAAATTATGTTTTTAACAAGTTAAACTTCCGTTTTGACAAATTAAAGTTATGTTTTGACAAGTTAAAGTAGGATTTTTACAAGTTAAAGTACGTTTTTTACAAGTTGAAGTACGTTTTTACAAGTTAAAGTACATTTGTTACAAGTTAAACCACATTTTTGACAAGTTAAAGTACGTTTTTTACAAGTGAATGCATGTTTTTAACAATTTAAACTTCTGTTTTGACAAGTTAAAGTTACGTTTTGACAAGTTAAATTAGGTTTTTTACAAGTTAAAGTTACGTTTTTGACAAGTTAAAGTACATTTTTCACAAGTTAAAGTACGTTTTTTACAAGTTAAAGTACATTTTTTACAAGTTGAAGTACGTTTTTTACAAGTTAAAGTAACTATTTTACAAGTTGAAATACGTTTTTTACAAGTAAAAGTACATTTTTTACTAGTTAAAGTTACGTTTTAACAACTTAAAGTTACGTTTTGACACATTAAAATTGCATTTTGACAAGTTAAAGTACGTTTTTAACAAGTTAAATTTACATTTTGACAAGTTAAATTATGTTTTTAACAAGTTAAACTTACGTTTTGACAAATTAAAGCTACGTTTTGACAAGTTAAAGTAGGTTTTTACAAGTTAAAGTACGTTTTTTACAAGTTGAAGTACGTTTTTACAAGTTAAAGTACATTTGTTACAAGTTAAACCACATTTTTGACAAGTAAAGTACGTTTTTTAGAAGTTAATGTTTGTCTTTAACAAGTTGAACTTCCGTTTTGACAAGTTAAAGTTACGTTTTGACAGTTAAAGTTGGTTTCTTACAAGTTAAAGTACGTTTTTTACAAGTTAAAGTTACGTTTTGTCAAGTTAAAGTTACATTTTGACACGTTAAAATACGTTTTTTACAAGTTAAAGTACGTTTTTTAGCAGTTAAAGCAAGTGTTTTACAAGTTGAAGTACGTTTTTTACAAGTTGAAGTACGTTTTTTACAAGTTAAAGTACGTTTTTTACAAGTTGAAGTACGTTTTTTACAAGTTAAAGTAACTATTTTACAAGTTGAAATATGTTTTTTACAAGTAAAAGTACATTTTTTACTAGTTAAAGTTACGTTTTAACAACTTAAAGTTACGTTTTGACACATTAAAATTGCATTTTGACAAGTTAAAGTACTTTTTTTACAAGTTAAATTTACATTTTGACAAGTTAAATTATGTTTTTAACAAGTTAAAGTTACGTTTTGACAAATTAAAGCTACGTTTTGAAAAGTTAAAGTAGGTTTTTACAAGTTAAAGTACGTTTTTACAAGTTGAATTACGTTTTTACAAGTTAAAGTACATTTGTTACAAGTTAAACCACATTTTTGACAAGTTAAAGTACGTTTTTTACAAGTTAATGTTTGTCTTTAACAACTTAAACTTCCGTTTTGACAAGTTAAAGTTACGTTTTGACAGTTAAAGTTGGTTTTTTACAAGTTAAAGTACGTTTTTTACTAGTTAAAGTTACGTTTTGTCAAGTTAAAGTTACATTTTGACACGTTTAAATACGTTTTTTACAAGTTAAAGTACGTTTTTTAGCAGTTAAAGCAAGTGTTTTACAAGTTGAAGTACGTTTTTTACAAGTTGAAGTACGTTTTTTACAAGTTAAAGTTACGTTTTGACACATTAAAATTACATTTTGACACGTTAAAGTACGTTTTTTATAAGTTAAAGTTACGTTTTGACAAGTTAAATTACGATTTTAGCAAGTTAAAGTTACGTTTTGACAAATTAAAGTTACGTTTTGACAAGTTAAAGTACGTTTTTTACAAGTTAAAGTATGTTTTTTACAAGTTGAAGTACATATTTTACAAGTTAAAATAACTGTTTTACAAGTTGAAATACGTATTTTACAAGTTAAAGTTACCTTTTAATAACTTAAAGTTACGTTTTGACACATTAAAATTACATTTTGACACGTTAAAGTACGTTTTTTATAAGTTAAAGTTATGTTTTGAAAAGTTAAATTATGTTTTTAACAAGTTAAACTTCCGTTTTGACAAATTAAAGTTATGTTTTGACAAGTTAAAGTAGGATTTTTACAAGTTAAAGTACGTTTTTTACAAGTTGAAGTACGTTTTTACAAGTTAAAGTACATTTGTTACAAGTTAAACCACATTTTTGACAAGTTAAAGTACGTTTTTTACAAATGAATGCATGTTTTTAACAATTTAAACTTCTGTTTTGACAAGTTAAAGTTACGTTTTGACAAGTTAAATTAGGTTTTTTACAAGTTAAAGTTACGTTTTTGACAAGTTAAAGTACGTTTTTCACAAGTTAAAGTACGTTTTTTACAAGTTAAAGTACATTTTTTACAAGTTGAAGTACGTTTTTTACAAGTTAAAGTAACTATTTTACAAGTTGAAATACGTTTTTTACAAGTAAAAGTACATTTTTTACTAGTTAAAGTTACGTTTTAACAACTTAAAGTTACGTTTTGACACTTTAAAATTGCATTTTGACAAGTTAAAGTACGTTTTTAACAAGTTAAATTTACATTTTGACAAGTTAAATTATGTTTTTAACAAGTTAAACTTACGTTTTGACAAATTAAAGCTACGTTTTGACAAGTTAAAGTAGGTTTTTACAAGTTAAAGTACGTTTTTTACAAGTTGAAGTACGTTTTTACAAGTTAAAGTACATTTGTTACAAGTTAAACCACATTTTTGACAAGTAAAGTACGTTTTTTAGAAGTTAATGTTTGTCTTTAAGAAGTTGAACTTCCGTTTTGACAAGTTAAAGTTACGTTTTGACAGTTAAAGTTGGTTTCTTACAAGTTAAAGTACGTTTTTTACAAGTTAAAGTTACGTTTTGTCAAGTTAAAGTTACATTTTGACACGTTAAAATACGTTTTTTACAAGTTAAAGTACGTTTTGTAGTAGTTAAAGCAAGTGTTTTACAAGTTGAAGTACGTTTTTTACAAGTTGAAGTACGTTTTTTACAAGTTAAAGTACGTTTTTTACAAGTTGAAGTACGTTTTTTACAAGTTAAAGTAACTATTTTACAAGTTGAAATATGTTTTTTACAAGTAAAAGTACATTTTTTACTAGTTAAAGTTACGTTTTAACAACTTAAAGTTACGTTTTGACACATTAAAATTGCATTTTGACAAGTTAAAGTACTTTTTTTACAAGTTAAATTTACATTTTGACAAGTTAAATTATGTTTTTAACAAGTTAAAGTTACGTTTTGACAAATTAAAGCTACGTTTTGAAAAGTTAAAGTAGGTTTTTACAAGTTAAAGTACGTTTTTACAAGTTGAATTACGTTTTTACAAGTTAAAGTACATTTGTTACAAGTTAAACCACATTTTTGACAAGTTAAAGTACGTTTTTTACAAGTTAATGTTTGTCTTTAACAACTTAAACTTCCGTTTTGACAAGTTAAAGTTACGTTTTGACAGTTAAAGTTGGTTTTTTACAAGTTAAAGTACGTTTTTTACTAGTTAAAGTTACGTTTTGTCAAGTTAAAGTTACATTTTGACACGTTAAAATACGTTTTTTACAAGTTAAAGTACGTTTTTTAGTAGTTAAAGCAAGTGTTTTACAAGTTGAAGTACGTTTTTTACAAGTTGAAGTACGTTTTTTACAAGTTAAAGTACGTTTTTTACAAGTTGAAGTACGTTTTTTACAAGTTAAAGTAACTATTTTACAAGTTGAAATATGTTTTTTACGAGTAAAAGTACATTTTTTACTAGTTAAAGTTACGTTTTAACAACTTAAAGTTACGTTTTGACACATTAAAATTGCATTTTGACAAGTTAAAGTACTTTTTTTACAAGTTAAATTTACATTTTGACAAGTTAAATTATGTTTTTAACAAGTTAAAGTTACGTTTTGACAAATTAAAGCTACGTTTTGAAAAGTTAAAGTAGGTTTTTACAAGTTAAAGTACGTTTTTACAAGTTGAATTACGTTTTTACAAGTTAAAGTACATTTGTTACAAGTTAAACCACATTTTTGACAAGTTAAAGTACGTTTTTTACAAGTTAATGTTTGTCTTTAACAACTTAAACTTCCGTTTTGACAAGTTAAAGTTACGTTTTGACAGTTAAAGTTGGTTTTTTACAAGTTAAAGTACGTTTTTTACTAGTTAAAGTTACGTTTTGTCAAGTTAAAGTTACATTTTGACACGTTTAAATACGTTTTTTACAAGTTAAAGTACGTTTTTTAGCAGTTAAAGCAAGTGTTTTACAAGTTGAAGTACGTTTTTTACAAGTTGAAGTACGTTTTTTACAAGTTGAAGTTACGTTTTGACACATTAAAATTACATTTTGACATGTTAAAGTACGTTTTTTATAAGTTAAAGTTACGTTTTGACAAGTTAAATTACGATTTTAGCAAGTTAAAGTTACGTTTTGACAAATTAAAGTTACGTTTTGACAAGTTAAAGTACGTTTTTTACAAGTTAAAGTATGTTTTTTACAAGTTGAAGTACATATTTTACAAGTTAAAATAACTGTTTTACAAGTTGAAATACGTATTTTACAATTTAAAGTTACCTTTTAATAACTTAAAGTTACGTTTTGACACATTAAAATTACATTTTGACACGTTAAAGTACGTTTTTTATAAGTTAAAGTTACGTTTTGACAAGTTAAATTATGTTTTTAACAAGTTAAACTTCCGTTTTGACAAATTAAAGTTATGTTTTGACAAGTTAAAGTAGGATTTTTACAAGTTAAAGTACGTTTTTTACAAGTTGAAGTACGTTTTTACAAGTTAAAGTACATTTGTTACAAGTTAAACAACATTTTTGACAAGTTAAAGTACGTTTTTTACAAGTGAATGCATGTTTTTAACAATTTAAACTTCTGTTTTGACAAGTTAAAGTTACGTTTTGACAAGTTAAAGTAGGTTTTTTACAAGTTAAAGTTACGTTTTTGACAAGTTAAAGTACGTTTTTTACAAGTTAAAGTACGTTTTTTACAAGTTAAAGTACGTTTTTTACAAGTTGAAGTACGTTTTTTACAAGTTAAAGTAACTATTTTACAAGTTGAAATACGTTTTTTACAAGTAAAAGTACATTTTTTACTAGTTAAAGTTACGTTTTAACAACTTAAAGTTACGTTTTGACACATTAAAATTGCATTTTGACAAGTTAAAGTACTTTTTTTACAAGTTAAATTTACATTTTGACAAGTTAAATTATGTTTTTAACAAGTTAAACTTACGTTTTGACAAATTAAAGCTACGTTTTGACAAGTTAAGGTAGGTTTTTACAAGTTAAAGTACGTTTTTTACAAGTTGAAGTACGTTTTTACAAGTTAAAGTACATTTGTTACAAGTTAAACCACATTTTTGACAAGTTAAGTACGTTTTTTAGAAGTTAATGTTTGTCTTTAAGAAGTTGAACTTCCGTTTTGACAAGTTAAAGTTACGTTTTGACAGTTAAAGTTGGTTTCTTACAAGTTAAAGTACGTTTTTTACAAGTTAAAGTTACGTTTTGTCAAGTTAAAGTTACATTTTGACACGTTAAAATACGTTTTTTACAAGTTAAAGTACGTTTTTTAGAAGTTAAAGCAAGTGTTTTACAAGTTGAAGTACGTTTTTTACAAGTTGAAGTACGTTTTTTACAAGTTAAAGTACGTTTTTTACAAGTTGAAGTACGTTTTTTACAAGTTAAAGTAACTATTTTACAAGTTGAAATACGTTTTTTACAAGTAAAAGTACATTTTTTACTAGTTAAAGTTACGTTTTAACAACTTAAAGTTACGTTTTGACACATTAAAATTGCATTTTGACAAGTTAAAGTACTTTTTTTACAAGTTAAATTTACATTTTGACAAGTTAAATTATGTTTTTAACAAGTTAAAGTTACGTTTTGACAAATTAAAGCTACGTTTTGAAAAGTTAAAGTAGGTTTTTACAAGTTAAAGTACGTTTTTACAAGTTGAATTACGTTTTTACAAGTTAAAGTACATTTGTTACAAGTTAAACCACATTTTTGACAAGTTAAAGTACGTTTTTTACAAGTTAATGTTTGTCTTTAACAACTTAAACTTCCGTTTTGACAAGTTAAAGTTACGTTTTGACAGTTAAAGTTGGTTTTTTACAAGTTAAAGTACGTTTTTTACTAGTTAAAGTTACGTTTTGTCAAGTTAAAGTTACATTTTGACACGTTTAAATACGTTTTTTACAAGTTAAAGTACGTTTTTTAGCAGTTAAAGCAAGTGTTTTACAAGTTGAAGTACGTTTTTTACAAGTTGAAGTACGTTTTTTACAAGTTAAAGTTACGTTTTGACACATTAAAATTACATTTTGACACGTTAAAGTACGTTTTTTATAAGTTAAAGTTACGTTTTGACAAGTTAAATTACGATTTTAGCAAGTTAAAGTTACGTTTTGACAAATTAAAGTTACGTTTTGACAAGTTAAAGTACGTTTTTTACAAGTTAAAGTACGTTTTTTACAAGTTGAAGTACATATTTTACAAGTTAAAATAACTGTTTTACAAGTTGAAATACGTATTTTACAAGTTAAAGTTACCTTTTAATAACTTAAAGTTACGTTTTGACACATTAAAATTACATTTTGACACGTTAAAGTACGTTTTTTATAAGTTAAAGTTATGTTTTGAAAAGTTAAATTATGTTTTTAACAAGTTAAACTTCCGTTTTGACAAATTAAAGTTATGTTTTGACAAGTTAAAGTAGGATTTTTACAAGTTAAAGTACGTTTTTTACAAGTTGAAGTACGTTTTTACAAGTTAAAGTACATTTGTTACAAGTTAAACCACATTTTTGACAAGTTAAAGTACGTTTTTTACAAGTTAATGTTTGTCTTTAACAAGTTAAACTTCCGTTTTGACAAGTTAAAGTTACGTTTTGACAGTTAAAGTTGGTTTTTTACAAGTTAAAGTACGTTTTTTACTAGTTAAAGTTACGTTTTGTCAAGTTAAAGTTACATTTTGACACGTTAAAATACGTTTTTTACAAGTTAAAGTACGTTTTTTACCAGTTAAAGCAAGTGTTTTACAAGTTGAAGTACGTTTTTTACAAGTTGAAGTACGTTTTTTACAAGTTAAAGTACGTTTTTTACAAGTTGAAGTACGTTTTTTACAAGTTAAAGTAACTATTTTACAAGTTGAAATATGTTTTTTACGAGTAAAAGTACATTTTTTACTAGTTAAAGTTACGTTTTAACAACTTAAAGTTACGTTTTGACACATTAAAATTGCATTTTGACAAGTTAAAGTACTTTTTTTACAAGTTAAATTTACATTTTGACAAGTTAAATTATGTTTTTAACAAGTTAAAGTTACGTTTTGACAAATTAAAGCTACGTTTTGAAAAGTTAAAGTAGGTTTTTACAAGTTAAAGTACGTTTTTACAAGTTGAATTACGTTTTTACAAGTTAAAGTACATTTGTTACAAGTTAAACCACATTTTTGACAAGTTAAAGTACGTTTTTTACAAGTTAATGTTTGTCTTTAACAACTTAAACTTCCGTTTTGACAAGTTAAAGTTACGTTTTGACAGTTAAAGTTGGTTTTTTACAAGTTAAAGTACGTTTTTTACTAGTTAAAGTTACGTTTTGTCAAGTTAAAGTTACATTTTGACACGTTTAAATACGTTTTTTACAAGTTAAAGTACGTTTTTTAGCAGTTAAAGCAAGTGTTTTACAAGTTGAAGTACGTTTTTTACAAGTTGAAGTACGTTTTTTACAAGTTAAAGTTACGTTTTGACACATTAAAATTACATTTTGACACGTTAAAGTACGTTTTTTATAAGTTAAAGTTACGTTTTGACAAGTTAAATTACGATTTTAGCAAGTTAAAGTTACGTTTTGACAAATTAAAGTTACGTTTTGACAAGTTAAAGTACGTTTTTTACAAGTTAAAGTACGTTTTTTACAAGTTGAAGTACATATTTTACAAGTTAAAATAACTGTTTTACAAGTTGAAATAAGTATTTTACAATTTAAAGTTACCTTTTAATAACTTAAAGTTACGTTTTGACACATTAAAATTACATTTTGACACGTTAAAGTACGTTTTTTATAAGTTAAAGTTATGTTTTGAAAAGTTAAATTATGTTTTTAACAAGTTAAACTTCCGTTTTGACAAATTAAAGTTATGTTTTGACAAGTTAAAGTAGGATTTTTACAAGTTAAAGTACGTTTTTTACAAGTTGAAGTACGTTTTTACAAGTTAAAGTACATTTGTTACAAGTTAAACCACATTTTTGACAAGTTAAAGTACGTTTTTTACAAGTGAATGCATGTTTTTAACAATTTAAACTTCTGTTTTGACAAGTTAAAGTTACGTTTTGACAAGTTAAAGTAGGTTTTTTACAAGTTAAAGTTACGTTTTTGACAAGTTAAAGTACGTTTTTTACAAGTTAAAGTACGTTTTTTACAAGTTAAAGTACGTTTTTTACAAGTTGAAGTACGTTTTTTACAAGTTAAAGTAACTATTTTACAAGTTGAAATACGTTTTTTACAAGTAAAAGTACATTTTTTACTAGTTAAAGTTACGTTTTAACAACTTAAAGTTACGTTTTGACACATTAAAATTGCATTTTGACAACTTAAAGTACTTTTTTAACAAGTTAAATTTACATTTTGACAAGTTAAATTATGTTTTTAACAAGTTAAACTTACGTTTTGACAAATTAAAGCTACGTTTTGACAAGTTAAAGTAGGTTTTTACAAGTTAAAGTACGTTTTTTACAAGTTGAAGTACGTTTTTACAAGTTAAAGTACATTTGTTACAAGTTAAACCACATTTTTGACAAGTAAAGTACGTTTTTTAGAAGTTAATGTTTGTCTTTAAGAAGTTGAACTTCCGTTTTGACAAGTTAAAGTTACGTTTTGACAGTTAAAGTTGGTTTCTTACAAGTTAAAGTACGTTTTTTACAAGTTAAAGTTACGTTTTGTCAAGTTAAAGTTACATTTTGACACGTTAAAATACGTTTTTTACAAGTTAAAGTACGTTTTTTAGCAGTTAAAGCAAGTGTTTTACAAGTTGAAGTACGTTTTTTACAAGTTGAAGTACGTTTTTTACAAGTTAAAGTACGTTTTTTACAAGTTGAAGTACGTTTTTTACAAGTTAAAGTAACTATTTTACAAGTTGAAATATGTTTTTTACAAGTAAAAGTACATTTTTTACTAGTTAAAGTTACGTTTTAACAACTTAAAGTTACGTTTTGACACATTAAAATTGCATTTTGACAAGTTAAAGTACTTTTTTTACAAGTTAAATTTACATTTTGACAAGTTAAATTATGTTTTTAACAAGTTAAAGTTACGTTTTGACAAATTAAAGCTACGTTTTGAAAAGTTAAAGTAGGTTTTTACAAGTTAAAGTACGTTTTTACAAGTTGAATTACGTTTTTACAAGTTAAAGTACATTTGTTACAAGTTAAACCACATTTTTGACAAGTTAAAGTACGTTTTTTACAAGTTAATGTTTGTCTTTAACAACTTAAACTTCCGTTTTGACAAGTTAAAGTTACGTTTTGACAGTTAAAGTTGGTTTTTTACAAGTTAAAGTACGTTTTTTACTAGTTAAAGTTACGTTTTGTCAAGTTAAAGTTACATTTTGACACGTTTAAATACGTTTTTTACAAGTTAAAGTACGTTTTTTAGCAGTTAAAGCAAGTGTTTTACAAGTTGAAGTACGTTTTTTACAAGTTGAAGTACGTTTTTTACAAGTTAAAGTTACGTTTTGACACATTAAAATTACATTTTGACACGTTAAAGTACGTTTTTTATAAGTTAAAGTTACGTTTTGACAAGTTAAATTACGATTTTAGCAAGTTAAAGTTACGTTTTGACAAATTAAAGTTACGTTTTGACAAGTTAAAGTACGTTTTTTACAAGTTAAAGTACGTTTTTTACAAGTTGAAGTACATATTTTACAAGTTAAAATAACTGTTTTACAAGTTGAAATACGTATTTTACAAGTTAAAGTTACCTTTTAATAACTTAAAGTTACGTTTTGACACATTAAAATTACATTTTGACACGTTAAAGTACGTTTTTTATAAGTTAAAGTTACGTTTTGACAAGTTAAATTATGTTTTTAACAAGTTAAACTTCCGTTTTGACAAATTAAAGTTATGTTTTGACAAGTTAAAGTAGGATTTTTACAAGTTAAAGTACGTTTTTTACAAGTTGAAGTACGTTTTTACAAGTTAAAGTACATTTGTTACAAGTTAAACCACATTTTTGACAAGTTAAAGTACGTTTTTTACAAGTGAATGCATGTTTTTAACAATTTAAACTTCTGTTTTGACAAGTTAAAGTTACGTTTTGACAAGTTAAAGTAGGTTTTTTACAAGTTAAAGTTACGTTTTTGACAAGTTAAAGTACGTTTTTTACAAGTTAAAGTACGTTTTTTACAAGTTAAAGTACGTTTTTTACAAGTTGAAGTACGTTTTTTACAAGTTAAAGTAACTATTTTACAAGTTGAAATACGTTTTTTACAAGTAAAAGTACATTTTTTACTAGTTAAAGTTACGTTTTAACAACTTAAAGTTACGTTTTGACACATTAAAATTGCATTTTGACAAGTTAAAGTACTTTTTTTACAAGTTAAATTTACATTTTGACAAGTTAAATTATGTTTTTAACAAGTTAAACTTACGTTTTGACAAATTAAAGCTACGTTTTGACAAGTTAAAGTAGGTTTTTACAAGTTAAAGTACGTTTTTTACAAGTTGAAGTACATTTTTACAAGTTAAAGTACATTTGTTACAAGTTAAACCACATTTTTGACAAGTAAAGTACGTTTTTTAGAAGTTAATGTTTGTCTTTAAGAAGTTGAACTTCCGTTTTGACAAGTTAAAGTTACGTTTTGACAGTTAAAGTTGGTTTCTTACAAGTTAAAGTACGTTTTTTACAAGTTAAAGTTACGTTTTGTCAAGTTAAAGTTACATTTTGACACGTTAAAATACGTTTTTTACAAGTTAAAGTACGTTTTTTAGTAGTTAAAGCAAGTGTTTTACAAGTTGAAGTACGTTTTTTACAAGTTGAAGTACGTTTTTTACAAGTTAAAGTACGTTTTTTACAAGTTGAAGTACGTTTTTTACAAGTTAAAGTAACTATTTTACAAGTTGAAATATGTTTTTTACAAGTAAAAGTACATTTTTTACTAGTTAAAGTTACGTTTTAACAACTTAAAGTTACGTTTTGACACATTAAAATTGCATTTTGACAAGTTAAAGTACTTTTTTTACAAGTTAAATTTACATTTTGACAAGTTAAATTATGTTTTTAACAAGTTAAAGTTACGTTTTGACAAATTAAAGCTACGTTTTGAAAAGTTAAAGTAGGTTTTTACAAGTTAAAGTACGTTTTTACAAGTTGAATTACGTTTTTACAAGTTAAAGTACATTTGTTACAAGTTAAACCACATTTTTGACAAGTTAAAGTACGTTTTTTACAAGTTAATGTTTGTCTTTAACAACTTAAACTTCCGTTTTGACAAGTTAAAGTTACGTTTTGACAGTTAAAGTTGGTTTTTTACAAGTTAAAGTACGTTTTTTACTAGTTAAAGTTACGTTTTGTCAAGTTAAAGTTACATTTTGACACGTTAAAATACGTTTTTTACAAGTTAAAGTACATTTTTTAGCAGTTAAAGCAAGTATTTTACAAGTTGAAGTACGTTTTTTACAAGTTGAAGTACGTTTTTTACAAGTTGAAGTTACGTTTTGACACATTAAAATTACATTTTGACACGTTAAAGTACGTTTTTTATAAGTTAAAGTTACGTTTTGACAAGTTAAATTACGATTTTAGCAAGTTAAAGTTACGTTTTGACAAATTAAAGTTACGTTTTGACAAGTTAAAGTACGTTTTTTACAAGTTAAAGTATGTTTTTTACAAGTTGAAGTACATATTTTACAAGTTAAAATAACTGTTTTACAAGTTGAAATACGTATTTTACAAGTTAAAGTTACCTTTTAATAACTTAAAGTTACGTTTTGACACATTAAAATTACATTTTGACACGTTAAAGTACGTTTTTTATAAGTTAAAGTTATGTTTTGAAAAGTTAAATTATGTTTTTAACAAGTTAAACTTCCGTTTTGACAAATTAAAGTTATGTTTTGACAAGTTAAAGTAGGATTTTTACAAGTTAAAGTACGTTTTTTACAAGTTGAAGTACGTTTTTACAAGTTAAAGTACATTTGTTACAAGTTAAACCACATTTTTGACAAGTTAAAGTACGTTTTTTACAAGTGAATGCATGTTTTTAACAATTTAAACTTCTGTTTTGACAAGTTAAAGTTACGTTTTGACAAGTTAAAGTAGGTTTTTTACAAGTTAAAGTTACGTTTTTGACAAGTTAAAGTACGTTTTTTACAAGTTAAAGTACGTTTTTTACAAGTTAAAGTACGTTTTTTACAAGTTGAAGTACGTTTTTTACAAGTTAAAGTAACTATTTTACAAGTTGAAATACGTTTTTTACAAGTAAAAGTACATTTTTTACTAGTTAAAGTTACGTTTTAACAACTTAAAGTTACGTTTTGACACATTAAAATTGCATTTTGACAAGTTAAAGTACTTTTTTAACAAGTTAAATTTACATTTTGACAAGTTAAATTATGTTTTTAACAAGTTAAACTTACGTTTTGACAAATTAAAGCTACGTTTTGACAAGTTAAAGTAGGTTTTTACAAGTTAAAGTACGTTTTTTACAAGTTGAAGTACGTTTTTACAAGTTAAAGTACATTTGTTACAAGTTAAACCACATTTTTGACAAGTAAAGTACGTTTTTTAGAAGTTAATGTTTGTCTTTAACAAGTTGAACTTCCGTTTTGACAAGTTAAAGTTACGTTTTGACAGTTAAAGTTGGTTTCTTACAAGTTAAAGTACGTTTTTTACAAGTTAATGTTACGTTTTGTCAAGTTAAAGTTACATTTTGACACGTTAAAATACGTTTTTTACAAGTTAAAGTACGTTTTTTAGTAGTTAAAGCAAGTGTTTTACAAGTTGAAGTACGTTTTTTACAAGTTGAAGTACGTTTTTTACAAGTTAAAGTACGTTTTTTACAAGTTGAAGTACGTTTTTTACAAGTTAAAGTAACTATTTTACAAGTTGAAATATGTTTTTTACAAGTAAAAGTACATTTTTTACTAGTTAAAGTTACGTTTTAACAACTTAAAGTTACG
Organism: Urtica urens; assembly: GCA_958296335.1. Taxonomy (NCBI): domain Eukaryota; kingdom Viridiplantae; phylum Streptophyta; class Magnoliopsida; order Rosales; family Urticaceae; genus Urtica; species Urtica urens. The sequence continues at coordinate 670,603 of CATQIS010000003.1, forward strand.
TTTTGACACATTAAAATTGCATTTTGACAAGTTAAAGTACTTTTTTTACAAGTTAAATTTACATTTTGACAAGTTAAATTATGTTTTTAACAAGTTAAAGTTACGTTTTGACAAATTAAAGCTACGTTTTGAAAAGTTAAAGTAGGTTTTTACAAGTTAAAGTACGTTTTTACAAGTTGAATTACGTTTTTACAAGTTAAAGTACATTTGTTACAAGTTAAACCACATTTTTGACAAGTTAAAGTACGTTTTTTACAAGTTAATGTTTGTCTTTAACAACTTAAACTTCCGTTTTGACAAGTTAAAGTTACGTTTTGACAGTTAAAGTTGGTTTTTTACAAGTTAAAGTACGTTTTTTACTAGTTAAAGTTACGTTTTGTCAAGTTAAAGTTACATTTTGACACGTTAAAATACGTTTTTTACAAGTTAAAGTACGTTTTTTAGCAGTTAAAGCAAGTGTTTTACAAGTTGAAGTACGTTTTTTACAAGTTGAAGTACGTTTTTTACAAGTTAAAGTTACGTTTTGACACATTAAAATTACATTTTGACACGTTAAAGTACGTTTTTTATAAGTTAAAGTTACGTTTTGACAAGTTAAATTACGATTTTAGCAAGTTAAAGTTACGTTTTGACAAATTAAAGTTACGTTTTGACAAGTTAAAGTACGTTTTTTAAAGTTAAAGTACGTTTTTTACAAGTTGAAGTACATTTTTTACAAGTTAAAATAACTGTTTTACAAGTTGAAATACGTATTTTACAAGTTAAAGTTACCTTTTAATAACTTAAAGTTACGTTTTGACACATTAAAATTACATTTTGACACGTTAAAGTACGTTTTTTATAAGTTAAAGTTATGTTTTGACAAGTTAAATTATGTTTTTAACAAGTTAAACTTCCGTTTTGACAAATTAAAGTTATGTTTTGACAAGTTAAAGTAGGATTTTTACAAGTTAAAGTACGTTTTTTACAAGTTGAAGTACGTTTTTACAAGTTAAAGTACATTTGTTACAAGTTAAACCACATTTTTGACAAGTTAAAGTACGTTTTTTACAAATGAATGCATGTTTTTAACAATTTAAACTTCTGTTTTGACAAGTTAAAGTTACGTTTTGATAAGTTAAAGTAGGTTTTTTACAAGTTAAAGTTACGTTTTTGACAAGTTAAAGTACGTTTTTTACAAGTTAAAGTACGTTTTTTACAAGTTAAAGTACGTTTTTTACAAGTTGAAGTACGTTTTTTACAAGTTAAAGTAACTATTTTACAAGTTGAAATACGTTTTTTACAAGTAAAAGTACATTTTTTACTAGTTAAAGTTACGTTTTAACAACTTAAAGTTACGTTTTGACACATTAAAATTGCATTTTGACAAGTTAAAGTACTTTTTTAACAAGTTAAATTTACATTTTGACAAGTTAAATTATGTTTTTAACAAGTTAAACTTACGTTTTGACAAATTAAAGCTACGTTTTGACAAGTTAAAGTAGGTTTTTACAAGTTAAAGTACGTTTTTTACAAGTTGAAGTACGTTTTTACAAGTTAAAGTACATTTGTTACAAGTTAAACCACATTTTTGACAAGTAAAGTACGTTTTTTAGATGTTAATGTTTGTCTTTAAGAAGTTGAACTTCCGTTTTGACAAGTTAAAGTTACGTTTTGACAGTTAAAGTTGGTTTCTCACAAGTTAAAGTACGTTTTTTACAAGTTAAAGTTACGTTTTGTCAAGTTAAAGTTACATTTTGACACGTTAAAATACGTTTTTTACAAGTTAAAGTACGTTTTTTAGTAGTTAAAGCAAGTGTTTTACAAGTTGAAGTACGTTTTTTACAAGTTGAAGTACGTTTTTTACAAGTTAAAGTACGTTTTTTACAAGTTGAAGTACGTTTTTTACAAGTTAAAGTAACTATTTTACAAGTTGAAATATGTTTTTTACAAGTAAAAGTACATTTTTTACTAGTTAAAGTTACGTTTCAACAACTTAAAGTTACGTTTTGACACATTAAAATTGCATTTTGACAAGTTAAAGTACTTTTTTTACAAGTTAATTTTACATTTTGACAAGTTAAATTATGTTTTTAACAAGTTAAAGTTACGTTTTGACAAATTAAAGCTACGTTTTGAAAAGTTAAAGTAGGTTTTTACAAGTTAAAGTACGTTTTTACAAGTTGAATTACGTTTTTACAAGTTAAAGTACATTTGTTACAAGTTAAACCACATTTTTGACAAGTTAAAGTACGTTTTTTACAAGTTAATGTTTGTCTTTAACAACTTAAACTTCCGTTTTGACAAGTTAAAGTTACGTTTTGACAGTTAAAGTTGGTTTTTTACAAGTTAAAGTACGTTTTTTACTAGTTAAAGTTACGTTTTGTCAAGTTAAAGTTACATTTTGACACGTTAAAATACGTTTTTTACAAGTTAAAGTACGTTTTTTAGCAGTTAAAGCAAGTGTTTTACAAGTTGAAGTACGTTTTTTACAAGTTGAAGTACGTTTTTTACAAGTTGAAGTTAAGTTTTGACACATTAAAATTACATTTTGACACGTTAAAGTACGTTTTTTATAAGTTAAAGTTACGTTTTGACAAGTTAAATTACGATTTTAGCAAGTTAAAGTTACGTTTTGACAAATTAAAGTTACGTTTTGACAAGTTAAAGTACGTTTTTTACAAGTTAAAGTATGTTTTTTACAAGTTGAAGTACATATTTTACAAGTTAAAATAACTGTTTTACAAGTTGAAATACGTATTTTACAAGTTAAAGTTACCTTTTAATAACTTAAAGTTACGTTTTGACACATTAAAATTACATTTTGACACGTTAAAGTACGTTTTTTATAAGTTAAAGTTATGTTTTGAAAAGTTAAATTATGTTTTTAACAAGTTAAACTTCCGTTTTGACAAATTAAAGTTATGTTTTGACAAGTTAAAGTAGGATTTTTACAAGTTAAAGTACGTTTTTTACAAGTTGAAGTACGTTTTTACAAGTTAAAGTACATTTGTTACAAGTTAAACCACATTTTTGACAAGTTAAAGTACGTTTTTTTCAAGTGAATGCATGTTTTTAACAATTTAAACTTCTGTTTTGACAAGTTAAAGTTACGTTTGACAAGTTAAAGTAGGTTTTTTACAAGTTAAAGTTACGTTTTTGACAAGTTAAAGTACGTTTTTTACAAGTTAAAGTACGTTTTTTACAAGTTGAAGTACGTTTTTTACAAGTTGAAGTACGTTTTTTACAAGTTAAAGTAACTATTTTACGAGTTGAAATACGTTTTTTACTAGTAAAAGTACATTTCTTACTAGTCAAAGTTACGTTTTAACAACTTAAAGTTACGTTTTGACACATTAAAATTACATTTTGACAAGTTAAAGTACGTTTTTTACAAGTTAAATTTACATTTTGACAAGTTAAATTATGTTTTTAACAAGTTAAACTTACGTTTTGACAAATTAAAGCTACGTTTTGACAAGTTAAAGTAGGTTTTTTACAAGTTAAAGTACGTTTTTTACAAGTTGAAGTACGTTTTTTACAAGTTAAAGTAACTATTTTACAAGTTGAAATACGTTTTTTACAAGTTAATGTTTGTCTATAACAAGTTAAACTTCCGTTTTGTTAAGTTAAAGTTACGTTTTGACAGTTAAAGTTGGTTTCTGACAAGTTAAAGTACGTTTTTTACAAGTTAAAGTTACGTTTTGTCAAGTTAAAGTTACATTTTGACACGTTAAAATACGTTTTTTACAAGTTAAAGTACGTTTTTTAGCAGTTAAAGCAAGTTATTTACAAGTTGAAGTACGTTTTTTTCAAGTTGAAGTACGATTTTTACAAGTTAAAGTTACGTTTTGTCACATTAAAAGTACATTTTGACAAGTTAAAGTAGGGTTTTTACAAGTTAAAGTTACGTTTTTGACAAGTTAACGTACGTTTTTTACAAGTTAAAGTACGTTTTTTACAAGTTGAAGTACGTTTTTTACAAGTTAAAGTACGTTTTTTACCAGTTAAAGCAAGTGTTTTACAAGTTGAAGTACGTTTTTTACAAGTTGAAGTACCTTTTTTACAAGTTAAAGTTATGTTTTGACACATTAAAATTACATTTTGACATGTTAAAGTACGTTTTTTATAAGTTAAAGTTACATTTTGAGAAGTTAAATTATGATTTTAACAAGTTAAAGTTACGTTTTGACAAATTAAAGTTACGTTTTGACAAGTTAAAGTACGTTTTTTACAAGTTAAAGTACGATTTTTACATGTTGAAGTACATTTTTTACAAGTTAAAATAACTGTTTTACAATTTGAAATACGTATTTTACAAGTTAAAGTACATTTCTTACCAGTTAAAGTTACCTTTTAACAACTTAAAGTTACGTTTTGACACATTAAAATAAATTTTGACAAGTTAAAGTACTTTTTTTATAAGTTAAAGTTACGTTTTGACAAGGTAAATTATGTTTTTAACAAGTTAGACTTCCGTTTTGACAAATTAAAGTTATTGTTTAACAAGTAAAAGTAAGTTTTTTACAAGTTGAAGTACGGTTTTTACAAGTTGAAGTACGTTTTTACAAGTTAAAGTACATTTGTTACAAGTTAAACAACATTTTTGACAAGTTAAAGTACGTTTTTTACAAGTGAATGCATGTTTTTAACAATTTAAACTTCTGTTTTGACAAGTTAAAGTTACGTTTTGACAAGTTAAAGTAGGTTTTTTTCAAGTTAAAGTTACGTTTTTGACTAGTTATAGTACATTTTTTACAAGTTAAAGTACGTTTTTTACAAGTTAAAGTACGTTTTTTTACAAGTTGAAGTACGTTTTTTACAAGTTAAAATAACTATTTTACAAGTTGAAATACGTTTTTTACAAGTAAAAGTACATTTTTTACTAGTTAAAGTTACTTTTAACAACTTAAAGTTACGTTTCGACACATTAAAATTGCATTTTGACAAGTTAAAGTACGTTTTTTTACAAGTTAAATTTACATTTTGACAAGTTAAATTATCTTTTTAACAAGTTAAACTTACGTTTTGACAAATTCAAGCTACGTTTTGACAAGTTAAAGTAGGTTTTTTACAAGTTAAAGTACGTTTTTTACAAGTTGAAGTACGTTTTTACAAGTTAAAGTACATTTCTTACCAGTTAAACCACATTTTTGAAAAGTTAAAGTTCGTTTTTTACAAGTGAATGCATGTTTTTAACAATTTAAACTTCTGTTTTGACAAGTTAAAGTTACGTTTTGACAAGTTAAAGTAGGGTTTTTACAAGTTAAAGTTACGTTTTTGACTAGTTAACGTACGTTTTTTACAAGTTAAAGTACGTTTTTTACAAGTTGAAGTACATTTTTTACAAGTTAAAGTACATTTTTTACTATTTAAAGCAAGTGTTTTACAAGTTGAAGTACGTTTTTTACAAGTTAAAGTTATGTTTTGACACATTAAAATTACATTTTGACATGTTAAAGTACGTTTTTTATAAGTTAAAGTTACATTTTGAGAAGTTAAATTACTATTTTAACAAGTTAAAGTTACGTTTTGACAAATTAAAGTTACGTTTAACAAGTAAAAGTACGTTTTTTACAAGTTAAAGTATGATTTTTACATGTTGAAGTACATTTTTTACAAGTTAAAATAACTGTTTTACAACTTGAAATACGTATTTTACAAGTTAAAGTACATTTCTTACCAGTTAAAGTTACCTTATAACAACTTAAAGTTACGTTTTGACACATTAAAATACATTTTGACAAGTTAAAGTACGTTTTTTATAAGTTAAAGTTATGTTTTGACAAGTTAAAATATGTTTTTAACAAGTTAAACTTCCGTTTTGACAAATTAAAGTTATGTTTTGACAAGTAAAAGTAGGTTTTTTACAAGTTAAAGTACGGTTTTTACAAGTTGAAGTACGTTTTTACAAGTTAAAGTACATTTGTTACAAGTTAAACAACATTTTTGAAAAGTTAAAGTACATTTTTTACAAGTAAATGCATGTTTTTAACAATTTAAACTTCTGTTTTGACAAGTTAAAGTTACGTTTTGACAACTTAAAGTAGGTTTTTTACAAGTTAAAGTTACGTTTTTGACAAGTTAAAGTACGTTTTTTACAAGTTAAATTACGTTTTTTACAAGTTAAAGTACGTTTTTTACAAGTTAAAGTAACTATTTTACAAGTTGAAATACGTTTTTTACAAGTAAAAGTACATTTTTTACTAGTTAAAGTTACGTTTTAACAACATAAAGTTACGTTTTGACACATTAAAATTACATTTTGACAATTTTAAGTACGTTTTTTACAAGTTAGATTTACATTTTGACAAGTTAAATTATGTTTTTAACAATTTAAACTTACGTTTTGACAAATTAAAGTTACGTTTTGACAAGTTAAAGTAGGTTTTTTACAAGTTAAAGTACGTTTATTACAAGTTAAAGTACATTTTTTACAAGTTGAAGTACGTTTTTTACAAGTTAAAGTAACTGTTTTACAAGTTGAAATACGTTTTTTACAAGTAAAAGTACAGTTTTTACTAGTTAAAGTTACGTTTTAACAACTTAAAGTAACTGTTTTACAAGTTGAAATACCTTTTTTACAAGTAAAAGTACATTTTTTACTAGTTAAAGTTACGTTTTAACAACTTAAAGTTACGTTTTGACACATTAAAATTGGATTTTGACAAGTTAAAGTACGTTTTTGACAAGTTAAATTTACATTTTGACAAGTTAAATTATGTTTTTAACAAGTTAAACTTACGTTTTGACAAATTAAAGCTACGTTTTGACAAGTTAAAGTAGGTTTTTTACATGTTAAAGTACGTTTTTTACAAGTTGAAGTACGTTTTTACAAGTTAAAGTACATTTTTTACAAGTTAAACCACATTTTTGACAAGTTAAAGTACGTTTTTTACAAGTTAATGTTTGTCTTTAACAAGTTAAACTTCCGTTTTGACAAGTTAAAGTTACGTTTTGACAGTTAAAGTTGGTTTCTTACAAGTTAAAGTACGTTTTTTACAAGTTAAAGTTACGTTTTGTCAAGTTAAAGTTACATTTTGACACGTTAAAATACGTTTTTTACAAGTTAAAGTACTTTTTTTACCAAATAAAGCAAGTATTTTACAAGTTGAAGTACATTTTTTACAAGTTGAAGTACGTTTTTTACAAGTTAAAGTTACGTTTGACACATTAAAATTACATTTTGACATGTTAAACTACGTTTTTTATAAGTTAAAGTTACGTTTTGACAAGTTAAATTATGATTTTAGCATGTTAAAGTTACATTTTGAGAAATTAAAGTTACGTTTTGACAAGTTAAAGTACGTTTTTTACAAGTTAAAGTACGTTTTTTACAAGTTGAAGTACGTTTTTTAAAGTTAAAGTACATTTGTTACAAGTTAAACCACATTTTTGACTAGTTAAAGTACGTTTTTTACAAGTGAATGCATGTTTTTAACAATTTAAACTTCTGTTTTGACAAGTTAAAGTTACGTTTTGACAAGTTAAAGTAGGTTTTTTACAATTTAAAGTTACGTTTTTGACAAGTTAAAGTACGTTTTTTACAAGTTAAAGTTGGTTTCTTAGAAGTTAAAGTACGTTTTTTACAAGTTAAAGTTACGTTTTGACAAGTTAAAGTTACATTTTGACACGTTAAAATACGTTTTTTACAAGTTAAAGTACGTTTTTTACAAGTTAAAGGAAGTGTTTTACAAGTTGAAGTACGTTTTTTACAAGTTGACGTACGTTTTTTACAAGTTAAAGTTACGGTTTGACACATTAAAATTACATTTTGACATGTTAAAGTACGTTTTTTATAGGTTAAAGTTACGTTTGGACAAATTAAACTTACGTTTTGACAAATTAAAATTACGTTTTGACAAGTTAAAGTACATTTTTTACAAGTTAAAGTACTTTTTTTACAAGTTAAAGTACGGTTTTTATAAGTTGAAGTACGTTTTTTACAAGTTAAAATAACTGTATTACAAGTTGAAGTACGTTTTTTACAAGTGAATGCAAGTTTTTAACAATTTAAACTTCTGTTTTGACAAGTTAAAGTTACGTTTTGACAAGTTAAAGTAGGTTTTTTACAAGTTAAAGTTACGTTTTTGACAAGTTAATGTACGTTTTTTACAAGTTAAAGTACGTTTTTTACAAGTTGAAGTACGTTTTTTACAAGTTAAAGTTCCTATTTTACAAGTTGAAATACGTTTTTTACAAGTAAAAACACATTTTTTACTAGTTAAAGTTACGTTTTAACAACTTAAAGTTACGTTTTGACACATTAAAATTGCATTTTGACTAGTTAAAGTACGTTTTTTACAAGTTAAATTTACATTTTGACAAGTTAAATTATGTTTTTAACAAGTTAAACTTACGTTTTGACAAATTAAAGTTACGTTTTGACAAGTTAAAGTAGGTTTTTTACAAGTTAAAGTACGTTTTTTTACAAGTTAAAGGAAGTGTTTTACAAGTTGAAGTACGTTTTTTACAAGTTGACGTACGTTTTTTACAAGTTAAAGTTACGGTTTGACACATTAAAATTACATTTTGACATGTTAAAGTACGTTTTTTATAGGTTAAAGTTACGTTTGGACAAATTAAACTTACGTTTTGACAAATTAAAATTACGTTTTGACAAGTTAAAGTACATTTTTTACAAGTTAAAGTACTTTTTTTACAAGTTAAAGTACGGTTTTTATAAGTTGAAGTACGTTTTTTACAAGTTAAAATAACTGTATTACAAGTTGAAGTACGTTTTTTACAAGTGAATGCAAGTTTTTAACAATTTAAACTTCTGTTTTGACAAGTTAAAGTTACGTTTTGACAAGTTAAAGTAGGTTTTTGACAAGTTAAAGTTACGTTTTTGACAAGTTAATGTACGTTTTTTACAAGTTAAAGTACGTTTTTTACAAGTTGAAGTACATTTTTTACAAGTTAAAGTTCCTATTTTACAAGTTGAAATACGTTTTTTACAAGTAAAAGTACACTTTTTACTAGTTAAAGTTACGTTTTAACAACTTAAAGTTACGTTTTGACACATTAAAATTGCATTTTGACTAGTTAAAGTACGTTTTTTACAAGTTAAATTTACATTTTGACAAGTTAAATTATGTTTTTAACAAGTTAAACTTACGTTTTGACAAATTAAAGTTACGTTTTGACAAGTTAAAGTAGGTTTTTTACAAGTTAAAGTATGTTTTTTTACAAGTGAATGCATGTTTTTAACAATTTAAACATCTGTTTTGACAAGTTAAAGTTACGTTTTGACAAGTTAAAGTAGGTTTTTAACAAGTTAAAGTTATGTTTTTGACAAGTTAAAGTACGTTTTTTACAAGTTAAATTTACATTTTGACAAGTTAAATTATGTTTTTAACAAGTTAAACTTACGTTTTGACAAATTAAAGCTACGTTTTGACAAGTTAAAGTAGGTTTTTTACAAGTTAAAGTACGTTTTTTACAAGTTGAAGAATGTTTTTACAAGTTAAAGTACATTTGTTACAAGTTAAACCACATTTTTGACAAGTTAAAGTACGTTTTTTACAAGTTAATGTATATTTTTAACAAGTTAAACTTACGTTTTGACAAGTGAAAGTTACGTTTTGACAAGTTAAAGTTTGTTTCTTACAAGTTAAAGTACGTTTTTTACAAGTTAAAGTTACGTTTTGACAAGTTAAAGTTACATTTTGACACGTTAAAATACGTTTTTTACAAGTTAAAGTACGTTTTTTACAAGTTAAAGGAAGTGTTTTACAAGTTGAAGTACGTTTTTTACAAGTTGACGTACGTTTTTTACAAGTTAAAGTTACGGTTTGACACATTAAAATTACATTTTGACATGTTAAAGTACGTTTTTTATAAGTTAAAGTTACGTTTTGACAAATTAAAGTTACGTTTTGACAAATTAAAGTTACGTTTTGAAAAGTTAAAGTACATTTTTTACAAGTTAAAGTACTTTTTTTACAAGTTAAAGTACGTTTTTTATAAGTTGAAGTACGTTTTTTACAAGTTAAAATAACTTTATTACAAGTTGAAATATGTGTTTTACAAGTTAAAGTACATTTCTTACAAGTTAAAGTTACCTTTTAATAACTTAAAGTTACGTTTTCACACATTAAAATTACATTTTGACAAGTTAAACTACGTTTTTTATAAATTAAAGTTACGTTTTGACAAGTTAAATTATGTTTTTAACAAGTTAAACTTCCGTTTTGACAATTTAAAAATACGTTTTTCCAAGTTAAAGTAGGATTTTTACAACTTGAAGTAAGTTTTTACAAGTTAAACCACATTTTTGACAAGTTAAAGTACGTTTTTTACAAGTGAATGAATGTTTTTAACAATTTAAACTTCTGTTTTGACAAGTTAAAGTTAAGTTTTGACAAGTTAAAGTAGGTTTTTTACAAGTTAAAGTTACGTTTTTGACAAGTTAATGTACGTTTTTTACAAGTTAAAGTTCGTTTTTCACAAGTTAAAGTACGTTTTTTACAAGTTAAAGTTCCTATTTTACAAGTTGAAATACGTTTTTTACAAGTAAAAGTACATTTTTTACTAGTTAAAGTTATATTTTAACAACTTAAAGTTACGTTTTGACACATTAAAATTACATTTTGACTAGTTAAAGTACGTTTTTTACAAGTTAAATTTACATTTTGACAAGTTAAATTATGTTTTTAACAAGTTAAACTTACGTTTTGACAAATTAAAGTTACGTTTTGACAATTTAAAGTAGGTTTTTTACAAGTTAAAGTACGTTTTTTACAAGTTAAATTTACGTTTTGACAAGTTACGTTTTAACAAGTTAAAGTAGGTTTTTTACAAGTTAAAGTTACATTTTGACAAGTTAAAGTACATTTTTTACAAGTTAAAGTACATTTTTTACAAGTTAAAGTACGTTTTTTTTTCAAGTTTTAGTACGTTTCTACAAGTTAAAGTACATTTGTTACAAGTTAAACCACATTTATGACAAGTTAAAGTACGTTTTTTACTAGTTAATGGATGTTTTTAACAAGTTAAACTTACGTATTGAAAAGTTAAAGTTACGTTTTGACAAGTTAAAGTACGTTTTTTACAAGTTAAAGTTACGTTTTAAGAACTTAAAGTTACGTTTTCACACATTAAAATTACATTTTGACTGGTTAAAGTATGTTTTTCACAAGTTAAATTTTAGTTTTGACAAGTTAAATTATGTTTTTAACAAGTTAAACTTACGTTTTGACAAATTAAAGTACGTTTTTTACAAGTTAAAGTACTTTTTTTACAAGTTAAAGTACGTTTTTTATAAGTTGAGGTACGTTTTTTACAAGTTATACCACATTTTGACTGGTTAAAGTATGTTTTTTACTAGTGAATGCATGTTTTTAACAATTTAAACTTCTGTTTTTACAAGTTAAAGTTACGTTTTGACAAGTTAAAGTAGGTTTTTAACAAGTTAAAATATATGTTTTTGACAAGTTAAAGTACGTTTTTTACAAGTTAAATTTACATTTTGACAAGTTAAATTATGTTTTTAACAAGTTAAACTTACGTTTTGACAAATTAAAGCTACGTTTTGACAAGTTAAAGTAGGTTTTTTACAAGTTAAAGTACGTTTTTTACAAGTTGAAGAATGTTTTTACAAGTCAAAGTGAAGCTAGAACGAATGATGAACAGCAACAAGATTTATTTTTTTTTTTTTTTTTTGGAACTTTGATACAAGTAAAGAAATGATAGATTGAACCTTGACGAACTCGAATTTGCTCTGATACCAACTGATGCGAACCAAGCCAACAATGTGACTATGACCCTTCTCAATTTGTTGGATTGGATGCAGACCCTAGGATCCTTCGAGATCAGATTCGGTGAATCCGCGACCCGTAGCTTATGTGGAAGCTCGAACCTTAGAATGATGAAGACGCCACAAACGAGGATGGAAGATCGTTTGATAAGTCAGATTTGAACGCCACTAAGAATTTCCTAGATAAGTTCAGAATAGTTTCTTCAAGAAACAAAGAGAAATCTCTCACAAATTCATTCAAAAATAACGATTGTGTTCAATCAGACCATTACAAACCTTATAAAACGTTTTCTTTGCTAAAGTAAAGAAAAAGAAACTGAAATGAAGTAAATACACACTTAATGAGAATTTAAACATGAAACTGATCACATGCTTTGTGAAATTCGGAATCTCCTTTGATGCTGCTTTAAATGGTTTCATAGATGGCCATTAAGTGCTTCATTTGATGCCATAAGCCTTCTCTAATCAGATATTGCTTGGAGAAGTAAGTACAGCTCCTTATTTGACTGAAAAGAGTGTATTTTGGCTCCTTGTTGCTGTGCGTCATGGACAAAACTCTCCATCTCGGACTTGAGTTGTTTAGCTCGTGATCTTGTCATTGGACCTGGTTGATCTCGGAACGGGACATTCTTTACTTGTTCAAGAGTTGAATCCTTCTTGACGTGTTCTTCGTGTGGATCTGTCTCTATGTCCACATCATTTAACTTTACAAAATGTAACTTTAACTTCTCAAAACGTAACTTTAACTTGTAAAAAGCGTAACTATAACTTGTCAAAATGTAACTTTAACTTATCAAAACATAACTTTAACTTGTCAAAATGTAACTTTAACTTATTAAAACGTAACTTTAACTTGTACAAAGTGTAACTTTAACTTGTCAAAATGTAACTTTAACTTATCAAAACATAACTTTAACATATAAAACCGTATCTTTAACTTGTCAAAATGTAACTTTTAAATGTCAAAATATAACTTTAACTTGAAAATCGTAACTTCAACTTGTCAAAATGTAACTTTAACTTTTCAAAACGTAACTTTAACTTGTCAAAGTGTAACTTTAACTTGTCAAAATGTAACTTTAACTTGTCAAAACGTAACTTTAACTTGTAAAAAGTATAACTTTAACTTATCAACACGTAACTTTAACTTATAAAACCGTATCTTCAACTTGTCAAATTGTATCTTTAAAATGTCAAAATATAACTTTAACTTGTCAAATCGTATCTTAAACTTGTCAAAACGTAACTATAACTTGTAAAAAACGTAACTTTAACTTGTAAAAAGTGTAACTTTAACTTGTCAAAATGTAACTTTAAATTATTAAAACGTAATTTTAACTTCTATAAAGTATAACTTTAACTTGTCAAAATGTAACTTTAACTTATCAAAACGTAACTTTAACTTATAAAACCTTATCTTCAAATTATCAAAATGTAACTTTAAAATGTCAAAATATAACTTTAACTTGTCAAATCGTATCTTAAACTTGTCAAAATGTAACTTTAACTCTTCAAAATGTAACTTTAAATTGTCAAAATTTAACTTTAACTCTTCAAAACGTAACTTTAACTTGTCAAAATTTAACTTTAACTTGTAAAAACGAAACTTTAACTTGTAAAATGTGTAACTTTAACTTGTCAAAACGTAACTTAAACTTGTCAAAACGTAACTTTAACTTGTAAAAAACGTAACTTTAACTTGTAAAAAGTGTAACTTTAACTTGTCAAAATGTAACTTTAAATTATTAAAACGTAATTTTAACTTCTATAAAGTATAACTTTAACTTGTCAAAATGTAACGTTAACTTATAAAACCTTATCTTCAACTTGTCAAAATGTAACTTTAAAATGTCAAAATATAACTTTAACTTGTCAAATCGTATCTTAAACTTGTCAAAATGTAACTTTAACTCTTCAAAATGTAACTTTAAATTGTCAAAATTTAACTTTAACTTGTCAAAACGTAACTTTAACTTGTAAAAAGTGTAACTTTAACTTGTCAAAATGTAACTTTAACTTATCAAAACATAACTTTAACATATAAAACCGTATCTTTAACTTGTCAAAATGTAACTTTTAAATGTCAAAATATAACTTTATTTTGTAAAATCGTAACTTCAACTTGTCAAAATGTAACTTTACCTCTTCAAAACGTAACTTTAACTTGTCAAAGTGTAACTTTAACTTGTCAAAATGTAACTTTAACTTGTCAAAACGTAACATTAACTTGTAAAAAGTGTAACTTTAACTTATCAACACGCAACTTTAACTTATAAAACCGTATCTTCAACTTGTCAAAATGTAACTTTAAAATGTCAAAATATAACTTTAACTTGTCAAATCGTATCTTAAACTTGTCAAAATGTAACTTTAACTCTTCAAAACGTAACTTTAACTTGTCAAAATTTAACTTTAACTTGTCAAAACGAAACTTTAACTTGTAAAAAGTGTAACTTTAACTTGTCAAAACGTAACTTAAACTTGTCAAAACGTAACTTTAACTTGTAAAAAACGTAACTTTAACTTGTAAAAAGTGTAACATTAATTTGTCAAAATGTAACTTTAACTTATTCAAACGTAATTTTAACTTCTATAAAGTATAACTTTAACTTGTCAAAATGTAACTTTAACTTATCAAAACGTAACTTTAACTTATAAAACCTTATATTCAACTTGTCAAAATGTAACTTTAAAATGTAAAAATATAACTTTAACTTGTCAAATCGTATCTTAAATTTGTCAAAATGTAACTTTAACTCTTCAAAATGTAACTTTAAAGTGTCAAAATTTAACTTTAACTTGTCAAAACGTAAATTTAACTTGTAAAAAGTGTAACTTTAACTTGTCAAAATGTAACTTTAACTTATCAAAACGTAACTTTATCATATAAAACCTTATCTTTAACTTGTCAAAATGTAACTTTTAAATGTCAAAATATAACTTTAACTTGTAAAATTGTAACTTCAACTTGTCAAAATGTAACTTTAGCTCTTCAAAACGTAACTTTAACTTGTCAAAGTGTAACTTTAACTTGTCAAAATGTAACTTTAACTTGTCAAAACGTAACTTTAACTTGTAAAAAGTGTAACTTTAACTTATCAACACGTAACTTTAAATTATAAAACCGTATCTTCAACTTGTCAAAATGTAACTTTAAAATGTCAAAATATAACTTTAACTTGTCAAATCGTATCTTCAACTTGTCAAAATGTAACTTTAACTCTTTAAAACGTAACTTTAACTTTTCAAAATGTAACTTTAACTTGTCAAAATTTAACTTTATCTTGTCAAAACGTAACTTTAATTTGTAAAAAGTGTAACTTTAACTTGTCAAAACGTAACTTAAACTTGTCAAAAAGTAACTTTAACTTGTAAAAAACGTAACTTTAACTTGTAAAAAGTGTAACTTTAACTTGTCAAAATGTAACTTTAACTTATCAAAACGTAACTTTAACTTATAAAACCATAACTTCAACTTGTCAAAATGTAACCTTAACTCTTCAAAACGTAACTTTAACTTTACAAAATGTAACTATAACTTGTCAAAATGTAACTTTAACTTATCAAAACATAACTTTAACTTGTCAAAATGTAACTTTAACTTATTAGAACGTAACTTTAACTTCTATATAGTGTAACTTTAACTTGTCAAAATGTAACTTTACCTTATCAAAACGTAACTTTAACTTATAAAACCTTATCTTCAACTTGTCAAAATGTAACTTTAAAATGTCAAAATAGAACTTTAACTTGTCAAATCAAATCTTAAACTTGTCAAAATGTAACTTTAACTCTTCAAAATGTAACTTTAACTTGTAAAACTTTAACTTGTCAAAATGTAACTTTAACTTATCAAAACATAACTTTAACATATAAAACCGTATCTTTAACTTGTCAAAATGTAACTTTTAAATGTCAAAATATAACTTTAACTTGTAAAACCGTAACTTCAACTTCTCAAAATGTAACTTTAACTCTTCAAAACGTAACTTTAACTTGTCAAAATATAACTTTAACTTGTCAAAACGTAACTTTAACTTGTAAAAATTGTAACTTTAACTTATCAACACGTAACTTTAACTTATAAAATCGTATCTTCAACTTGTCAAAATGTAACTTTAAAATGTCAAAATATAACTTTAACTTGTCAAATCGTATCTTAAACTTGTCAAAATGTAACTTTAACTCTTCAAAACGTAACTTTAACTTGTCAAAATTTAACTTTAACTTGTCAAAACGTAATTTTAACTTGTAAAAAGTGTAACATTAACTTTTCAAAACGTAACTTAAACTTGTCAAAACGTAACCTTAACTTGTAAAAAACGTAACTTTAACTTGTAAAAAGTGTAACTTTAACTTGTCAAAATATAACTTTAACTTATCAAAATGTAACTATAACTTATTAAACCGTATCTTCAACTTGTCAATATGTAACTTTAACTCTTCAAAACGGAACTTTAACTTTACAAAATGTAACTTTAACTTCTCAAAACGTAACTTTAACTTGTAAAAAACGTAACTATAACTTGTCAAAATGTAACTTTAACTTATCAAAACATAATTTTAACTTGTCAAAACGTAACTTTAACTTATAAAACCATAACTTCAACTTGTCAAAATGTAACCTTAACTCTTCAAAACGTAACTTTAACTTTACAAAATGTAACTATAACTTGTCAAAATGTAACTTTAACTTATCAAAACATAACTTTAACTTGTCAAAATGTAACTTTAACTTATTAGAACGTAACTTTAACTTCTATATAGTGTAACTTTAACTTGTCAAAATGTAACTTTACCTTATCAAAACGTAACTTTAACTTATAAAACCTTATCTTCAACTTGTCAAAATGTAACTTTAAAATGTCAAAATAGAACTTTAACTTGTCAAATCATATCTTAAACTTGTCAAAATGTAACTTTAACTCTTCAAAATGTAACTTTAACTTGTAAAACTTTAACTTGTCAAAATGTAACTTTAACTTATCAAAACATAACTTTAACATATAAAACCGTATCTTTAACTTGTCAAAATTTAACTTTTAAATGTCAAAATATAACTTTAACTTGTAAAATCGTAACTTCAACTTCTCAAAATGTAACTTTAACTCTTCAAAACGTAACTTTAACTTGTCAAAATATAACTTTAACTTGTCAAAACGTAACTTTAACTTGTAAAAATTGTAACTTTAACTTATCAACACGTAACTTTAACTTATAAAATCGTATCTTCAACTTGTCAAAATGTAACTTTAAAATGTCAAAATATAACTTTAACTTGTCAAATCGTATCTTAAACTTTTCAAAATGTAACTTTAACTCTTCAAAACGTAACTTTAACTTGTCAAAATTTAACTTTAACTTGTCAAAACGTAATTTTAACTTGTAAAAAGTGTAACATTAACTTTTCAAAACGTAACCTTAACTTGTAAAAAACGTAACTTTAACTTGTAAAAAGTGTAACTTTAACTTGTCAAAATATAACTTTAACTTATCAAAATGTAACTATAACTTATTAAACCGTATCTTCAACTTGTCAATATGTAACTTTAACTCTTCAAAACGGAACTTTAACTTTACAAAATGTAACTTTAACTTCTCAAAACGTAACTTTAACTTGTAAAAAACGTAACTATAACTTGTCAAAATGTAACTTTAACTTATCAAAACATAATTTTAACTTGTCAAAATGTAACTTTAACTTTTTAAAACGTAACTTTAACTTCTATAAAGTGTAACTTTAACTTGTCAAAATGTAACTTTAACTTATCAAAACGTAACTTTAACTAATAAAACCTTATCTTCAACTTGTCAAAATTTAACTTAAAAATGTCAAAATATAACTTTAACTTGTCAAATCGTATCTTAAACTTGTCAAAATGTAACTTTAACTCTTCAAAATGTAACTTTAACTTGTCAAAATTTAACTTTAACTTGTCAAAACGTAACTTTAACTTGTAAAAAGTGTAACTTTAACTTGTCAAAATGTAACTTAAACTTGTCAAAACGTAACTTTAACTTGTAAAAAACGTAACTTTAACTTGTAAAAAGTGTAACTTTAACTTGTCAAAATGTAACCTTAACTTATCAAAATGTAACTTTAACTTATAAAACCGTATCTTCAACTTATCAAAACATAACTTTAACATATAAAACCGTATCTTTAACTTGTCAAAATGTAACTTTTAAATGTCAAAATATAACTTTAACTTGTAAAATCGTAACTTCAACTTGTCAAAATGTAACTTTAACTCTTCAAAACGTAACTTTAACTTGTCAAAGTGTAACTTTAACTTGTCAAAATGTAACTTTAACTTATCAAAACGTAACTTTAACTTATAAAACCGTATCTTTAACTTGTCAAAATTTAACTTTAACTCTTCAAAACGGAACTATAACTTTAAAAAACGTAACTTTAACTTGTAAAAAATGTGACTATAACTTGTCAAAATGTAACTTTAACTTATCAAAATGTAACTTTAATTCTTCAAAACGTAACTTTAACTTGGCAAAATTTAACTTTAACTCTTCAAAACGTAACTTTAACTAGTCAAAATGTAACTTTAACTTGTCAAAATGTAACTTTAACATGTCAAAATGTAACGTTAACTTGTCAAAACGTAATTTTAACTTGTCAAAATGTAACTTTTAAATGTCAAAATATAACTTTAACTTGTATAATCGTAACTTCAACTTGTCAAAATGTAACTTTAACTCTTTAAAACGTAACTTTAACTTTTCAAAATGTAACTTTAACTTGTCAAAATGTAACTTTAACTTGTCAAAATGTAACTTTAACTTGTCAAAACGTTACTTTAACTTGTAAAAAGTGTAACATTAACTTATCAACATGTAACTTTAAGTTATAAATCCGTATCTTTATCTTGACAAAATGTAACTTTAAAATGTCAAAATATAACTTTATCTTGTCAAATTGTAACTTTAACTTGTAAAAATGTAATTTTAACTCTTCAAAATGTAACTTTAACTTTATAAAATGTAACTTTAAGATGTAAAAAACGTAACTATAACTTGTCAAAATGTAACTTTAACTTGTCAAAACGTAACTTTAACTTGTAAAAAGTGTAATTTTAACTTATCAAAACGTAAATTTAACTTATAAAACCGTATCTTCAACCTGTCAAAATGTAACTTTTACTCTTCAAAACGTAACTTTAACTTGTCAAAACGTAACTTTAACTTGTAAAAAACGTAACTATAACTTGTCAAAATGTAACTTTAACTTGTCAAAAGGTAACTTTAACTTGTAAAAAGTATAACTTTAACTTATCAAAACGTAAATTTAACTTATAAATCCGTATCTTCAACCTTTCAAAATGTAACTTTTACTCTTCAAAACATAACTTTAACTTTATAAAATGTAACTTAAAATTGTCAAAACGTAACTTTAACTTGTAAAAAACGTAACTATAAGTTGTCAAAATGTAAATTTAACTTGTCAAAACGTAACTTTAATTTCTAAAAAGTGCAACTTTAACTTGTCAAAATGTAACTTTAACTTATCAAAACGTAACTTTAACATATAAAACCGTATCTTCCACTTGTCAAAATGTAACTTTAAAATGTCCAAATATAACTTTAACTTTTCAAATCGTATCTTAAACTTGTCAAAATGTAACTTTAATTCTTCAAAACGTAACTTTAACTTGTCAAAATTTAACTTTAACTCTTCAAAACGTAACTTTAACTTGTCAAAATGTAACTTTAACTTGTCAAAAAGTAACTTTAACTTGTCAAAATGTAACGTTAACTTCTCAAAACGTAATTTTAACTTGTCAAAATGTAACTTTTAAATGTCAAAATATAACTTTAACTTGTAACTTCAACTTGTCAAAATGTAACTTTAACTCTTTAAAACGTAACTTTAACTTGTCATAATGTAACTTTAACTTGTTAAAATGTAACTTTAACTTGTCAAAATGTAACTTTAACCTGTCAAAATGTAACTTTAACTTGTCAAAACGTTACTTTAACTTGTAAAAAGTGTAACATTAACTTATCAACATAACTTTAACTTATAAATCCGTATCTTTAACTTGACAAAATGTAACTTTAAAATGTCAAAATATAACTTTATCTTGTCAAATCGTAACTTTAACTTGTAAAAATGTAATTTTAACTCTTCAGAACGTAACTTTAACTTTATAAAATGTAACTTTAACATGTAAAAAACGTAACTACAACTTGTAAAAAGTGAAATTTTCACTTTTCAAAACGTAAATTTAACTTATAAAACCGTATCTTCAACCTGTCAAAATGTAACTTTTATTCTTCAAAACGTAACTTTAACTTTATAAAATGTAACTTTAACTTGTCAAAACGTAACTTTAACTTGTAAAAAACGTAATTATAACTTGTCAAAATGTAACCTTAACTTGTCAAAACGTAACTTTAACTTGTAAAAAGTATAACTTTAACTTATCAAAACGTAAATTTAACTTATAAATCCGTATCTTCAACCTTTCAAAATGTAACTTTTACTCTTCAAAACATAACTTTAACTTTATAAAATGTAACTTTAACTTGTCAAAACGTAACTTTAACTTGTAAAAAACGTAACTATAAGTTTTCAAAATGTAACTTTAACTTGTCAAAACGTAACTTTAATTTCAAAAAAAGTGCAACTTTAACTTGTCAAAATGTAACTTTAACTTATCAAAACGTAACTTTAACATATAAAACCGTATCTTCCACTTGTGAAAATGTAACTTTAAAATGTCCAAATATAACTTTAACTTTTCAAATCGTATCTTAAACTTGTCAAAATGTAACTTTAATTCTTCAAAACGTAACTTCAACTTGTCAAAATGTAACTTTAACTCTTCAAAACGTAACTTTAACTTGTCAAAATGTAACGTTAGCTTGTCAAAACGTAATGTTAACTTGTCAAAATGTAACTTTTAAATGTCAAAATATAACTTTAACTTGTATAATCGTAACTTCAACATGTCAAAATATAACTTTAACTCTTTAAAACGTAACTTTAACTTGTCAAAATGTAACTTTAACTTGTCAAAATGTAACTTTAACTTGTCAAAATGTAACTTTAACTTGTCAAAACGTAACTTTAACTTGTAAAAAGTGTAACTTTAACTTATCAACACGTAACTTTAACTTATAAAACCGTATCTTTAACTCGACAAAATGTAACTTTAAAATGTCAAAATATAACTTTATCTTGTCAAATCGTAACTTTAACTTATCAAAATGTAACTTTAACTCTTCAAAACGTAACTTTAACTTTATAAAATGTAACTTTAACTTGTCATAACGTAACTTTAACTTGTAAAAAACGTAACTATAACATGTCAAAATGTAACTTTAACTTGTCAAAACGTAACTTTAACTTGTAAAAAGTGTAACTTTAACTTATCAAAACATAAATTTATCTTATAAAACCGTATCTTCAACCTATCAAAATGTAACTTTAAGTCCTCAAAACGGAACTTTAACTTTAAAAAATGTAACTTTAATTTCTCAAAATCTAACTGTTACTTGTCAAAACGTAACTTTAACATGTATAAACGTAACTTTAACTTGTAAAAAGCTTAACTTTAACTTGTAAAAAACGTAACTTTAACTTGTAAAAAGTGTTACTTTAACTTGTCAAAATGTAACTTTAACTTGTCAAAACGTAACTTTAACTTGTAAAAAGTGTAACTTTAACTTATCAATACGTAATTTTAACTTATAAATCTGTATCTTTAACTTGTCAAAATGTAACTTTAAAATGTCCAAATATAACTTTAACTTTTCTAATCGTATCTTAAACTTGTCAAAATGCAACTTTAACTCTTTAAAACGTAACTTTAACTTGTCAAAATTTAACTTTAACACTTCAAAGCGTAACTTTAACTTGTCAAAATCTAACTTTAACTTGTCAAAATGTAACTTTATCTTGTCAAAATGTAACTTTAACTTGTCAAAACGTAACTCTAACTTGTAAAACCGTAACTTTAACTTGCAAAAAACGTAACTTTAACTCTTTAAAACGTAACTTTAACTTGTCAAAATGTAACTTTAACTTGTTAAAATGTAACTTTAACTTATCAAATCGTAACTTTAACTTGTAAAAAACGTAACTATAACTTGTCAAAATGTAACTTTAACTTGTCAGAATGTAACTTTAACTTGTAAAAAGTGTAACTTTATCTTGGCAAAATGTAACTTTAACTTATCAAAACGTAACTTTAACTTATAAAACCGTATCTTCAAATTCTCAAAATGTAACTTTAACTCTTCAAATTGGAACTTTAACTTTACAAAATGTAACTTTAACTTGTCAAAAACATAACTATAACTTGTCAAAATATAACTTTAACTTTTCAAAACGTAACTTTAACTTCTAAAAAGTGTAACTTTAACTTGTCAAAATGTAACTTTAACTTATCAAAACGTAACTTTAACATATAAAACCGTATCTTCCACTTGTCAAAATGTAACTTTAAAATGCCAAAATATAACTTTAACTTGTCAAATCGTATCTTAAAACTTGTCAAAATGTAACTTTAACTCTTCAAAACGTAAATTTAACAAGTGAAAATTTAACTTTAAGTTGTCAAAGCATAAGTTTAACTTGTAAAAAGTGTAACTTTAACTTGTCCAAATGTAACTTGAACTTATCAAATCGTAACTTTAACATATAAAACCGCATATTTAACTTGTCAAAATGTAACTTTTAAATGTCAAAATATAACTCTAACTTGTAAAGTCGTAACTTCAACTTGTCAAAATGTAACTATAACTCTTCAAAACGTAACTTTAACTTGTCAAAATGTAACTTTAACTTGTCAAAATTTAACTTTAACTTGTCAAAATGTAACTTTAACTTGTAAAAAGTGTAACTTTAACTTGTCAAATGTAACTTTAACTTATTAAAACGTAAATTTAACTTATAAAACCGTATTTTAAACCTGTCAAAATGAAACTTTAACTCTTCAAAACGGAACTTTAACTTTACAAAATGTAACTTTAACTTGTCAAAACGTAATTTTAACTTGTCAAAACGTAACTTAAACTTGTAAAAAACATAACTTTAACTTGTAAAAAGTGTAACTTTAACTTGTCAAAATGTAACTTTAACTTATTAAAATGTAACTTTAACTTATAAAACCGTATCTTCAACTTGTCAAAATGTAACTTTAACTATTCAAAACAGAACTTTAACTTTAGAAAATGTAACTCTAACTTGTCGAAGCGTAACTTTATCTTGTAAAAAACGTAACTATAACTTGTCAAAATGAAACTTTAACTTGTCAAAACGTAACTTTAACTTCTAAAAAGTGCAACTTTAACTTGTCAAAACGTAACTTTAACTTATGAAAACGTAACTTTAACATATAAAACCGTATCTGTCACTTGCAAATTGTAACATTAAAATGACAAAATATAACTTTAACTTGTCAAATCGTATCTTAAACTTGTCAAAATGTAACTATAACTCTTCAAAACGTAACTTTAACTTTGCAAAAGGTAACTTTAACTTGTAAGAATGTAACTTTAACTTGTCAAAACGTAACTTTAACTTGTAAAAAGTGTAACTTTAACTTGTCAAAATGTAACTTTAACTTATGAAAACGTAACTTTAATTATAAAACCGTATGTTCAAGTTGTCAAAATTTAACTTTAACTCTTCAAAACGTAACTTTAACTTTATAAAATGTAACTTGTCAAAACGTAACTTTAACTTGTAAAAAACGTAACTATAACTTGACAAAATGTAACTTTAACTTGTCAAAATGTAACTTTAACTTGTAAAAAGTGTAACTTTAACTTGTCAAATGTAACTTTAACTTATCAAAACGTAAATTTAACTTATAAAACCGTATTTTAAACCTGTCAAAATGAAACTTTAACTCTTCAAAACGGAACTTTAACTTTACAAAATGTAACTTTAACTTGTCAAAATCTAACCTTTACTTGTCAAAACGTAATTTTAACTTGTCAAAACGTAACTTTAACTTGTAAAAAACGTAACTTTAACTTGTAAAAAGTGTAACTTTAACTTGTCAAAATGTAACTTTAACTTATTAAAACGTAACTTTAACTTATAAAACCGTATCTTCAACTTGTCAAAATGTAACTTTAACTCTTCAAAACGGAACTTTAACTTTAGAAAATGTAACTTTAACTTGTCGAAACGTAACTTTAACTTGTAAAAAACGTAACTATAACTTGTCAAAATACAACTTTAACTTGTCAAAACGTAACTTTAACTTCTAAAAAGTGCAACTTTAACTTGTCAAAATGTAACTTTAACTTATCAAAACGTAACTTTAACATATAAAACCGTATCTGTCACTTGTCAAAATGTAACTTTAAAATGACAAAATATAACTTTAACTTGTCAAATCGTATCTTAAACTTGTCAAGATGTAACTATAACTCTTCAAAACGTAACTTTAACTTGTCAAAAGGTAACTTTAACTTGTCAAAATGTAACTATAACTTGTCAAAACGTAACTTTAACTTGTAAAAAGTGTAACTTTAACTTATCAAAATGTAACTTTAACTTATGAAAACGTAACTTTAACTTATAAAACCGTATGTTAAAGTTATCAAAACGTAACTTTAACTCTTCAAAACGTAACTTTAACTTTTTAAAATGTAACTTGTCAAAACGTAACTTGAACTTGTAAAAAACGTAACTATAACTTATCCAAATGTAACTTTAACTTGTTAAAATGTAACTTTAACTTCTAAAAAGTGTAACTTTAACTTGTCAAAATGTAACTTTAACTTATCAAAACGTAACTTTAACATATAAAACCGTATCTGTCACTTGTCAAAATGTAACTTTAAAATGACAAAATGTAACTTTAACTTGTCAAATCGTATCTTAAACTTGTCAAAATGTAACTTTAACTCTTCAAACCGTAACTTTAACTGATCAAAACGTAACTTTAACTTGTACAATGTATAACTTTAACTTGTCAAAATGTATCTTTAACTTGTCAAAACGTAACTTTAACTTGTAAAAATTGTAACTAAAACTTATCAACACGTAACTTTAACTTATAAAACCGTATCTTTAACTTGACAAAATGTAACTTTAAAATGTCAAAATATAACTTTATCTTGTCAAATCGTAACTTTAACTTGTCAAAATGTAACTTTAACTCTTTAAAACGTAACTTTAACTTTATAAAATGTAACTTTAACTTGTCAAAAACGTAACTTTAACTTGTAAAAAACGTAACTATAACATGTCAAAATGTAACTTTAACTTGTCAAAATATAACTTTAACTTGTAAAAAGTGTAACTTTAACTTGTCAAAATATAACTTTAACTTATCAAAACGTAACTTTAACTTATAAAACCGTATCTTCAACTTCTCAAAATATATTACTTCAAAACGGAACTTTAACTTTACAAAATGTAACTTTAACTTGTCAAAATCTAACTTTAACTTGTAAAAAATGTAACTATAACTTGTCAAAATGTAACTTTAACTTGTCAAAACGTAACTTTAACATCTAAAAAGTGTAACTTTAACTTGTCAAAATGTAACTTTAACTTATCAAAACGTAACTTTAACATATAAAACCGTATCTTCCACTTGTCAAAATGTAACTTTAAAATGTCAAAATATAACTTTAACTTGTCAAATCGTATCTTAAACTTGTCAAAATGTAACTTTAACTTTTCCAAACGTAACTTGAACCTGTCAAAATTTAACTTTATCTTGTCAAAACGTAACTTTAACTTGTAAAGAGTGTAACTTTAACTTGTCAAAATGTAACTTTAACTTATCAAAACGTAAGTTTAACATATAAAACCGTATTTTTAACTTGTCAAAATGTAACTTTTAAATGTCAAAATATAACTTTAACTTGTAAAATCGTAACTTCAACTTGTCAAATGTAACTTTAACTCCACAAAACGTAACTTTAACTTGTCAAAATGTAACTTTAGCTTGTCAAAATGTAACTTTAACTTGTCAAAACGTAACTTTAACTTGTTAAAACGTAACTTAAACATAAAGAAAACATAATTTAACTTGTAAGAAACGTAATTTATCTTGTCAAAATGATTATCTTGTAAAACACGTACTTTAACTTGTAAAAAACGTAATTTAACTTTTCTAAACGTAACTTGAGCTTGTAATAACGATATTTTAACTTGTCAAAACGTAAGTTGAACTTGTAAAACACGTACTTTAACTTCTAAAAAATGTAGTTTAACTTATAAAAAACGTACTTTAACTTGTAAAAAACATACATTATCTTGTAAAAAACGCATTTTAACGTGTCAAAATATAGCTTTAACTTGTCAAGACGTAACTTGATCTTGTAAAAAACTTAATTTAACTTGTTAAAATGTAACTTTAACTTGTCAAAACGTACTTCAACTTGTAAACATAATTTAACTTGTCAAAAAATTACTTTAACTTGTAAAAAACGTACTCAAACTTGTAAAAAATGTAATTTAACTTGTAAAAAATGTAGTTTAACTTGTCAAAAAGTAACTTTACGTTGTCGAAACGTAACATTAACTTGTCAAAACGTAATTTTAACTTGGAAAAAATGTACTTTGACATGTACAAAAAGTACATTTACTTGTCAAAATGTAACTTTAACTTTTCAAAATGTAACTTTAACTTGTTAAAAACGTACTTTAACTTTTTAAAACGTAATTTAACTTGTCAAAACGTAACTTTAACGTGTCAAAATGTAACTTTAACTTGTCAAAACATAACTTTAACGTGTCAAAACGTAACTTTGACTTGTTAAAACGTAACTTAAATTTAAAGAAAACGTAATTTAACTTGTAAAAAACGTAATTTAACTTGTAAAAAATGTACTTTAACTTGTAAAAAACGTAATTTAACTTTTATAAACGTAACTTGAACTTGTAATAAACATATTTTAACTTGTCAAAACGTAAGTTTAACTTGTAAAAGACGTACTTTAACTTCTTAAAAATGTAGTTTAACTTGTAAAAAACGTACTTTAACTTGTAAAAAACGTACACAATCTTGTAAAAAATGTACTTTAACATGTCAATATGTTACTTTAACTTGTCAAAACGTAACTTGGTCTTGTAAAAATATATACTTTAACTTGTAAAAAACTTAATTTAAGTTGTCAAAACGTCACTTTAACTTGTAAAAAACGTACTTTAACTTGTAAAAAACTTAATTTAACATGTTAAAATGTAACTTTAACTTGTCAAAACGTAACTTTAACGTTGTAAAAAATGTACTTCAACTTGTTAACATAATTTAACTTGTAAAAAACGTACTCAAACTTGTAAAAAATATAATTTAACTTGTAAAAAATGTAGTTTAACTTGTCAAAAAGTAACTTTACGTTGTCGAAACGTAACATTAACTTGTCAAAATGTAACTTTAACTTGGAAAAAATGTACTTTGACTTGTACAAAAAGTACATTTACTTGTAAAATGTAACTTTAACTTTTCAAAATGTAACTTTAACTTGTTAAAAACGTACTTTAAGTTGTTAAAACGTAATTTAACTTGTCAAAACGAACTTTAACGTGTTAAAACGTAACTTTAACTTGTCAAAAACATAACCTTAACGTGTCAAAACGTACTTCAACTTGTTAACATAATTTTTCTTGTCAAAACGTTACTTTAACTTGTAAAAAACGTACTATAAGTTGTAAAAAATGTAGTTTAACTTGTCAAAAAGTAACTTTACGTTGTCGAATCGTAACACTAACTTTTCAAAATGTAATTTTAACTTGTTAAAAACGTACTTTAACTTATTAAAACATAATTTAATTGACAAAACGTAACGATAACTTGTTAGAAACGTACTTTACTTGTCAACACGTAACAGTAACGTGTCAAAACGTAACTCTAACTCTTTAAAACGTAATTTTAACTTATAGAAAACGTAACTTTAACTTGTCAAAATGTTATTTTTACTTGTTAAAAACGGACTTTTACTTGTTAAAAACGTAATTAAACTTGTCAAAACATAACTTGAACTTGTAAAAATCGTATTTTAATGTGTCAAAACGTAACTTTAACCTGTCAAAACGTAACTTTAACTTGTTAAAAACGTACTTTAACTTGTAAAAAACATAATTTAACTTGTCAAAATGTAACTTTAACTTGTTAAAACGTAACTTTAACTTGTCAAAACGTAACTTTAACTTATTAAAAACGTACTTTATCTTTTAAATAAAGTAATTTTACATGTCCCAACAAAACTTTATCTTGTAAAAAAAGTACTTTAACTGGTAGAAAACGTAATTTAACTTGTCAAAACGTAACTTGAACTTGTAAAAACGTACTTTAACTTGTCTAACTCTAATTTTAATGTGCCAAAACGTAAGTTTAACTTGTTAAAACGTAATTTTAACTTATAAAAATGTAATTAAACTTGTCAAAACGTAACTTTAACTTTTAAAAAATATACTTTAACTTGACAAAATGTAATTTTAATGTGTCAAAACGTACCTTTAAGATGTTAAAACGTACCTTTAAGTTGTAAAAAATGTACTTTAACTTGTAAAAAACGTACTTCAACTTGTAAAAAATGTACTTTAACTTGTAAAAAACGCAATTTAACTTGTCAAAACGTAACTTGAACTTGTAAAAAACGTACTTTAACTTGTCTAAATGTAATTTTAATGTGCCAAAACGAAACTTTAGCTTGTCAAAAATTTGTTTTAACTTGTAAAAACTGTACATTAACTCGTAAAAAATGTACTTCAACTTGTAAAAAACGTAATTTAAATTGTAAAAAATGTACTTTAACTTGTCAAAACATAACTTTAACTTGTCAAAACGTAAGTTTTACTTGTTAAAAATGTACTTTCACTTTTAAATAACGTAATTTTACGTGTTCCAACGAAACTTTATCTGGTAAAAAACGTACTTTAACTTGTAAAAAACGTAATTTAACTTTTCAAAACGTAACTTGAACTTGTGAAAAACATAGTTTAACTCTAAATCTAATTTTAATGTTGCAAAACGTAACTATAAGTTGTTAAAACGTAACTTTAACTTGTAAAAAACGTAACTTTAACTTGTAAAAAACGTAATTAAACGTGTCAAAACGTAACTTTAACTTGTAAAAAATGTATTTTAACTTGAGAAAATGTAATTTTAATGTGTCAAAACATAACTTTAAGATGTTAAAACGTAACTTTAAGTTGTAAAAAATGTAATTTAACTTGTAAAAAATGTACTTCAACTTGTAAAAAACGTACTTTAACCTGTAAAAAACGTATTTAAACGTGTCAAAAAGTAACTTTAACTGGTTAAAAACGTACATTAACTTGTACAAAACGTAATTTAACTTGTCACAATGTAACTTTAACTTGTAAAAACGTAACTTTAACTTGTTAAAAAGTACTTTAACTTGTAAAAAATGTACTTTAACTTGTAAAAAACGTAATTTAACTTGTCAAAACATAACTTTAACCTGTCAAACCGTAACTTTAACTTGTCAAAACGTAACTTTAACTTTTAAAATGTAATTTTAATGTGTCAAAACGTAACTTTATGTTGTTAAAACGTAACTTTAACTTGTAACAAATGTACTTCAACTTGTAAAACACGTATTTAACTTGTAAAAAACGTACTTCAACTTGTAAAAAACGTACTTTAATTTGTAAAAAATGTATTTTAACGTATCAAAATGTAACTTTAACTTGTCAAAACATAAATTTAACTTGTTAAAAAAGTACTTTAACTTGTAAAAAACCTACTTTAACTTGTCAAAACGTAACTTAAACTTGTCAAAACGTAACTTTAAATTATTAAAAACGTACTTTAACTTGTAAAAAACGTACTTTAACTTGTAAAAAACGTACTTTAACTTGTCAAAACGAAACTTTAACTTTTAAAAAACCTACTTTAACTTCTCAAAACGTAACTTTAACTTGTCAAAACGTGAGTTTAACTTGTTAAAAACAAACATTAACTTGTAAAAAACGTAATTTAACTGGTCAAAAAAGTTAATTAACCTGTAAAAAATGTACTTTAACTTGTATAAAACGTACTTCAACTTGTAAAAAACATACTTTAACTTGTAAAAATGTAATCTAACTTGTCAAAACGTAACTTTAACTTATTAAAATTAAACTTTAACTTGTTAAACACGTACTTTAAGTTGTTAAAAACGTAACTTTAACTTGTTAAAAACATACATTAACTTGTAAAAATCGTACTTTAACTTGTCAAAAAAGTGGTTTAACTTGTAAAAAATGTACTTTAACTTGTAAAAAACGAACTTCAACTTGTAAATAACATACTTTAACTTGTAAAAACGTACTTTAACTAGGCAAAATGTAACTTTAACTTGTCAAAATGTAATTTTAACTTGTTAAAAACGTAGTTTAACTTGTAAAAAACGTACTTTAACTTGTGAAAACATAACTTTAACTTGTCAAACCGTAACTTTAACTTGTCAAAACGTAACTTTAACTTGTTATAAACATACAGT
Organism: Urtica urens; assembly: GCA_958296335.1. Lineage (NCBI taxonomy): Eukaryota > Viridiplantae > Streptophyta > Magnoliopsida > Rosales > Urticaceae > Urtica > Urtica urens. Next base: position 700,784 of record CATQIS010000003.1, read on the forward strand.
AACATTTAAAAAACGTACTTTAACTTGTCAAAAAAGTGGTTTAACTTGTAAAAGCTGTACTTTAACTCGTAAAAAACGTACTTCACCTTGTAAAAAACGTACTTTAACTTGTAAAAAACGTACTTTAACTTGTCAAAACATAACTTTAACATGTCAAAATGTAAGTTTTACTTATTAAAAACGTACTTTAACTTTTAAATAACGTAATTTTACTTGTCCGAACGAAACTTTATCTTGTAAAAAACGTACTTTAACTTGTAAAAAATTTAATTTAACTTTTCCAAACGTAACTTGAACTTGTAAAAAACATAAGTTAACTTGCATAATGTAATTTTAATGGTCCAAAACGTAACTTTAAGTTGTTAAAATGTAACTGTAACTTGTAAAAAACATAATTAAACTTGTCAAAACGTAACTTTAACTTGTAAAAAAAATGTACTTTAACTTGAGAAAATGTAATTTTAATGTGTCAAAACGTAACTTTAAGATGGTAAAACGTAACTTTAGGTTGTAAAAAATGTACTTTAACTTGTAAAAAACGTACTTTAACTGGTCAAAACATATCTTTAACTTGTCAAACCGTAACTTTAACTTGTCAAAACGTAACTTTAACTTGTAATAAACATACAGTAACTTGTAAAAAATGTACTTTTAACTTGTCAAAAAAGTTAGTTAACCTGTAAAAAATGTACTTTAACTTGTAAAAAACGTACTTCAATTCGTAAAAAACATACTTTAACTTGTAAAAACGTAATCTAACTTGTCAAAACGTAACTTTAACTTATCAAAATGTAATTTTAACTTGTTAAAAACGTACTTTAACCTGTTAAAAAAGTAACTTTAACTTGTAAAAAACATATTTTAACTTGTTAAAAATGTGGTTTAACTTGTAAAAAATGTGCTTTAACGTGTATTAAACATACATTAACTTGTAAAAAACGTACTTTAACTTGTAGAAAAAGTGGTTTAACTAGTAAAAAATGTACTTTAACTTGTAAAAAACGTACTCTACCGTGTCAAAACGTAACTTTAACTTGTCAAAACGTAACTTTAAGTTGTTAAAAACGTAGTTTAACTTGTTAAAAACGTACTTTAACATGTCAAAACGTAACTTTAACTTGTTAAAAACGTAAGTTTAACTTGTTAAAAACCTAATTGAACTTTTAAAAACCCTAATTTTACTTGTCACAACGAAACTTTATCTTTTAAAACACGTACTTTAACTTGTAAAAAAAATAATTTAACTTGTCAAAACGTAACTTTAACTTGTAAAACACGTACTTTAACTTGTCAAAATGTAATTTTAATGTATCAAAACGTAACTTTAAGTTGTTAAAACGTTACTTTAACTTGTAAAAAACGTACTTCAACTTGTAAAAAACGTACTTCAACTTGTAAGAAACATACTTTAACTTGTAAAAAACGTAATCTAACTTGTCAAAACGTAACTTGAACTATCAAAATGTAACTTTAACTTGTTAAAAACGTTCTTTAACCTGTTAAAAAATTAACTTTATCTTGTAAAAAACGTATTTTAACTTGTTAAAAATGTGGTTTAACTTGTAAAAAATGTGCTTTAACGTGTATTAAACATACATTAACTTGTAAAAAACGTACTTTAACTTGTCAAAAAAGTGGTTTAACTAGTAAACAATGTACTTTAACTTGTAAAAAACGTACTTTAACTTAAAACACATACTTTTACTTGTAAAAACGTACTCTACCTTGTCAAAACGTAACTTTAACTTGTCAAAACGTAACTTTAAGTTGTTAAAAACGTACTTTAATTTGTAAAAAACGTATTTTAACGTATAAAAATGTAACTTTAACTTGTCAAAACGTAAATTTAACTATTAAAAACGTACTTTAACTTGTAAAAAACCTACTTTTACTTGTCAAAACGTAACTTTAACTTGTTAAAAAAGTACTTCCAACGAAACTTTATCTTGTAAAAAACGTACTTTAACTTGTCAAAACGTAAGTTTAACTTGTTAAAAACGTAATTTAACTTGTCAAAACGTAAGTTTAACTTGTTAAAAACGTAATTTAACTTGTAAAAAACGTACTTTAACTTGTAAAAAACGTACATTAACTTGTCAAAACGAAACTTTAACTTTTAAAAAACGTACTTTAACTTGTCAAAACGTAACTTTAACTTGTCAAAACGTGAGTTTAACTTGTTAAAAACAAACATTAACTTGTAAAAAACGTAATTTAAGTTGTCAAAAATGTTGTTTAACTTGTAACAAATGTACTTTAACTTGTATAAACGTACTTCAACTTGTAAAAAACCTACTTTAACTTGTCAAAACGTAACTTTAATTTTTCGAAACGTAAGTTTAACTTGTTAAAAACGTAGTTTAACTTGTCAAAACGTAACTTTAACTTGTAAAAAACGTACTTTAACTTGTTAAAATGTAATTTTAATGTTTCAAAACGTAACTTTATGTTGTTAAAACGTAACTTTAACTTGTAACAAATGTACTTTAACTTGTAAAGAACGTACTTCAACTCGTAAAACACGTACTTTAACTTGTAAAAAACGTTCTTCAACTTGTAAAAAACGTACTTTAATTTTTAAAAAACGTATTTTAACGTATCAAAATGTAACTTTAACTTGTCAAAACGTAAATTTAACTTGTTAAAAACGTACTATAACTTGTAAAAAACCTACTTTAACTTGTCAAAACGTAACTTTAACTTGTCAAAACGTAACTTTAACTTGTCAAATCGTAAGTTTAACTTGTTAAAAACGTACTTTAGCTTGTAAAAAACGTACTTTAACTTGTAAAAGACGTACTTTAACTTGTCAAAACGTAACTTTAACTTGTAAAAAACCTACATTAACTTGTCAAAACGTAACCCTAATTTGTCAAAACGTTAGTTTAACTTGTTAAAAACATACATTAACTAGTAAAAAACGTACTTTACCTTGTCAAAAATCTGGTTTAACTTGTAACAAATGTACTTTAACTTGTATAAACGTACTTCAACTTGTAAAAAACGTACTTTAACTTGTGAAAAACCTACTTTAACTTGTCAAAACGTAACTTTAATTTGTCAAAACGTAAGTTTAACTTGTTAAAAACGTAGTTTAACTTGTCAAAACGTAACTTTAACTTGTAAAAAACGTACTTTAACTTGTTAAAATGTAATTTTAATGTGTCAAAACGTAACTTTATGTTGTTAAAACGTAACTTTAACTTGTAACAAATGTACTTTAACTTGTAAAGAATGTACTTCAACTTGTAATCCACGTACGTTAACTTGTAACCCGTTCCTTCATCTGGCTTATGTTCTTCATGTAGCATTCAGACCGAATGACTTTACGAAATTACATAAACGTACTTCAACTTGTAAAAAACGTACTTTAATTTGTAAAAAACGTATTTTAACGTATCAAAATGTAGCTGTAACTTGTCAAATCGTAAATTTAACATGTTAAAAACGTACTTTAACTTGTAAAAAACCTACTTTAACTTGTCAAAACGTAACTTTAACTTGTCAAAACGTAAGTTTAACTTGTTAAAAACGTACTTTAGCTTGTAAAAAACGTACTTTAACTTGTATAAAATTACTTCAACTTGTAAAAAACGTACTTTAACTTGTAAAAAACCTACTTTAACTTGTCAAAACGTAACTTTAATTTGTCGAAACGTAAGTTTAACTTGTCAAAACGTAACTTTAACTTGTAAAAAACGTACTTTAACTTGTAAAAATGTAATTTTAATGTGTCAAAACGTAACTTTATGTTGTTAAAACGAAATTTTAACTTGTAACAAATGTACGTTAACTTGTAAAGAACGTACTTCAACTTGTAAAACACGTACTTTAACTTGTAAAAAACGTACTTCAACTTGTAAAAAACGTACTTTAATTTTTAAAAAACGTATTTTAACGTATCAAAATGTAACTTTAACTTGTCCAAACGTAAATTTAACTTGTTAAAAATGTACTTTAACTTGTAAAAAACCTACTTTAACTTGTTAAAATGTAACTTTAACTTGTCAAAACGTAAGTTTAACTTGTAAAAAACGTACTTTAGCTTGTAAAAAACGTACTTTAACTTGTAAAAGACGTACTTTAACTTGTCAAAACATACCTTTAACTTGTAAAAAACCTACATTAACTTGTCAAAACGTAACTCTAATTTGTCAAAACGTTAGTTTAACTTGTTAAAAACATACATTATCTTGTAAAAAACATACTTTAGCTTGTCAAAAATCTGGTTTAACTTGTAACAAATGTACTTAAACTTGTATAAACGTACTTCAACCATTAAAAAACGTACTTTAACTTGTAAAAAACATACTTTAACTTGTCAAAACGTAACTTTAAGTTGTTAAAAACGTAATTTAATTTGTAAAAAACGTACTTTACCTTGTAAAAGACGTACTTTAACTTGTCAAAACGTAACTTTAACTTGTAAAAAACCTATATTAACTTGTCAAAACGTAACTTTAACTTGTCAAAACGTGAGTTTAAATTGTTAAAAACATACATTAACTTGTAAAAAACGTACTTTAACTTGTCAAAAATGTGGTTTAACTTGTAACAAATGTACTTAAACTTGTATAAACGTACTTCAACTTGTAAAAACGTACTTTAACTTGTAAAAAACATACTTTAACTTGTCAAAACGTAACTTTAATTTGTCGAAACGTAAGTTTAACTTGTTAAAAACGTAGTTTAACTTGTCAAAACATAACTTTAACTTGTAGATAACTTACTTTAACTTGTTAAAATGTAATTTTGTTGTGTTAAAACGTAACTTTATGTTGTTAAAACGTAATTTTAACTTGTAACAAATGTACTTTAACTTGTAAAGAACGTACTTCAACTTGTACAACACGTACTTAAATTGTAAAAAACGTAGTTCAATTTCTAAACAACGTACTTTAATTTTTAAAAAACGTATTTTAACGTATCAAAATGTAACTTTAACTTGTCAAAACGTAAATTTAACTTGTTAAAAACGTACTTTAACTTGTAAAAAACCTACTTTAACTTGTCAAAACGTAACTTAAACTTGTCAAAACGTAAGTTTAACTTGTTAAAAACGTACTTTAGCTTGTAAAAAACGTACTTTAACTTGTAAAAAACGTACTTTAACTTGTAAAAAACCTACTTTAACTTGTCAAAATGTAACTTTAATTTGTCGAAACGTAAGTTTAACTTGTTAAAAACGTAACTTTAAGTTGTTAAAACATAACTTTAACTTGTAAAAAACGTACTTCAACTTGTAAAAAACGTACATCAACTTGTAAAACACTTGCTTCAACTTGCAAAAAACGTACTTTATCTTATAAAAAACGTATTTTAACGTGTCAAAATAAAACTTTAACTTGTGAAAACGTAACTTTAACTTGTTAAAAACGTACTTTAACTTGAAAAAAATGTAATTTAACTTGTCAAAATATAACTTTAATTTGTCAAAACGTAACTTTAACTTGTCAAAACATGAGTTTAACTTACTAAAAACATACATTAATTTGTAAAAAACATTCTTTAACTTGTCAAAAATGTGGTTTAACTTGTAACAAACTTACATTAACTTGTAAAAACATACTTCAACTTGTAAAAAACGTACTTTAACTTGTAAAAAACGTACTTTAACTTGTAAAAACCCTGCTTTAAATTGTCAAAACGTAACTTTAACTTGTCAAAACGTGAGTTTAACTTACTAAAAATATACATTAATTTGTAAAAAACATTCTTTAACTTGTCAAAAATGTGGTTTAACTTGTAACAAATGTACATTAACTTGTAAAAACATACTTCAACTTGTAAAAAACGTACTTTAACTTGTAAAAAACGTACTTTAACTTGTAAAAACCCTACTTTAACTTGTCAAATAGTAACTTTAACTTGTAAAAAACCTACGTTAAATGTCAAAACGCAACTATAACTTGTCAAATCGTGAGTTTAACTTGCTAAAAACATACATTAACTTGTAAAAAACATTCTTTAACTTGTCAAAAATGTGGTTTAACTTGTAACAAATGTACATTAACTTGTAAAAACGTACTTCAACTTGTAACAAATGTACTTTAACTTGTCAAAACGTAACTTTAATTTGTCAAAACGTAAGTTTAACTTGTCAAAACGTAACTTTAACTTGTAAAAAACGTAGTTTAACTTGTTAAAATGTAATTTTAATGTGTCAAAACGTAACTTTATGTTGTTAAACGTAACTTTAACTTGTAACAAATGAACTTTAACTTGTAAAGAACGTACTTCAACTTGTACAACACGTAATTTAACTTGTAAAAAACGTAGTTCAACTTTTAAAAAACGTATTTTAATTTTTAAAAAACGTATTTTAACGTATCAAAATGTATCTTTAACTTGTCAAAACGTAAATTTAACTTGTTAAAAACGTACTTTAACTTGTAAAAATCCTACTTTAACTTGTCAAAACGTAACTTTAACTTGTCAAAACGTGAGTTTAACTTCTTTAAAACATACTTTAACTTGTAAAAAACGTACTTTGACTTGTCAAAAATGTGGTTTAACTTGTAACAAATGTACTTTAACTTGTATAAACGTACTTCAACTTGTAAAAAACGTACTTTAACTTGTAAAAAACCTACTTTAACTTGTCAAAATGTAACTTTAATTTGTCAAAACGTAAGTTTAACTTGTTAAAAACGTAACTTTAAGTTGTTAAAACATAACTTTAACTTGTAAGAAACGTACTTCAACTTGTAAAAAACGTACATCAACTTGTAAAACACTTGCTTCAACTTGCAAAAAACGTACTTTATCTTATAAAAAACGTATTTTAACGTGTCAAAATGTAACTTTAACTTGTGAAAACGTAACTTTAACTTGTTAAAAACGTACTTTAACTTGTAAACAATGTAATTTAACTTGTCAAAATATAACTTTAACTTGTAAAAAATCTACATTAAATAGTCAAAACGTAACTTTAACTTGTCAAAACGTAAGTTTAACTTGCTAAAAACATACATTAACTTGTAAAAAACATTCTTTAACTTGTCAAAAATGTGGTTTAACTTGTAACAAATGTACATTAACTTGTAAAAACATACTTCAACTTGTAAAAAACGTACTTTAACTTGTAAAAAACGTACTTTAACTTGTAAAAACCCTACTTTAACTTGTCAAATAGTAACTTTAACTTGTAAAAAACCTACATTAAATGTCAAAACGCAACTATAACTTGTCAAATCGTGAGTTTAACTTGCTAAAAACATACATTAACTTGTAAAAAACATTCTTTAACTTGTCAAAAATGTGGTTTAACTTGTAACAAATGTACATTAACTTGTAAAAACGTACTTCAACTTGTAACAAATGTACTTTAACTTGTCAAAACGTAACTTTAATTTGTCAAAACGTAAGTTTAACTTGTCAAAACGTAACTTTAACTTGTAAAAAACGTAGTTTAACTTGTTAAAATGTAATTTTAATGTGTCAAAACGTAACTTTATGTTGTTAAACGTAACTTTAACTTGTAACAAATGAACTTTAACTTGTAAAGAACGTACTTCAACTTGTACAACACGTAATTTAACTTGTAAAAAACGTAGTTCAACTTTTAAAAAACGTATTTTAATTTTTAAAAAACGTATTTTAACGTATCAAAATGTATCTTTAACTTGTCAAAACGTAAATTTAACTTGTTAAAAACGTACTTTAACTTGTAAAAAGCCTACTTTAACTTGTCAAAACGTAACTTTAACTTGTCAAAACGTGAGTTTAACTTCTTTAAAACATACTTTAACTTGTAAAAAACGTACTTTGACTTGTCAAAAATGTGGTTTAACTTGTAACAAATGTACTTTAACTTGTATAAACGTACTTCAACTTGTAAAAAACGTACTTTAACTTGTAAAAAACCTACTTTAACTTGTCAAAATGTAACTTTAATTTGTCAAAACGTAAGTTTAACTTGTTAAAAACGTAACTTTAAGTTGTTAAAACATAACTTTAACTTGTAAGAAACGTACTTCAACTTGTAAAAAACGTACATCAACTTGTAAAACACTTGCTTCAACTTGCAAAAAACGTACTTTATCTTATAAAAAACGTATTTTAACGTGTCAAAATGTAACTTTAACTTGTGAAAACGTAACTTTAACTTGTTAAAAACGTACTTTAACTTGTAAACAATGTAATTTAACTTGTCAAAATATAACTTTAATTTTTCAAAACGTAACTTTAAATTATTAAAAACGTACTTTAACTTGTAAAAAACGTACTTTAACTTGTCAAAACGTAACATTAACTTTTAAAAAACCTACTTTAACTTGTCAAAACGTAACTTTAACTTGTAAAAAACCTACATTAAATTGTCAAAACGTAACTTTAACTTGTCAAAACGAGAGTTTAACTTACTAAAAACATACATTAATTTGTAAAAAACATTCTTTAACTTGTCAAAAATGTGGTTTAACTTGTAACAAATGTACATTAACTTGTAAAAACATACTTCAACTTGTAAAAAACGTACTTTAACTTGTAAAAAACGTACTTTAACTTGTAAAAACCCTACTTTAACTTGTCAAAAGGTAACTTTAACTTGTAAAAAAACTACATTAATTTGTCAAAACGTAACTTTAACTTGTCAAAACGTGAGTTTAACTTGTTAAAAACATACATTAATTTGTAAAAAACGTACTTTGACTTGTCAAAAATGTGGTTTAACTTGTAACAAATGTACTTTAACTTGTAGAAACGTACTTCAACTTGTAAAAAACGTACTTTAACTTAGAAAAAATGTACTTTAACTTGTAAAAACCCTACTTTAACTTGTCAAAACGTAACTTTAACTTGTAAAAAACCTACATTAAATTGTCAACAACGCAACTTTAACTTGTCAAAACGTGAGTTTAACTTGCTAAAAACATACATTAACTTGTAAAAAACATTCTTTAACTTGTCAAAAATGTGGTTTAACTTGTAACAAATGTACATTAACTTGTAAAAACGTACTTCAACTTGTAACAAATGTACTTTAACTTGTCAAAACGTAACTTTAATTTGTCTAAACGTAAGTTTAACTTGTCAAAACGTAAGTTTAACTTGTAAAAAACGTACTTTAACTTGTTAAAATGTAATTTTAATGTGTCAAAACGTAACTTTATGTTGTTAAACGTAACTTTAACTTGTAACAAATGTACTTTAACTTGTAAAGAACGTATTTCAACTTGTATAACACGTAATTTAACTTGTAAAAAACGTAGTTCAACTTCTAAAAAACGTACTTTAATTTTTCAAAAACGTATTTTAACGTATCAAAATGTAACTTTAACTTGTCAAAACGTAAATTTACCTTGTTAAAAACGTACTTTAACTTGTAAAAAGCCTACTTTAACTTGTAAAAACGTAACTTCAACTTGTCAAAACGTAAGTTTAACTTGTTAAAAACGTACTTTAGCTTGTAAAAAACGTACTTTAACTTGTAAAAAGACGTACTTTAACTTGTTAAAAAGTAACTTTAACTTGTAAAAAAGCTACATTAATTTGTCAAAACGTAACTTTAACTTGTCAAAACGTAAGTTTAACTTGTTAAAAACATACTTTAACTTGTAAAAAACGTACTTTGACTTGTCAAAAATGTAGTTTAACTTGTAACAAATGTACTTTAACTTGTATAAACGTACTTCAACTTGTAAAAAACGTACTTTAACTTGTAAAAAACCTACTTAACTTGTCAAAACGTAACTTTAATTTGTCAAAACGTAAGTTTAACTTGTTAAAAACGTAACTTTAAGTTGTTAAAACATAACTTTAACTTGTAAAAAACGTACTTCAACTTGTAAAAAACGTACATCAACTTGTAAAATACTTGCTTCAACTTGCAAAAAACGTACTTTATCTTGTAAAAAACGTATTTTAACGTGTCAAAATGTAACTTTAACTTGTGAAAACGTAACTTTAACTTGTTAAAAACGTACTTTAACTTGTAAACAATGTAATTTAACTTGTCAAAATATAACTTTAATTTGTCAAAACGTAACTTTAAATTATTAAAAACGTACTTTAACTTGTAAAAAACGTACTTTAACTTGTCAAAACGTAACTTTAACTTTTAAAAAACCTACTTTAACTTGTCGAAACGTAACTTTAACTTGTAAAAAACCTACATTAAATTGTCAAAACGTAACTTTAACTTGTCAAAACGTGAGTTTAACTTACTAAAAACATACATTAATTTGTAAAAAACAATCTTTAACTTGTCAAAAATGTGGTTTAACTTGTAACAAATGTACATTAACTTGTAAAAACATACTTCAACTTGTAAAAACCGTACTTTAACTTTTAAAAAACGTACTCTAACTTGTAAAAACCCTACTTTAACTTGTCAAAACGTAACTTTAACTTGTAAAAAACCTACATTAAATTGTCAAAACGTAACTTTAACTTGTCAAAACGTGAGTTTAACTTGCTAAAAACATACATTAACGTGTAAAAAACATTCTTTAACTTGTCAAAAATATGGTTTAACTTGTAACAAATGTACATTAACTTGTAAAAACGTACTTCAACTTGTAAAAAACGTACTTTAAATTGTAAAAAACGTACTCTAACTTGGAAAAACCCTACTTTAACTTGTCAAAACGTAACTTTAACTTGTAAAAAACCTACATTACATTGTCATAACGTATCTTTAACTTGTCAAAACGTGAGTTTAACTTGCTAAAAACATACATTAACTTATAAAAAACAATCTTTAACTTGTCAAAAATGTGGTTTAACTTGTAACAAATGTACATTAACTTGTAAAAATGTACTTCAACTTGTAAAAAACGTACTTTAACTTGTAAAAAACCTACTTTAACTTGTCAAAACGTAACTTTAATTTGTCAAAACGTAAGTTTAACTTGTTAAAAACGTAATTGAACTTGTCAAAACGTAACTTTAACTTATAAAAAACGTACTTTAACTTGTCAAAATGTAATTTTTATTTGTCAACACGTAACTGTAAGTTGTTAAAACGTAACTTTAACTTGTAAAAACTTACTTCAACTTGTAAAACTCGTAAATTTACTTGTAAAAAACGTACTACAACTTGTAAAAAACGTAATTTAACTTGTAAAAAACGTATTTTAACGTGTCAAAATGTAACATTAACTTGTCAAAACGTAACTTTAACTTGTTTAAAACGTACTTTAACTTGTAACAAAAGTACTTTAACTTGTCAAAACGTAACTTTAACTTGTCAAAAACCTACTTTAACTTGTCAAAACTTAACTTTAATTTGTGAAAACGTCAGTTTAACTTGTTAAAAACGTAACTTTAAGTTGTTAAAACATAACTTTAACTTGTAAAAAACGTACTTCAACTTGTAAAAAACGTACATCAACTTGTAAAACACTTGCTTCAATTTGCAAAAAACGTACTTTATCTTGTAAAAAACGTATTTTAACGTGTCAAAATGTAACTTTAACTTGTGAAAACGTTACTTTAACTTGTTATAAACGTACTTTAACTTGTAAAAAATGTAATTTAACTTTACAAAATGTAACTTTAACTTGTCAAAACGTAACTTTAAATTATTAAAAACGTACTTTAACTTGTAAAAACGTACTTTAACTTGTAAAAAACGTACTTTAACTTGTCAAAACGTAACTTTAACTTTTAACAGTCCTACTTTAACTTGTCAAAACGTAACTTTAACTTGTAAAAAATCTACATTAAATAGTCAAAACGTAACTTTAACTTGTCAAAACGTAAGTTTAACTTGCTAAAAACATACATTAACTTGTAAAAAACATTCTTTAACTTGTCAAAAATGTGGTTTAACTTGTAAGAAATGTACATTAACTTGATAAACGTACTTCAACTAATAAAAAACGTACTTTAACTTGTAAAAAACGTACTTTAACTTGTAAAAACCCTACTTTAACTTGTCAAAACGTAACTTTAACTTGTAAAAAACCTACATTAAATTGTCAAAACGTAACTTTAACTTGTCAAAACGAGAGTTTAACTTACTAAAAACATACATTAATTTGTAAAAAACATTCTTTAACTTGTCAAAAATGTGGTTTAACTTGTAACAAATGTACATTAACTTGTAAAAACATACTTCAACTTGTAAAAAACGTACTTTAACTTGTAAAAAACGTACTTTAACTTGTAAAAACCCTACTTTAACTTGTCAAAAGGTAACTTTAACTTGTAAAAAAACTACATTAATTTGTCAAAACGTAACTTTAACTTGTCAAAACGTGAGTTTAACTTGTTAAAAACATACATTAATTTGTAAAAAACGTACTTTGACTTGTCAAAAATGTGGTTTAACTTGTAACAAATGTACTTTTACTTGTAGAAACGTACTTCAACTTGTAAAAAACGTACTTTAACTTAGAAAAAATGTACTTTAACTTGTAAAAACCCTACTTTAACTTGTCAAAACGTAACTTTAACTTGTAAAAAACCTACATTAAATTGTCAACAACGCAACTTTAACTTGTCAAAACGTGAGTTTAACTTGCTAAAAACATACATTAACTTGTAAAAAACATTCTTTAACTTGTCAAAAATGTGGTTTAACTTGTAACAAATGTACATTAACTTGTAAAAACGTACTTCAACTTGTAACAAATGTACTTTAACTTGTCAAAACGTAACTTTAATTTGTCTAAACGTAAGTTTAACTTGTCAAAACGTAACTTTAACTTGTAAAAAACGTACTTTAACTTGTTAAAATGTAATTTTAATGTGTCAAAACGTAACTTTATGTTGTTAAACGTAACTTTAACTTGTAACAAATGTACTTTAACTTGTAAAGAACGTATTTCAACTTGTATAACACGTAATTTAACTTGTAAAAAACGTAGTTCAACTTCTAAAAAACGTACTTTAATTTTTCAAAAACGTATTTTAACGTATCAAAATGTAACTTTAACTTGTCAAAACGTAAATTTAACTTGTTAAAAACGTACTTTAACTTGTAAAAAGCCTACTTTAACTTGTCAAAACGTAACTTCAACTTGTCAAAACGTAAGTTTAACTTGTTAAAAACGTACTTTAGCTTGTAAAAAACGTACTTTAACTTGTAAAAAGACGTACTTTAACTTGTTAAAAAGTAACTTTAACTTGTAAAAAAGCTACATTAATTTGTCAAAACGTAACTTTAACTTGTCAAAACGTAAGTTTAACTTGTTAAAAACATACTTTAACTTGTAAAAAACGTACTTTGACTTGTCAAAAATGTAGTTTAACTTGTAACAAATGTACTTTAACTTGTATAAACGTACTTCAACTTGTAAACAACGTACTTTAACTTGTAAAAAACCTACTTAACTTGTCAAAACGTAACTTTAATTTGTCAAAACGTAAGTTTAACTTGTTAAAAACGTAACTTTAAGTTGTTAAAACATAACTTTAACTTGTAAAAAACGTACTTCAACTTGTAAAAAACGTACATCAACTTGTAAAACACTTGCTTCAACTTGCAAAAAACGTACTTTATCTTGTAAAAAACGTATTTTAACGTGTCAAAATGTAACTTTAACTTGTGAAAACGTAACTTTAACTTGTTAAAAACGTACTTTAACTTGTAAACAATGTAATTTAACTTGTCAAAATATAACTTTAATTTGTCAAAACGTAACTTTAAATTATTAAAAACGTACTTTAACTTGTAAAAAACGTACTTTAACTTGTCAAAACGTAACTTTAACTTTTAAAAAACCTACTTTAACTTGTCGAAACGTATCTTTAACTTGTAAAAAACCTACATTAAATTGTCAAAACGTAACTTTAACTTGTCAAAACGTGAGTTTAACTTACTAAAAACATACATTAATTTGTAAAAAACATTCTTTAACTTGTCAAAAATGTGGTTTAACTTGTAACAAATGTACATTAACTTGTAAAAACATACTTCAACTTGTAAAAAACGTACTTTAACTTGTAAAAAACGTACTTTAACTTGTAAAAACCCTACTTTAACTTGTCAAAAGGTAACTTTAACTTGTAAAAAAACTACATTAATTTGTTAAAACGTAACTTTAACTTGTCAAAACGTGAGTTTAACTTGTTAAAAACATACATTAATTTGTAAAAAACGTACTTTGACTTGTCAAAAATGTGGTTTAACTTGTAACAAATGTACTTTTACTTGTAGAAACGTACTTCAACTTGTAAAAAACGTACTTTAACTTAGAAAAAATGTACTTTAACTTGTAAAAACCCTACTTTAACTTGTCAAAACGTAACTTTAACTTGTAAAAAACCTACATTAAATTGTCAAAACGTAACTTTAACTTGTCAAAACGTGAGTTTAACTTGCTAAAAACATACATTAACATGTAAAAAACATTCTTTAACTTGTCAAAAATATGGTTTAACTTGTAACAAATGTACATTAACTTGTAAAAACGTACTTCAACTTGTAAAAAACGTACTTTAAATTGTAAAAAACGTACTCTAACTTGGAAAAACCCTACTTTAACTTGTCAAAACGTAACTTTAACTTGTAAAAAATCTACATTACATTGTCATAACGTAACTTTAACTTGTCAAAACGTGAGTTTAACTTGCTAAAAACATACATTAACTTATAAAAAACAATCTTTAACTTGTCAAAAATGTGGTTTAACTTGTAACAAATGTACATTAACTTGTAAAAATGTACTTCAACTTGTAAAAAACGTACTTTAACTTGTAAAAAACCTACTTTAACTTGTCAAAACGTAACTTTAATTTGTCAAAACGTAAGTTTAACTTGTTAAAAACGTAATTGAACTTGTCAAAACGTAACTTTAACTTATAAAAAACGTACTTTAACTTGTCAAAATGTAATTTTTATTTGTCAACACGTAACTGTAAGTTGTTAAAACGTAACTTTAACTTGTAAAAACTTACTTCAACTTGTAAAACTCGTAAATTTACTTGTAAAAAACGTACTACAACTTGTAAAAAACGTAATATAACTTGTAAAAAACGTATTTTAACGTGTCAAAATGTAACATTAACTTGTCAAAACGTAACTTTAACTTGTTTAAAACGTACTTTAACTTGTAACAAAAGTACTTTAACTTGTCAAAACGTAACTTTAACTTGTCAAAAACCTACTTTAACTTGTCAAAACTTAACTTTAATTTGTGAAAACGTAAGTTTAACTTGTTAAAAACGTAACTTTAAGTTGTTAAAACATAACTTTAACTTGTAAAAAACGTACTTCAACTTGTAAAAAACGTACATCAACTTGTAAAACACTTGCTTCAATTTGCAAAAAACGTACTTTATCTTGTAAAAAACGTATTTTAACGTGTCAAAATGTAACTTTAACTTGTGAAAACGTTACTTTAACTTGTTATAAACGTACTTTAACTTGTAAAAAATGTAATTTAACTTTACAAAATGTAACTTTAACTTGTCAAAATGTAACTTTAAATTATTAAAAACGTACTTTAACTTGTAAAAACGTACTTTAACTTGTAAAAAACGTACTTTAACTTGTCAAAACGTAACTTTAACTTTTAAAAGTCCTACTTTAACTTGTCAAAACGTAACTTTAACTTGTAAAAAATCTACATTAAATAGTCAAAACGTAACTTTAACTTGTCAAAACGTAAGTTTAACTTGCTAAAAACATACATTAACTTGTAAAAAACATTCTTTAACTTGTCAAAAATGTGGTTTAACTTGTAAGAAATGTACATTAACTTGATAAACGTACTTCAACTAATAAAAAACGTACTTTAACTTGTAAAAAACGTACTTTAACTTGTAAAAACCCTACTTTAACTTGTCAAAACGTAACTTTAACTTGTAAAAAACCTACATTAAATTGTCAAAACGTAACTTTAACTTGTCAAAACCTGAGTTTAACTTGCTAAAAACATACATTAATTTGTAAAAAACATTCTTTAACTTGTCAAAAATGTGGTTTAACTTGTAACAAATGTACATTAACTTGTAAAAACGTACTTCAACTAGTAAAAAATGTACTTTAACTTGTAAAAAACGTACTTGAACTTGTCAAAACGTAACTTTAACTTGTAAAAAACATACATTAAATTGTCAAAACGTAACTTTAACTTGTCAAAATGTGAGTTTAACTTGCTAAAAACATACATTAACTTGTAAAAAACAACCTTTAACTTGTCATAAATGTGGTTTAACTTGTAACAAATGTACATTAACTTGTAAAAACGTACTTCAACTTGTAAAAAACGTACTTTAACTTGTAAAAAACCTTCTTTAACTTGTCAAAACGTAACTTTAATTTGTCAAAACGTAATTTTAACTTGTTAAAAACGTAATTGAACTTGTCAAAACGTAATTTTAACTTATAAAAAACGTACTTTAACTTGTCAAAATGTAATTTTTATGTGTCAAAACGTAACTTTAAGTTGTTAAAACGTAACTTTAACTGGTAAAAAATATACTTTAACTTGTAAAAAACGTACTTCAACTTGTAATACTCGTAAATTTCCTTGTAAAAAACGTACTTCAACTTGTAAAAAACGTAATTTAACTTGTAAAAAACGTATTTTATCGTGTCAAAATGTAACTTTAACTTGTCAAAATGTAACTTTAACTTGTTTAAAACGTAGTTTAACTTGTAAAAAATGTACTTTAACTTGTCAAAACGTAACTTTAACTTGTCAAAACGTAACTTTAACTTGTTAAAACGTATGTTTAACTTGGTAAAAACGTACTTTAAGTTGTCAAAACGTAAGTTAACCTTGTTAAAAACATACATTAACTTATAAAAAAAGTACTTTAACTTGTCAAAAATGTGGTTTAACTTGTAACAAATAGACTTTAACTTGTAAAAACGTACTTAAAATTGTAAAAAAACGTACTTTAACTTGTAAAAAACCTACTTTAACTTGTCAATACGTAACTTTAATTTGTCAAAACGTAAGTTTAACCTGTTGAAAATGTAGTTTAACTTGTCAAAACGTAACTTTAACTTGTACAAAACGTACTTTAACTTGTCAAAATGTAATTTTAATGTGTCAAAACGTAACTTTATGTTGTTAAAACGTAATTTTAACTTGTAAAAAATGTACTTTAACTTGTAAAGAACGTACTTCAACTTGTAAAACACGTACTTGAACTTGTAAAAACCGTACTTAAACTTGTAAAAAACGTATTTTAACGTATCAAAGTGTAACATTAACTTGTCAATACGTAAATTTAACTTGTTAAAAACGTACTTTACCTTGTAAAAAACAGACTTTAACTTGTCAAAACGCACCTTTAACTTGTGAAAACGTAAATTTAATTTGTTAAAAACGTACTTTAATTTTTTAAAAAACGTACTTTAATTTGTAAAGGATGTACTTTAATTTGTCAAAACGTAACTTTAACTTGTAAAAAACCTACATTAATTTGTCAAAACGTAACCTTAACTTGTCAAAACGTGAGTTTAACTTGTTAAAAACATACATTAACTTGTAAAAAATGTACTTTAACTTGTCAAAAATGTGGTTTAAGTTGTAAAATGTACTTTAACTTGTCAAAACGTAACTTAAACTTGATAAAAACGTAACTTTAAGTTGTTAAAACATAACTTTAACTTGTAAAAAACGTAGTTCAACTTGTAAAAAACGTACATCAACTTGTAAATCACTTGCTTCAACTTGCAAAAAACGTACTTTATCTTGTAAAAAACGTATTTTAACGTGTCAAAATGTAACTTTAACTTGTGAAAACGTAACTTTAACTTGTTAAAAACGTACTTTAACTTGTAAAAAATGTAATTTCACTTATCAAAATGTAACTTTAACTTGTCAAAACGTAACTTTAAATTATTAAAAACGTACTTTAACTTGTAAAAAACGTACTTTAACTTGTCAAAACGTAACTTTAACTTGTCAAAACGTAAGTTTAACTTGTTAAAAACATATATTAACTAGTAAAAAACGTACTTTAACTTTGCAAAAATGTGGTTGGACTTGTAACAAATGTACTTTAACTTGAAAAACGTACTTCAACTTGTAAAACCCTACTTTAACTTGTCAAAACGTAACTTTAACTTGTAAAAAACCTATATTAAATTGTCAAAACGTAACTTTAACTTGTCAAAACGTGAGTTTAACTTGCTAAAAAGACACATTAACTTGTAAAAAAAATTCTTTAACTTGTCAAAAATGTGGTTTAACTTGTAACAAATGTACATTAACTTGTAACAACGTAATTCAACTTGTAAAAAACATACTTTAACTTGTAAAAACCCTACTTTAACTTGTCAAAACGTAAGTTTAACTTGTTAAAAACGTAATTTAACTTGTCAAAACGTAACTTTAAGTTATAAAAAACGTACTTTAACTTGTCAAAATGTAATTTTTATGTGTCAAAACGTAACTGTAAGTTGTTAAAACGTAACTTTAACTGGTAAAAAATGTACTTTAACTTGTAAAAAACGTACTTCAACTTGTAAAACTCGTAAATTTACTTGTAAAAAACGTACTTCAACTTGTAAAAAACGTAATTTATCTTTTAAAAACGTATTTTTACGGGTCAAAATGTAACTTTAACTTGTCAAAACGTAAATTTAACTTGTTTAAAACGTACTTTAACTTGTAAAAAACGTATTTTAACTTGTCAAAACGTAACTTTAACTTGTCAAAAACCTACTTTAACTTGTCAAACCGTAACTTTAACTTGTCAAAACGTAGGTTTAACCTGTTAAAAACATACATTAACTTGTAAAAAACGTACTTTAACTTGTCAAAAATGTGGTTTAACTTGTAACAAATGGACTATAACTTGTTAAAACGTATTTCAACTTGTAAAACACTTGCTTTAACTTGTAAAAAACGTACTTCAACTTGTAAAACGCGTACTGTAACTTGTAAAAAATGTATTTTAACGTGTCAAAATGTAACTTTAACTTGTCAAAACGTAACTTTAACTTGTTAAAAACGTACTTTACCTTGTAAAAATTTAATTTTAACGTGTCAAAATGTAACTTTAACTTGTTTAAAACGTACTTTAACTTGTAAAAAACGTAGTTTAAATTGTCAAAACGTAACTTTTTCAAAAACCTACTTTAACTTGTCAAAACGTAATTTTAACTTGTCAAAACGTAAGTTTAACTTGTAAAAAACGTACTTTAATTTGTAAAAAACGTACTTTAACTTGTAAAAGACGTACTTTAACTTGTCAAAACGTAACTTTAACTTGTAAAAAACCTACATTAACTTGTCAAAACGTAACTTTAACTCGTCAAAATGTGAGTTTAACTTGTTAAAAACATACATTAACTTGTAAAAAACGTACTTTAACTTGTCAAAAATATGGTTTAACTTGTAACAAATGTACTTTACCTTGTAAAAACGTACTTCAACTTGTGAAAAACGTACTTTAACTTGTAAAAAACCTACTTTAACTTGTAAAAACGTAACTTTAATTTGTCAAAACGTAAGTTTAACTTGTTAAAACCGTAATTTAACTTGTCAGAACGTAACTTGAACTTGTCAAAATGTAATTTTAATGTGTCAAAACGTAACTTTAAGTTGTTAAAACGTAACTTTAACTTGTAAAAAACTTACTTCAAATTGTAAAAAACGTACTTCAACTTGTAAAAAACGTATTTTAACGTGTCAAAATGTAACTTTAACTTGTGAAAACGTATCTTTAAATTGTTAAAAATGTACTTTAACTTGTAAAAAATGTAATTTAACTTCTCAAAATGTAACTTTAACCTGTCAAAACGTAACTTTAAATTATTAAAAACGTACTTTAACTTGTAAAAAACGTACTTTAACTCGTAAATAACGTACTTTAACTAGTGAAAACGTAACTTTAACTTTTAAAAAACCTACTTTAACTTGTCAAAACATAACTTAAACTTGTCAAAACATAAGTTTAACTTGTTAAAAACATATATTAACTAGTAAAAAACGTACTTTAAGTTGTTAAAAATGTGGTTTGACTTGTAACATATATTTACTTTAACTTGTAAAAATGTACTTCAACTTGTAAAAAACGTACTTTAACATGTAAAAAACCTACTTTAACTTGTCAAAATGTAACTTTAATTTGTCAAAATGTAAGTTTAACTTGTTAAAAACGTAATTTAACTTGTCAAAACGTAAATTTAACTTGTCAAAACGTAAATTTAACTTGTAAAAATATAATTTTAATGTGTCAAAACGTAACTTTAAGTTATTAAAATGTAACATTAACTTGTAAAAAACGTACTTCAACTTAAAAAAAAACGTACTTCAACTTGTAAAACACTTCCTTTAACTTGTAAAAAACGTACTTCAACTTGTAAAACACGTACTGTAACTTGTAAAAAATGTATTTTAACGTTTCAAAATGTAACTTTAACTTGTCAAAACATAACTTTGACTTGTTAAAAACGTACTTTAACTTGTAAAAATTTAATTTTAATGTGAAAACGTAACTTTAAGTTGTCAAAACGTAACTTTAAGTTGTTAAAACGTAATTTTAACTTGTAAAAAATGTACTTTAACTTGTAAAGAACGTACTTCAACTTGTAAAACACGTACTTTAATTTGTAAAAAACGTACTTGAACATGTAAAAAATATACTTTAATTTGTAAAAAACGTATCTTAAAGTATCAAAATGAAACTTTAATTTGTCAAAACGTAAATTTAACTTGTTTAAAACGTACTTTAACATGTAAAAAACGTACTTTAACTTGTCAAAACGTAACTTTAACTTATCAAAAACCTACTTTAACTTGTCAAAACGTAACTTTAACTTGTCAAATCGTAAGTTTAACTTGTTAAACACATACATTAACTTGTAAAAAATGTACTTTAACTTGTCAAAAATGTGGTTTAAACTGTAACAAATGGACTTTAACTTGTAAAAACGTTCTTCAACTTGTAAAAAACGTACTTTAACTTGTAAAAAACGTAATTTAACTTGTTAAAACGTAAATTTAACTTGTAAAAAACGTACTTTAACTTGTCAAAATATAATTTTAATGTGTCAAAACGTAACTTTAAGTTATTAAAATGTAACTTTAACATGTAAAAAACGTACTTCAACTTAATAAAAAACGTACTTCAACGTGTAAAACACTTGCTTTAACTTGCAAAAAACGTACTTCAACTTGTAAAACACGTACTGTAACTTGTAAAAAATGAATTTTAACGTGTCAAAATGTAACTTTAACTTGTCAAAACATAACTTTAACTTGTTAAAAACGTACTTTAACTTGTAAAAATTGAATTTTAATATATCAAAACGTAACTTTAACTTGTCAAAACGTAACTTTAAGTTGTTAAAACGTAACTTTAACTTTTAAAAAATGTACTTTAACTTGTAAAGAACGTACTTCAACTTGTAAAACACGTACTTTAACTTGTAAAAACGTACTTGAACATGTAAAAAATGTACTTTAATTTGTGAAAAACATATTTTAAAGTATCAAAATGTAACTTTACTTTGTCAAAACGTAAATTTAACTTGTTTAAAACGTACTTTAACTTGTAAAAAACGTACTTTAACTTGTCAAAACGTAACTTTAACTTGTCAAAAACCTACTTTAACTTGTTAAAACGTAACTTAATGTTGTCAAATCGTAAGTTTAACTTGTTAAAAACATACATTCACTTGTAAAAAATGTACTTTAACTTGTCAAAAATGTGGTTTAAATTGTAACAAATGGACTTAAACTTTTATAAACGTACTTCAACTTGTAAAAAACGTACTTTAACTTGTAAAAAACCTACTTTAACTTGTCAAAACGTAACTTTAATTTGTCAAAACGTAAGTTTAACTTGTTAAAAACGTAGTTTATCTTGTCAAAACGTAACTTTAACTTGTAAAAAACGTACTTTAACTTGTTAAAATGTAATTTTAATGTGTCAAAACTTAACTTTATGTTGTTAAAACGTAACTTTAACTTGTAACAAATGTACTTTAACTTGTAAAGAACGTACTTCAACTTGTAAAACACGTACTTTAACTTGTAAAAAATGTACTTCAACTTGTAAAAAACGTACTTTAATTTGTAAAAAATATATTTTAACGTATCAAAATGTAACTTTAACTTGTCAAAACGTAAATTTAACTTGTTAAAAATGTAATTTAACTTGTAAAAAACCTACTTTAACTTGTCAAAACGTAATTTTAACTTGTCAAAACTTAAGTTTAACTTGTAAAAAACGTAATTTAATTTGTAAAAAACGTACTTTAACTTGTAAAAGACGTACTTTAACTTGTCAAAACGTAACTTTAACTATTAAAAAACCTACATTAACTTGTCAAAACGTAACTTTAACTTGTCAAAACGTGAGTTTAACTTGTTAAAAACATACATTAACTTGTAAAAAACGTACTTTAACTTGTCAAAAATCTGGTTTAACTTGTAACAAA
The DNA here is from genome assembly GCA_958296335.1 of Urtica urens. Classification (NCBI taxonomy): domain Eukaryota; kingdom Viridiplantae; phylum Streptophyta; class Magnoliopsida; order Rosales; family Urticaceae; genus Urtica; species Urtica urens. The sequence goes on from CATQIS010000003.1 coordinate 723,084, forward strand.
TGTACTTTAACTTGTAAAAACGTACTTCAACTTGTAAAAAACGTACTTTAACTTGTAAAAAAAGTACTTTAACTTGTCAAAAATGTGGTTTAACTTGTAACAAATGGACTTTAACTTGTAAAAACGTACTTCAACTTGTAAAAAACGTACTTTAACTTTTAAAAAACCAACTTTACCTTGTCAAAACGTAACTTTAATTTGTCAAAACGTAAGTTTAACTTGTTAAAAACATAGTTTAACTTGTCAAAACGTAACTTTAACTTGTAAAAAATGTACATTAACTTGTCAAAATGTAATTTAAATGTGTCAAAACTTAACTTTATGTTGTTAAAACGTAACTTTAACTTGTAAAAAATGTACTTTAACTTGTAAAGAACATACTTCAACTTCTAAAACACGTACTTTAACTTGTAAAAACCGTACTTCAACTTGTAAAAAACGAACTTTAATTTGTAAAAAACGTATTTGAACGTATCAAAATGTAAGTTTAACTTGTCAAAACGTAAATTTAACTTGTTAAAAACGTACTTTAACTTGTAAAAAACCTAGTTTAACTTTTCAAAACGTAACTCTAACTTGTCAAAACGTAAGTTTAACTTGTTAAAAACGTACTTTAATTTGTAAAAAACGTACTTTAACTTGTAAAAGACGTACTTTAACTTGTCAAAACGTAACTTTAACTTGTAAAAAACCTACATAAACTTGTCAAAACGTAACTTTAACTTGTCAAAACGTGAATTAAACTTGTTAAAAACATACATTAACTTGTAAAAAACGTCCTTTAACTTGTCAAAAATCTGGTTTAACTTGTAACAAATGTACTTTAACTTGTAAAAACGTACTTCAACTTGTAAAAAACGTACTTTAACTTGTAAAAAACCTACTTTAACTTGTAAAAGACGTACTTTAACTTGTAAAAAACGAACTTTAATTTGTAAAAAACGTATTTGAATGTATCAAAATATAACTTTAACTTGTCAAAACGTAAATTTAACTTGTTAAAAACGTACTTCAACTTGTAAAAAACCTACTTTAACTTGTCAAAACGTAACTTTAACTTGTAAAAACGTAAGTTGAACTTGTTAAAAACGTACTTTAATTTGTAAAAAACGTACTTTAACTTGTAAAAGACGTACTTTAACTTGTCAAAACGTAACTTAAACTTGTAAAAAACCTACATTAACTTGTCAAAACATACTTTAACTTGTCAAAACGTGAGTTTAACTTGTTAAAAATATACATTAACTTGTAAAAAACGTACTTTAACTTGTCAAAAAGCTGGTTTAACTTGTAACAAATGTAATTTAACTTGTAAAAACGTACTTCAACTTGTAAAAAACGTACTTTAACTTGTAAAAAAAGTACTTTAACTTGTCAAAAATGTGGTTTAACTTGTAACAAATGGACTTTAACTTCTAAAAACGTACTTCAGCTTGTAAAAAACGTACCTAAACTTGTCAAAATGTAACTTTAAGTTGTCAAAACGTAAGTTTAACTTGTTAAAAACGTAGTTTAACTAGTCAAAACGTAACTTTAACTTGTAAAAAACATACATTAACTTGTCAAAATGTAATTTAAATGTGTCAAAACATAACTTTATGTTGTTAGAACGTAACTTTAACTTGTAAAAAATGTACTTTAACTTGTAAAGAACATACTTCAACTTCTAAAACACGCACTTTAACTTGTAAAAACCGTACTTCAACTTGTAAAAAACGAACTTTAATTTGTAAAAAACGTATCTGAACGTATCAAAATGTAACTTTAACTTGTCAAAATGTAAATTTAACTTGTTAAAAACGTACTTTAACTTGTAAATAACCTACTTGAACTTGTCAAAATGTAACTTTAACTTGTCAAAACGTAAGTTTAACTTGTTAAAAACGTACTTTAATTTGTGAAAAACGTACTTTAACTTGTAAAAGACGTACTTTAACTTGTCAAAACGTAACTTTAACTTCTAAAAAACGTATTTTAATTTGTAAAAAACGTACTTTAACTTGTAAAAGACGTACTTTAACTTGTCAAAACGTAACTTTAACTTGTAAAAAACCTACATTAACTTGTCAAAACGTAACTTTAACTCGTCAAAACGTGAGTTTAACTTGTTAAAAACATACATTAACTTGTAAAAAACGTACTTTAACTTGTATAAAATCTGGTTTAACTTGTAACAAATGTACTTTAACTTGTAAAAACGTACTTCAACTTGTAAAAAACGTAATTTAACTTGTAAAAAAGGTACTATAACTTGTCAAAAATGTGGTTTAACTTGTAACAAATGGACTTTAACCTGTAAAAACGTACTTCAACTTGTAAAAAACGTACTTTAACTTGTAAAAAACCTACCTAAACTTGTCAAAATGTAACTTTAATTTGTCAAAACGTAAGTTTAACTTGTTAAAAACGTAGTTTAACTAGTCAAAACGTAACTTTAACTTGTAAAAAACGTACATTAACTTGTCAAAATGTAATTTAAATGTGTCAAAACGTATCTTTATGTTGTTAGAACGTAACTTTAACTTGTAAAAAATGTACTTTAACTTGTAAAGAACATACTTCAACTTCTAAAACACGTACTTTAACTTGTAAAAACCGTACTTCAACTTGTAAAAAACGAACTTTAATTTTTAAAAAACGTATTTGAACGTATCAAAATGTAACTTTAACTTGTCAAAACGTAAATTTAACTTGTTAAAAACGTACTTTAACTTGTAATAAACCTACTTTAACTTGTCAAAATGTAACTTTAACTTGTCGAAACGTAAGTTTAACTTGTTAAAAACGTACTTTAATTTGTGAAAAACGTACTTTAACTTGTAAAAGACGTACTTTAACTTGTCAAAACGTAACTTTAACTTCTAAAAAACCTACATTAACTTGTCAAAACGTAACTTTAATTTGTCAAAACGTAAGTTTAACTTGTTAAAAACATAATTTAACTTGTCAAAACGTAAATTTAACTTGTAAAAAACGTACTTTAACTTGTCAAAATATAATTTTAATGTGTCAAAACGTAACTTTAAGTTATGAAAATGAAACTTTAACTTGTAAAAAACATACTTCAACTTAAAAAGAACGTACTTCAACTTGTAAAACACTTGCTTTAACTTGTAAAAAACGTACTTCAACTTGTAAAACACGTACTGTAACTAGTAAAAAATGTATTTTAACGTGTCAAAATGTAACTTTAACTTGTCAAAACGTAACTTTAACTTGTTAAAAACTTACTTTAACTTGTAAAAATTTAATTTTAATGTGTCAAAACGTAACTTTAACTTGTCAAAACGTAACTTTAAGTTGTTAAAACGTAACTTTAACTTGTAAAAAATGTACTTTAACTTGTAAAGAACGTACTTCAACTTGTAAAACACGTACTTTAACTTGTAAAAAACGTACTTCAACTTGTAAAAACGTACTTTAATTTGTAAAAAAACGTATTTTAAAGTATCAAAATGTAACTTTAATTTATCAAAACGTAAATTTAACTTTTTTAAAACGTATTTTAACTTGTAAAAAACGTACATTAACTTGTCAAAACGTAACTTTAACTTTTAAAAAACCTACTTTAACTTGTCAAAACGTAACTTTAATTTGTCAAAACGTAAGTTTAACTTGTTGAAAACATAGTTTAACTTGTCAAAACGTAACTTTAACTCGTAAAAAACGTACATTAACTTGTCAAAATGTAATTTAAATGTGTCAAAACGTAAGTTTATGTTGTTAAAACGTAACTTTAACTTGTAAAAAATGTACTTTAACTTGTAAAGAACATACTTCAACTTTTAAAACACGTACTTTAACTTGTAAAAACCGTACTTCAACTTGTAAAAAACGAACTTTAATTTGTAAAAAACGTATTTGAACGTATCAAAATGTAACTTTAACTTGTCAAAACGTAAATTTAACTTGTTAAAAACGTACTTTAACTTGTAAAAAACCTACATTAACTTGTCAAAACGTAACTTTAACTTGTCAAAACGTGAGTTTAACTTGTTAAAAACATACATTAACTTGTATAAAACGTACTTTAACTTGTCAAAAAAGTGGTTTAACTTGTAACAAATGTACTTTAACTTGTAAAAACGTACTTCAACTTGTAAAAAACGTACTTTAACTTGTAAAAAAAGTACTTTAACTTGTCAAAAATGTGGTTTAACTTGTAAAAAATGGACTTTAACTTCTAAAAACGTACTTCAACTTGTAAAAAACCTACCTAAACTTGTCAAAATGTAACTTTAATTTGTCAAAACGTAAGTTTAACTTGTTAAAAACGTAGTTTAACTAGTCAAAACGTAACTTTAACTTGTAAAAAACATACATTAACTTGTCAAAATGTAATTTAAATGTGTCAAAACATAACTTTATGTTGTTAGAACGTAACTTTAACTTGTAAAAAATGTACTTTAACTTGTAAAGAACATACTTCAACTTCTAAAACACGTACTTTAACTTGTAAAAACCGTACTTCAACTTGTAAAAAACGAACTTTAATTTGTAAAAAACGTATTTGAACGTATCAAAATGTAACTTTAACTTGTCAGAATGTAAATGTAACTTGTTAAAAACGTACTTTAACTAGTAAATAACCTACTTTAACTTGTCAAAACGTAACTTTAACTTGTCAAAACGTAATTTTAACTTGTAAAAAACGTACTTTAATTTGTAAAAAACGTACTTTAACTTGTAAAAGACGTACTTTAACTTGTCAAAACGTAACTTTAACTTGTAAAAAACCTACATTAACTTGTCAAAACGTAACTTTAACTCGTCAAAACGTGAGTTTAACTTGTTAAAAACATACATTAACTTGTAAAAAACGAACTTTAAATTGTCAAAAATCTGGTTTAACTTGTAACAAATGTACTTTAACTTGTAAAAACATACTTCAACTTGTAAAAAAGGTACTTTAACTTGTAAAAAAAGTACTTTAACTTGTCAAAAATGTGGTTTAACTTGTAACAAATGGACTTTAACTTGTAAAAACGTACTTCAACTTGTAAAAAACGTACTTTAACTTGTAAAAAACCTACCTAAACTTGTCAAAATGTAACTTTAATTTGTCAAAACGTAAGTTTAACTTGTTAAAAACGTAGTTTAACTAGTCAAAATGTAACTTTAACTTGTAAAAAACGTACATTAACTTGTCAAAATGTAATTTAAATGTGTCAAAACGTAACTTTATGTTGTTAGAACGTAACTTTAACTTGTAAAAAATGTACTTTAACTTGTAAAGAACATACTTCAACTTCTAAAACACGTACTTTAACTTGTAAAAACCGTACTTCAACTTGTAAAAAACGAACTTTAATTTGTAAAAAACGTATTCGAACGTATCAAAATGTAACTTTAACTTGTCAAAACGTAAATTTAACTTGTTAAAAACGTATTTTAACTTGTAATAAACCTTCTTTAACTTGTCAAAATGTAACTTTAACTTGTCAAAACGTACTTTAATTTGTGAAAAACGTGCTTTAACTTGTAAAAGACGTACTTTAACTTGTCAAAACGTAACTTTAACTTCTAAAAAACCTACATTAACTTGTCAAAACGTAACTTTAATTTGTCAAAACGTAAGTTTAACTTGTTAAAAACATAATTTAACTTGTCAAAACGTAAATTTAACTTGTAAAAAACGTACTTTAACTTGTCAAAATATAATTTTAATGTGTCAAAACGTAACTTTAAGTTATGAAAATGAAACTTTAACTTGTAAAAAACATACTTCAACTTAAAAAAAACGTACTTCAACTTGTAAAACACTTGCTTTAACTTGTAAAAAACGTACTTCAACTTGTAAAACACGTACTGTAACTAGTAAAAAATGTATTTTAACGTGTCAAAATGTAACTTTAACTTGTTAAAAACTTACTTTAACTTGTAAAAATTTAATTTTAATGTGTCAAAACGTAACTTTAACTTGTCAAAACGTAACTTTAAGTTGTTAAAACGTAACTTTAACTTGTAAAAAATGTACTTTAACTTGTAACGAACGTACTTCAACTTGTAAAACACGTACTTTAACTTGTAAAAAACGTACTTCAACTTGTAAAAAACGTACTTTAATTTGTAAAAAAACGTATTTTAAAGTATCAAAATGTAACTTTAATTTGTCAAAACGTAAATTTAACTTTTTTAAAACGTATTTTAACTTGTAAAAAACGTACATTAACTTGTCAAAACGTAACTTTAACTTGTAAAAAACCTACTTTAACTTGTCAAAACGTAACTTTAATTTGTCAAAACGTAAGTTTAACTTGTTAAAAACGTAGTTTAACTTGTCAAAACGTAACTTTAACTTGTAAAAAACGTACATTAACTTGTCAAAATGTAATTTAAATGTGTCAAAACGTAAGTTTATGTTGTTAAAACGTAACTTTAACTTGTAAAAAATGTACTTTAACTTGTAAAGAACATACTTCAACTTTTAAAACACGTACTTTAACTTGTAAAAACCGTACTTCAACTTGTAAAAAACGAACTTTAATTTGTAAAAAACGTATTTGAACGTATCAAAATGTAACTTTAACTTGTCAAAACGTAAATTTAACTTGTTAAAAACGTACTTTAACTTGTAAAAAACCTACATTAACTTGTCAAAACGTAACTTTAACTTGTCAAAACGTGAGTTTAACTTTTTAAAAACATACATTAACTTGTAAAAAACGTACTTTAACTTGTCAAAAAGGTGGTTTAACTTGTAACAAATGTACTTTAACTTGTAAAAACGTACTTCAACTTGTAAAAAACGTACTTTAACTTGTAAAAAAAGTACTTTAACTTGTCAAAAATGTGGTTTAACTTGTAAAAAATGGACTTTAACTTCTAAAAACGTACTTCAACTTGTAAAAAACCTACTTAAACTTGTCAAAATGTAACTTTAATTTGTCAAAACGTAAGTTTAACTTGTTAAAAACGTAGTTTAACTAGTCAAAACGTAACTTTAACTTGTAAAAAACATACATTAACTTGTCAAAATGTAATTTAAATGTGTTAAAACATAACTTTATGTTGTTAGAACGTAACTTTAACTTGTAAAAAATGTACTTTAACTGGTAAAGAACATACTTCAACTTCTAAGACACGCACTTTAACTTGTAAAAACCGTACTTCAACTTGTAAAAAACAAACTTTAATTTGTAAAAAACGTATTTGAACGTATCAAAATGGAACTTTAACTTGTCAGAATGTAAATTTAACTTGTTAAAAACGTACTTTAACTTGTAAATAAACTACTTTAACTTGTCAAAACGTAACTTTAACTTGTCAAAACGTAATTTTAACTTGTAAAAAACGTACTTTAATTTGTAAAAAACGTACTTTAACTTGTAAAAGACGTACTTTAACTTGTCAAAACGTAACTTTAACTTGTAAAAAACCTACATTAACTTGTCAAAACGTAACTTTAACTCGTCAAAACGTGAGTTTAACTTGTTAAAAACATACATTAACTTGTAAAAAACGTACTTTAAATTGTCAAAAATCTGGTTTAACTTGTAACAAATGTACTTTAACTTGTAAAAACGTACTTCAACTTGTAAAAAAGGTACTTTAACTTGTAAAAAAAGTACTTTAACTTGTCAAAAATGTGGTTTAACTTGTAACAAATGGAATTTAACTTGTAAAAATGTACTTCAACTTGTAAAAAACGTACTTTAACTTGTTAAAAACCTACCTAAACTTGTCAAAATGTAACTTTAATTTGTCAAAACGTAAGTTTAACTTGTTAAAAACGTAGTTTAACTAGTCAAAATGTAACTTTAACTTGTAAAAAACGTACATTAACTTGTCAAAATGTAATTTAAATGTGTCAAAACGTAACTTTATGTTGTTAGAACGTAACTTTAACTTGTAAAGAACATACTTCAACTTCTAAAACACGTACTTTAACTTGTAAAAACCGTACTTCAACTTGTAAAAAACGAACTTTAATTTGTAAAAAACGTATTTGAACGTATCAAAATGTAACTTTAACTTGTCAAAACGTAAATTTAACTTGTTAAAAACGTATTTTAACTTGTAATAAACCTTCTTTAACTTGTCAAAATGTAACTTTAACTTGTCAAAACGTAAGTTTAACTTGTTAAAAACGTACTTTAATTTGTGAAAAACGTACTTTAACTTGAAAAAGACGTACTTTAACTTGTCAAAACGTAACTTTAACTTCTAAAAAACCTACATTAACTTGTCAAAACGTAACTTTAATTTGTCAAAACGTAAGTTTAACTTGTTAAAAACATAATTTAACTTGTCAAAACGTAAATTTAACTTGTAAAAAACGTACTTTAACTTGTCAAAATATAATTTTAATGTGTCAAAACGTAACTTTAAGTTATTAAAATGAAACTTTAACTTGTAAAAAACATACTTCAACTTAAAAAAAACGTACTTCAACATGTAAAACACTTGCTTTAACTTGTAAAAAACGTACTTCAACTTGTAAAACACGTACTGTAACTAGTAAAAAATGTGTTTTAACGTGTCAAAATGTAACTTTAACCTGTCAAAACGTAACTTTAACTTGTTAAAAACTTACTTTAACTTGTAAAAATTTAATTTTAATGTGTCAAAACATAACTTTAACTTGTCAAAACGTAACTTTAAGTTGTTAAAACGTAACTTTAACTTGTAAAAAATGTAGTTTAACTTGTAAAGAACGTACTTCAACTTGTAAAACATGTACTTTAACTTGTAAAAAACGTACTTCAACTTGTAAAAAACGTACTTTAATTTGTAAAAAAAACGTATTTTAAAGTATCAAAATGTAACTTTAATTTGTCAAAACGTAAATTTAACTTGTTTAAAACGTATTTTAACTTGTAAAAAACGTACATTAACTTGTCAAAACGTAACTTTAACTTGTAAAAAACCTACTTTAACTTGTCAAAACGTAACTTTAATTTGTCAAAACGTAAGTTTAACTTGTTAAAAACGTAGTTTAACTTGTCAAAACGTAACTTTAACTTGTAAAAAACGTACATTAACTTGTCAAAATGTAATTTAAATGTGTCAAAACGTAAGTTTATGTTGTTAAAACGTAACTTTAACTTGTAAAAAATGTACTTTTAACTTGTAAAGAACATACTTCAACTTTTAAAACACGTACTTTAACTTGTAAAAACCGTACTTCAACTTGTAAAAAACGAACTTTAATTTGTAAAAAACGTATTTGAACGTATCAAAATGTAACTTTAACTTGTCAAAACGTAAATTTAACTTGTTAAAAACGTACTTTAACTTGTAAAAAACCTACTTTAACTTGTCAAAACGTAACTTTAACTTGTCAAAACGTAAGTTTAACTTGTTAAAAACGTACTTTAATTTGTAAAAAACGTACTTTAACTTGTAAAAGACTTACTTTAATTTGTCTACGTAACTTTAACTTGTCAAAAACCTACATTAACTTGTCAAAACGTAACTTTAATTTGTCAAAACGTGAGTTTAACTTGTTAAAAACATACATTAACTTGTAAAAAATGTACTTTAACTTGTCAAAAATCTAGTTTAACTTGTAACAAATGTACTTTAACTTGTAAAAACGTACTTCAAATTGTAAAAAACGTACTTTAACTTGTAAAAAAAGTACTTTAACTTGTCAAAAATGTGGTTTAACTTGTAACAAATGGACTTTAACTTGTAAAAAAGTACTTCAACTTGTAAAAAACGTACTTTAACTTGTAAAAAACCTACTTAAACTTGTCAAAATGTAACTTTAATTTGTCAAAACGTAAGATTAACTTGTTAAAAACGTAGTTTAACTTGTCAAAACGTCATTTTAACTTGTAAAAAACGTACTTTAACTTGTCAAAATGTAATTTAAACGTGTCAAAACGTAACTTTATGTTGTTAAAACGTAACTTTAACTTGTAAGAAAACGTACTTTAACTTGTAAAAAAAGTACTTTAACTTGTCAAAAATGTGGTTTAACTTGTAACAAATGGACTTTAACTTGTAAAAACGTACTTCAACTTGTAAAAAACGTACTTTAACTTGTAAAAAACCTACCTAAACTTGTCAAAATGTAACTTTAATTTGTCAAAACGTAAGTTTAACTTGTTAAAAACGTAGTTTAACTAGTCAAAACGTAACTTTAACTTGTAAAAAACGTACATTAAAATGTGTCAAAACGTAACTTTATGTTGTTAGAACGTAACTTTAACTTGTAAAAAATGTACTTTAACTTGTAAAGAACATACTTCAACTTCTAAAACACGTACTTTAACTTGTAAAAACCGCACTTCAACTTGTAAAAAACAAACTTTTATTTGTAAAAAACGTATTTGAACGTATCAAAATGTAACTTTAACTTGTCAAAACGTAAATTTAAGTTGTTAAAAACGTACTTTAACTTGTAAAAAACCTACTTTAACTTGTCAAAACGTAACTTTAACTTGTCAAAACGTAATTTTAACTTGTAAAAAACGTACTTTAATTTGTAAAAAACATACTTTAACTTGTAAAAGACGTACTTTAACTTGTCAAAACGTAACTTTAACTTGTAAAAAACCTACATTAACTTGTCAAAACGTAACTTTAACTTGTCAAAACGTGAGTTTAACTTGTTAAAAACATACATTAACTTGTAAAAAACGTACTTTAACTTGTCAAAAATCTGGTTTAACTTGTAACAAATGTACTTTAACTTGTAAAAAACGTACTTCAAGTTGTAAAAAACGTACTTTAACTTGTAAAAAAAGTACTTTAACTTGTCAAAAATGTGGTTTAACTTGTAACAAATGGACTATAACTTGTAAAAACGTACTTCAACTTGTAAAAAACGTACTTTAATTTGTAAAAAAAACGTATTTTAAAGTATCAAAATGTAACTTTAATTTGTCAAAACGTAAATTTAACTTGTTTAAAACGTATTTTAACTTATAAAAAACGTACATTAACTTGTCAAAACGTAACTTTAACTTGTAAAAAACCTACTTTAACTTGTCAAAACGTAACTTTAATTTGTCAAAACGTAAGTTTAACTTGTTAAAAACGTAGTTTAACTTGTCATAACGTAACTTTAACTTGTAAAAAACGTACATTAACTTGTCAAAATGTAATTTAAATGTGTCAAAACGTAAGTTTATGTTGTTAAAACGTAACTTTAACTTGTAAAAAATGTACTTTAACTTGTAAAGAACATACTTCAACTTTTAAAACACGTACTTTAACTTGTAAAAACCGTACTTCAACTTGTAAAAAACGAACTTTAATTTGTAAAAAATGTATTTGAACGTATCAAAATGTAACTTTAACTTGTCAAAACGTAAATTTAACTTGTTAAAAACGTACTTTAACTTGTAAAAAACCTACTTTAACTTGTCAAAACGTAACTTTAACTTGTCAAAACGTAAGTTTAACTTGTCAAAAACGTACTTTAATTTGTAAAAAACGTACTTTAACTTGTAAAAGACTTACTTTAATTTGTCAAAACGTAACTTTAATTTGTAAAAAACCTACATTAACTTGTCAAAACGTAACTTTAACTTGTCAAAACGTGAGTTTAACTTGTTAAAAACATACATTAACTTGTAAAAAATGTACTTTAACTTGTCAAAAATCTAGTTTAACTTGTAACAAATGTACTTTAACTTGTAAAAACGTACTTCAACTTGTAAAAAACGTACTTTAACTTGTAAAAATAGTACTTTAACTTGTCAAAAATGTGGTTTAACTTGTAACAAATGGACTTTAACTTGTAAAAAAGTACTTCAACTTGTAAAAAACGTACTTTAACTTGTAAAAAACCTACTTAAACTTGTCAAAATGTAACTTTAATTTGTTAAAACGTAAGATTAACTTGTTAAAAACGTAGTTTAACTTGTCAAAACGTAATTTTAACTTGTAAAAAACGTACTTTAACTTGTCAAAATGTAATTTAAACGTGTCAATACGTAACTTTATGTTGTTAAAACGTAACTTTAACTTGTAAAAAACGTACTTTAACTTGTAAAAAAAGTACTTTAACTTGTCAAAAATGTGGTTTAACTTGTAACAAATGGACTTTAACTTGTAAAAACGTACTTCAACTTGTAAAAAACGTAATTTAACTTGTAAAAAACCTACCTAAACTTGTCAAAATGTAACTTTAATTTGTCAAAACGTAAGTTTAACTTGTTAAAAACGTAGTTTAACTAGTCAAAACGTAACTTTAACTTGTAAAAAACGTACATTAAAATGTGTCAAAACGTAACTTTATGTTGTTAGAACGTAACTTTAACTTGTAAAAAATGTACTTTAACTTGTAAAGAACATACTTCAACTTCTAAAACACGTACTTTAACTTGTAAAAACCGTACTTCAACTTGTAAAAAACGAACTTTAATTTGTAAAAAACGTATTTGAACGTATCAAAATATAACTTTAACTTGTTAAAACGTAAATTTAACTTGTTAAAAACGTAATTTAACTTGTAAAAAACCTACTTTAACTTGTAAAAATGTAACTGTAACTTGTCAAAACGTAAGTTTAACTTGTTAAAAACGTACTTTAATTTGTGAAAAACGTACTTTAACTTGTAAAAGACGTATTTTAACTTATCAAAACGTAACTTTAACTTCTAAAAAATCTACATTAACTTGTCAAAACGTAACTTTAACTTGTCAAAACGTGAGTTAAACTTATTAAAAACATAAAATAAACTTGTAAAAAATGTACTTTAACTTCTCAAAAATCTGGTTTAACTTGTAACAAATGTACTTTAACTTGTAAAAACGTACTTCAACTTGTAAAAAACTTACTTTAACTTGTAAAAAACCTACTTTAAGTTGTCAAAAATGTTGTTTAACTTGCAACAAATTGACTTTAACTTCTAAAAACGTACTTCAACTTGTAAAAAACGTAATTTAACTTATAAAAAACCAACTTTAACTTGTCAAAACGTAACTTTAATTTGTCAAAATGTAAGTTTAACTTGTTAAAAACGTAGTTTAACTTGTCAAAACGTAACATTAACTTTTAAAAAACATATATTAAGTTGTCAAAATGTAATTTAAATGTGTCAAAACATAACTTTATGTTGTTAGAACGTAACTTTAACTTGTAAAAAATGTACTTTAACTTGTAAAGAACATACTTCAACTTCTAAAACACGCACTTTAACTTGTAAAAACCGTACTTCAACTTGTAAAAAACGAACTTTAACTTGTAAAAAACGTATTTGAACGTATCAAAATGTAACTTTAACTTGTCAAAACGTAAATTTAACTTGTTAAAAACGTACTATAACTAGTAATAAACCTACTTTAACTTGTCAAAACGTAACTTTAACTTGTAAAAACGTAAGTTTAACTTGTTAAAAACGTACTTTAATTTGTAAAAAACGTAATTTAACTTGTAAAAGACGTACTTTAACTTGTCAAAACGTAAGTTTAACTTGTTAAAAACCTACATTAACTTGTCAAAACGTAACTTTAACTTGTCAAAACGTGAGTTTAACTTGTTAAAAACATACATTAACTTGTAAAAAACGTACTTTAACTTGTCAAAAATCTGGTTTAACTTGTAACAAATGTACTTTAACTTGTAAAAACGTACTTCAACTTGTAAAAAACGTACTTTAACTTGTAAAAAACCTACTTTAACTTGTCAAAAATGTTGTTTAACTTGTAACAAATGGACTTTAACTTCTGAAAACGTACTTCAACTTATAAAAAACGTACTTTAACTTGTAAAAACCCAACTTTAACTTGTCAAAACGTAACTTTAATTTGTCAAAACGTAAGTTTAACTTGTTAAAAACGTAGTTTAACTTGTAAAAACGTAACTTTCACTTGTAAAAAACGTACATTAACTTTTCAAAATGTAATTTAAATGTGTCAAAACGTAACTTTATGTTGTTAAAACGTAACTTTAACTTGTAAAAAATGTACTTTAACTTGTAAACAACATACTTCAACTTGTAAAACACGTACTTTAACTTGTAAAAACCGTACTTCAACTCGTAAAAAACGTACTTTAATTTGTAAAAAACGTATTCTAACGTATCAAAATGTAACTTTAACTTGTCAAAACGTAAATTTAACTTGTTAAAAACGTACTTTAACTTGTAAATAACCTATTTTAACTTGTCAAAACGTAACTTTAACTTGTCAAAACGTAATTTTAACTTGTAAAAAACGTACTTTAATTTGTAAAAAACGTACTTTAACTTGTAAAAGACGTACTTTAACTTGTCAAAACGTAACTTTAACTTGTAAAAAACCTACATTAACTTGTCAAAACGTAACTTTAACTCGTCAAAACGTGAGTTTAACTTGTTAAAAACATACATTAACTTGTAAAAAACGTACTTTAACTTGTCAAAAATCTGGTTTAACTTGTAACAAATGTACTTTAGCTTGTAAAAACGTACTTCAACTTGTAAAAAACGTACTTTAACTTGTAAAAAAAGTACTTTAACTTGTCAAAAATGTGGTTTAACTTGTAACAAATGGACTTTAACTTGTAAAAACGTACTTCAACTTGTAAAAAACATACTTTAACTTGTAAAAAACCTACCTAAACTTGTCAAAATGTAATTTTAATTTGTCAAAACGTAAGTTTAACTTGTTAAAAACGTAGTTTAACTATTCAAAACGTAACTTTAACTTGTAAAAAACGTACATTAAATTGACAAAATGTAATTTAAATGTGTCAAAACGTAACTTTATGTTGTTAGAACGTAACTTTAACTTGTAAAAATGTACTTTAACTTGTAAAGAACATACTTCAACTTCTAAAACACGTACTTTAACTTGTAAAAACCGTACTTGAACTTGTAAAAAACGAACTTTAATTTGTAAAAAACGTATTTGAACGTATCAAAATGTACCTTTAACTTGTCAAAACGTTAATTAAACTTGCTTAAAACGTACTTTAACTTGTAATAAACCTACTTTAACTTGTCAAAATGTAACTTTAACTTGTCAAAACGTAAGTTTAACTTGTTAAAAACGTACTTTAATTTGTGAAAAACGTACTTTAACTTGTAAAAGACGTACTTTAACTTATCAAAACGTAACTTTAACGTCTAAAAAACCTACATTAACTTGTCAAAAGATAACTTTAATTTGTCAAAACGTAAGTTTAACTTGTTAAAAACATAATTTAACTTGTCAAAACGTAAATTTAACTTGTAAAAAACGTACTTTAACTTGTCAAAATATAATTTTAATGTGTCAAAACGTAACTTTAAGTTATTAAAATGAAACTTTAACTTGTAAAAAACATACTTCAACTTAAAAACACTTGCTTTAACTTGTAAAAAACGTACTTGAACTTGTAAAACACGTAGTGTAACTAGTAAAAAATGTATTTTGACGTGTCAAAATGTAACTTTAACTTGTCAAAACGTAACTTTAACTTGTCAAAACGTAACTTTAAGTTGTTAAAACGTAACTTTAACTTGTAAAAAATGTACTTTAACTTGTAAAGAACGTACTTCAACTTGTAAAACACGTACTTTAACTTGTAAAAAACGTACTTCAACTCGTAAAAAACGTACTTTAATTTGTAAAAAAACGTATTTTAAAGTATCAAAATGTAACTTTAATTTGTCAAAACGTAAATTTAAGTTGTTTAAAACGTATTTTAACTTGTAAAAAACGTACATTAACTTGTCAAAACGTAACTTTAACTTGTAAAAAACCTACTTTAACTTGTCAAAACGTAACTTTAATTTCTCAAAACGTAAGTTTAACTTGTTAAAAACGTAGTTTAACTTGTCAAAACGTAACTTTAACTTGTAAAAAACGTACATTAACTTGTCAAAATGTAATTTAAATGTGTCAAAACGTAAGTTTATGTTGTTAAAACGTAACTTTAACTTGTAAAAAATGTAGTTTAACTTGTAAAGAACATACTTCTACTTTTAAAACACGTACTTAAACTTGTAAAAACCGTACTTCAACTTGTAAAAAACGAACTTTAATTTGTAAAAAACGTATTTGAACGTATCAAAATGTAACTTTAACTTGTCAAAACGTAAATTTAACTTGTTAAAAACGTACTTTAACTTGTAAAAAACGTACTTTAACTTGTCAAAAATCTGGTTTAACTTGTAACAAATGTACTTTAACTTGTAAAAACGTACTTCAACTTGTAAAAAACGTACTTTAACTTGTAAAAAAAGTACTTTAACTTGTCAAAAATGTGGTTTAACTTGTAACAAATGGACTTTAACTTGTAAAAAACGTATTTTAACTTGTAAAAACCTACCTAAACTTGTCAAAATGTAACTTTAATTTGTCAAAACGTAAGATTAACTTGTTAAAAACGTAGTTTAACTTGTCAAAACGTAACTTTAACTTTTAAAAAACGTACTTTAACTTGTCAAAATGTAATTTAAACGTGTCAAAACGTAACTTTATGTTGTTAAAACGTAACTTTAACTTGTAAAAAACGTACTTTAACTTTTAAAAAAAGTACTTTGATTTGTCAAAAATGTGGTTTAACTTGTAACAAATGGAATTTAACTTTTAAAAACGTACTTCAAATTGTAAAAAACGTACTTTAACTTGTAAAAAACCTACCTAAACTTGTCAAAATGTAACTTTAATATGTCAAAACGTAAGTTTAACTTGTTAAAAACGTAGTTTAACTAGTCAAAACGTAACTTTAACTTGTAAAAAACGTACATTAAAATGTGTCAAAACGTAACTTTATGTTGTTAGAACGTAACTTTAACTTGTAAAAAATGTACTTTAACTTGTAAAGAACATACTTCAACTTCTAAAACACGTACTTTAACTTGTAAAAACCGTACTTCAACTTGTAAAAAACGAACTTTAATTTGTAAAAACCGTATTTGAACGTATCAAAATGTAACTTTAACTTGTCAAAACGTAAATTTAACTTGTTAAAAACGTACTTTAACTTGTAAAAAACCTACTTTAACTTGTAACAATTGTACTTTAACTTATAAAAACGTACTTCAACTTGTAAAAAACGTATTTTAACTTGTAAAAAACGTACTTTAACTTGTAAAAGACGTATTTTAACTTGTCAAAACGTAACTTTAACTTCTAAAACACCTACATTAACTTGTCAAAACGTAACTTTAACTTGTCAAAACATGAGTTAAACTTATTAAAAACATACATTATCTTGTAAAAAATGTACTTTAACTTCTCAAAAATCTGGTTTAACTTGTAACAAATGTACTTTAACTTGTAAAAACGTACTTCAACTTGTAAAAAACTTACTTTAACTTTTAAAAAACCTACTTTAACTTGTCAAAAATGTTGTTTAACTTGCAACAAATGGACTTTAACTTCTAAAAACGTACTTCAACTTGTAAAAAACGTAATTTAACTTGTAAAAAACAAACTTTAACTTGTCATAACGTAACTTTAATTTGTCAAAACGTAAGTTTAACTTGTTAAAAACGTAGTTTAACTTGTCAAAACGTAACTTTAACTTGTAAAAAACGTACATTAACTTTTCAAAATGTAATTTAAATGTGTCAAAACGTAACTTTATGTTGTTAAAACGTAACTTTAACTTGTAAAAAATGTACTTTAACTTGTAAAGAACATACTTCAACTTCTAAAACACGTACTTTAACTTGTAAAAACCGCACTTCAACTTGTAAAAAACGAACTTTAATTTGTAAAAAACTTATTTGAACGTATCAAAATGTAACTTTAACTTGTCAAAACGTAAATTTAAGTTGTTAAAAACGTACTTTAACTTGTAAAAAACCTACTTTAACTTGTCAAAACGTAACTTTAACTTGTCAAAACGTAATTTTAACTTGTAAAAAACGTACTTTAATTTGTAAAAAACATACTTTAACTTGTAAACGACGTACTTTAACTTGTCAAAACGTAACTTTAACTTGTAAAAAACCTACATTAACTTGTCAAAACGTAACTTTAACTTGTCAAAACGTGAGTTTAACTTGTTAAAAACATACATTAACTTGTAAAAAACGTACTTTAACTTGTCAAAAATCTGGTTTAACTTGTAACAAATGTACTTTAACTTGTAAAAAACGTACTTCAAGTTGTAAAAAACGTACTTTAACTTGTAAAAAAAGTACTTTAACTTGTCAAAAATGTGGTTTAACTTGTAACAAATGGACTTTAACTTGTAAAAACGTACTTCAACTTGTAAAAAACATACTTTAACTTGTAAAAAACCTACCTAAACTTGTCAAAATGTAACTTTAATTTGTCAAAACGTAAGTTTAACTTGTTAAAAACGTAGTTTAACTACTCAAAACGTAACTTTAACTTGTAAAAAACGTACATTAACTTGTCATAATGTAATTTAAATGTGTCAAAACGTAACTTTATGTTGTTAGAACGTAACTTTAACTTGTAAAAAATGTACTTTAACTTGTAAAAAACATACTTCAACTTCTAAAACACGTACTTTAACTTGTAAAAACCGTACTTCAACTTGTAAAAAACGAACTTTAAGTTGTAAAAAACGTATTTGAACGTATCAAAATGTAACTTTAACTTGTCAAAACGTAAATTTAACTTGTTAAAAACGTACTTTAACTTGTAAAACACGTACTTTAACTTGTAAAAACCGTACTTCAACTCGTAAAAAACGTACTTTAATTTGAAAAAAACGTATTCTAACGTATCAAAATGTAACTTTAACTTGTCAAAACGTAAATTTAACTTGTTAAAAACGTACTTTAACTTGTAAAAAACCTACTTTAACTTGTCAAAACGTAACTTTAACTTGTCAAAACGTAAGTTTAACTTGTTAAAAACGTACTTTAATTTGTGAAAAACGTACTTTAACTTGTAAAAGACGTACTTTAACTTGTCAAATCGTAACTTTAACTTCTAAAAAACCTACATTAACTTGTTAAAACGTAACTGTAACTTGTCAAAACGTGAGTTAAACTTATTAAAAACATTAATTAACTTGTAAAAAACGTACTTTAACTTCTCAAAAATCTGGTTTAACTTGTAACAAATGTACTTCAACTTATAAAAAACTTACTTTAACTTCTAAAAAACCTACTTTAACTTGTCAAAAATGTTGTTTAACTTGCAACAAATGGACTTTAACTTCTAAAAACGTACTTCAACTTGTAAAAAACGTACTTTAACTTGTAAAAAACCAACTTTAACTTGTCAAAACGTAAATTTAATTTGTCAAAACGTAAGTTTAACTTGTTAAAAACGTAGTTTAACTTGTCAAAACGTAACTTTAACTTGTAAAAAACGTACATTAACTTTTCAAAATGTAATTTAAATGTGTCAAAACGTAACTTTATGTTGTTAAAACGTATCTTTAACTTGTAAAAAATGTACTTTAACTTGTAAAGAACATACTTCAACTTCTAAAACACGTAATTTAACTTGTAAAAACCGTACTTCAACTTGTAAAAAATGAACTTTAATTTGTAAAAAACGTATTTTAATGTATCAAAATGTAACTTTAACTTGTCAAAACGTAACTTTAACTTGTCAAAACGTAAGTTTAAGTTGTTAAAAACGTAATTTAATTTGTAAAAAACGTACTTTAACTTGTAAAAGACGTACTTTAACTTGTCAAAATGTAACTTTAACTTGTAAAAAACCTATATTAACTTGTCAAAACGTAACTTTAACTTGTCAAAACGTGAGTTTAACTTGTTAAAAACATACATTAACTTGTAAAAAACGTACTTTAACTTGTCAAAAATCTGGTTTAACTTGTAACAAATGTACTTTAACTTGTAAAAATGTACTTCAACTTGTAAAAAACGTACTTTAACTAGTAAAAAAAGTACTTTAACTTGTCAAAAATGTGGTTTCACTTGTAACAAATGGACTTTAACTTGTAAAAAATTACTTCAACTTGTAAAAAACGTACTTTAACTTGTAAAAACCCTACCTAAACTTGTCAAAATGTAACTTTAATTTGTCAAAACGTAAGTTTAACTTGTTAAAAACGTAGTTTAACTTGTCAAAATGTAATTTAAATGTGTCAAAACGTAACTTTATGTTGTTAAAACGTAACTTTAACTTGTAAAAAATGTACTTTAACTTGTAAAGAACATACTTCAACTTGTAAAACACGTACTTTAACTTGTAAAAACCGTACTTCAACTCGTAAAAAACGTACTTTAATTTGAAAAAAACGTATTCTAACGTATCAAAATGTAACTTTAACTTGTCAAAACGTAAATTTAACTTGTTAAAAACGTACTTTAACTTGTAAAAAACCTACTTTAACTTGTCAAAACGTAACTTTAACTTGTCAAAACGTAAGTTTAACTTGTTAAAAACGTACTTTAATTTGTGAAAAACGTACTTTAACTTGTAAAAGACGTACTTTAACTTGTCAAAACGTAACTTTAACTTCTAAATAACCGACATTAACTTGTTAAAACGTAACTTTAACTTGTAAAAACGTGAGTTAAACTTATTAAAAACATACATTAACTTGTAAAAAACGTACTTTAACTTCTCAAAAATCTGGTTTAACTTGTAACAAATGTACTTTAACTTGTAAAAACGTACTTCAACTTGTAAAAAACTTACTTTAACTTGTAAAAAACCTACTTTAACTTGTCAAAAATGTTGTTTAACTTGCAACAAATGGACTTTAACTTCTAAAAACGTACTTCAACTTGTAAAAAACGTACTTTAACTTGTAAAAAACCAACTTTAACTTGTCAAAACGTAAATTTAATTTGTCAAAACGTAAGTTTAACTTGTTAAAAACGTAGTTTAACTTGTCAAAACGTAACTTTAACTTGTAAAAAATGTACATTAACTTTTCAAAATGTAATTTAAATGTGTCAAAGCGTAACTTTATGTTGTTAAAACGTAACTTTAACTTGTAAAAAACCTACTTTAACTTGTAAAGAACATACTTCAACTTCTAAAACACGTACTTTAACTTGTAAAAACCGTACTTAAATTGTAAAAAACGAACTTTAATTTGTAAAAAACGTATTTTAACGTATCAAAATGTAACTTTAACTTGTCAAAACGTAACTTTAACTTGTCAAAACATAAGTTTAACTTGTTAAAAACGTACTTTAATTTGTAAAAAAATAGTTTAACTTGTAAAAGACGTACTTTAACTTGTCAAAACGTAACTTTAACTTGTAAAAAACCTACATTAACTTGTCAAAACGTAACTTTAACTTGTCAAAACGTGAGTTTAACTTGTTAAAAACATACATTAACTTGTAAAAAACCTACTTTAACTTGTCAAAAATCTGGTTTAACTTGTAACAAATGTACTTTAACTTGAAAAAACGTACTTCAACTTGTAAAAAACGTAATTTAACTTGTAAAAAACGTATTTTAAAGTGTCAAAATGTAACTTTAATTTGTCAAAACGTAAATTTAATTTGTTTAAAACGTACTTTAACTTGTCAAAAACGTACTTTAACTTGTCAAAAACCTACTTTAACTTGTCAAAACGTAAGTTTAACTTGTTAAAAACATACATTAACTTGTAAAAAATGTACTTTAACTTGTCAAAAATGTGGTTTTACTTTTAACAAATGGACTTTGACTTGTAAAAACGTACTTTAACTTGTAAAAAACGTACTTTAACTTGTAAAAAACCTAGCTTAACTTGTCAAAACGTAACTTTAATTTATCAAAACGTAAGTTTAACTTGTTAAAAACATAGTTTAACTTGTCAAAACGCAACTTTAAGTTGTAAAAAACGTAATTTAACTTGTCAAAATGTAATTTAAATGTGTCAAAATGTAACTTTATGTTGTTAAAACGTAACTTTAACTTGTAAAGAATGTACTTTAACTTGTAAAGAACATACTTCAACTTGTAAAACACGTACTTTAACTTATAAAAACCGAACTTCAACTTGTAAAAAACGTACTTTAATTTGTAAAAAACGTATTTTAACGTATCAAAATGTAATTTTAACTTGTCAAAACGTAAATTTAACTTGTTAAAAACGTACTTTAACTTGTAAAAAACCTACTTTAACTTGTCAAAACGTAATTTTAACTTGTCAAAACGTAATTTTAACTTGTAAAAAACGTACTTTAATTTGTAAAAAACGTACTTTAACTTGTAAAAGACGTACTTTAACTTGTCAAAACGTAACTTTAACTTTTAAAAAACCTACATTAACTTTTCAAAACGTAACTTTAATTTGTCAAAACGTGAGTTTAACTTGTTAAAAACATACATTAACTTGTAAAAAACGTACTTTAACTTGTCAAAAATCTGGTTTAACTTGTAACAAATGTACTTTAACTCGTAAAAACGTACTTCAACTGGTAAAAAATGTAATTTAACCTGTAAAAAAAGTATTTTAACGTGTCAAAATGTAACTTTAAGTTGTTAAAATGTAACTTTAACTTGTTTAAAACGTACTTTAACTTGTAAAAAACGTACTTTAAATTGTCAAAACGTAACTTTAACTTGTCAAAACGTAATTTTAACTTGTCAAAACGTAATTTTAACTTGTAAAAAACGTACTTTAATTTGTAAAAAACGTACTTTAACTTGTAAAAGACGTACTTTAACTTGTCAAAACGTAACTTTAACTTTTAAAAAACCTACTTTAACTTGTCAAAACGTAACTTTAACTTGTCAAAACGTAAGTTTAATTTGTTAAAAACATATATTAACTTGTAAAAAACGTACTTTAACTTGTCAAAAATGTGGTTTAACTTGTAACAAATGGACTTTAACTTGTAAAAACGTACTTCAACTTGTAAAAAACCTAGTTTAACTTGTCAAAACGTAACTTTAATTTGTCAAAACGTAAGTTTAACTTGCAAAAAATGTAGTTTAACTTGTCAAAACGTAACTTTAACTTGTAAAAATCGTACTTTAACTTGTCAAAATGTAATTTAAATGTGTCAAAACGTAACTTTATGTTGTTAAAACGTAACTTTAACTTGTAAAAAAGGTACTTTAACTTGTAAAGAACATACTTCAACTTGTAAAACACGTATTTTAACTTGTTAAAACCGTACTTCAACTTGTAAAAAACGTACTTTAATTTGTAAAAAACGTATTTTAACGTATCAAAATGTAACTTTAACTTGTCAAAAAGTAAATTTAACTAACTTGTACAAAACCTACTTTAACTTGTCAAAACGTAACTTGAACTTGTCAAAACGTAAGTTTAACTTGTTAAAAACGTACTTTAATTTGTAAAGAACGTACTTCAACTAGTAAAACACGTACTTTAACTTCTAAAAAACGTACTTCAACTTGTAAAACACGTTCTTTAACTTCTAAAAAACGTACTTCAACTTGTAAAAAACGTACTTTAATTTGTAAAAAACGTATTTTTAACTATTAAAATGTAACTTTAATTTGTCAAAACGTAAGTTTAACTTGTTAAAAACATATATTAACGAGTAAAAAAACGTACTTGAACTTGTTAAAAATGTGGTTTGATTTGTAACAAATGTACTTTAACTTGTAAAAATGTACTTCAACTTATAAAAAACGTACTTTAACTTGTAAAAAACCTACTTTAACTTGTCAAAACGTAACTTTAATTTGTCAAAACGTAAGTTTAACTTGTTAAAAATGTAATTTAACTTGTCAAATCGTAAATTTACCTTGTAAAAAACGTACTTTAACTTGTCAAGATATAATTTTAAGGTGTCAAAACGTAACTTTAAGTTATTAAAACGTAACTTTAACTTGTAAAAAACGTACTTCAACTTAAAAAAAACGTATTTCCACTTGTAAAACACTTGCTTTAACTTGTAAAAAACGTACTTCAACTTGTAAAACAGGTACTGTAACTTGTAAAAAAATGTATTTTAACGTGTCAAAATGTAACTTTAACTCGTCAAAACGTAACTTTAACTTGTTAAAAACGTACTTTAACTTGTAAAAATGTAATTTAAATGTGTCAAAATGTAACTTTATGTTGTTAAAACGTAAGTTTAACTTGTAAAAAATGTACTTTAACTTGTAAAGAACATACTTCAACTTGTAAAACACGTACTTTAACTTGTAAAAACCGTACTTCAACTTGTAAAAAACGTACTTTAATTTGTAAAAAACGTATTTTAACGTATCAAAATGTAACTTTAACTTGTCAAAACGTAAATTTATCTTGTTAAAAACGTACTTTAACTTGTAAAAAACCTACTTTAACTTGTCAAAACGTAACTTTAACTTGTCAAAACGTAAGTTTAACTTGTTAAAAACGTACTTTAATTTGTAAAAAACGTACTTTAACTTGTAAAAGACGTACTTTAACTTGTCAAAACGTAACTTTAACTTTTAAAAAACCTACATTAACTTGTCAAAACGTAACTTTAACTTGTCAAAACGTGAGTTTAACTTGTTAAAAACATACGTTAACTTGTAAAAAACGTACTTTAACTTGTCAAAAATCTGGTTTAACTTGTAACAAATGTACTTTAACTTGTAAAAACGTACTTCAACTTGTAAAAAACGTACTTTAACTTGTAAAAAACCTACTTTAGCTTGTCAAAACGTAACTTTTAATTTGTCAAAACGTAAGTTTAACTTGTTAAAAACGTAATTTAACTTGTCAAAACGTGAGTTTAACTTGTTAAAAACAAACATTAACTTGTAAAAAACATACTTTAAGTTGTCAAAAATGTATTTTAACGTGTCAAAATGTAACTTTAACTTGTCAAAACGTAACTTTAACTTGTCAAAACGTAACTTTAAATTATTAAAAACGTACTTTAACTTGTAAAAAAACATACTTTAACTTGTCAAAACGTAACTTTAACTTGTCAAAATGTAAATTTAACTTGTTAAAAACATATATTAACTAGTAAAAAACGTACTTTAACTTGTTAAAAATGTGGTTTGACTTGTAACAAATGTACTTTAACTTGTAAAAATGTACTTCAACTTATAAAAAACGTACTTTAACTTGTAAAAAACCTACTTTAATTTGTCAAAACGTAACTTTAATTTGTCAAAACGTAAGTTTAACTTGTTAAAAACGTAATATTAACTTGTCAAAACGTAAATTTAACTTGTAAAAAACGTACTTTAACTTGTCAAAATATAATTTTAATGTGTCAAAACGTAACTTTAAGTTATTAAAACGTAACTTTAACTTGTAAAAAACGTACTTCAACTTAAAAAAAAAACGTATTTCCACTTGTAAAACACTTGCTTTAACTTGTAAAAAACGTACTTCAACTTGTAAAACAGGTACTGTAACTTGTAAAAAAAAGTATTTTAACGTGTCAAAATGTAACTTTAACTCGTCAAAACGTAAATTTAACTTGTTAAAAACATACTTTAACTTGTAAAAATTTAGTTTGAATGTGTCAAAACGTAACTTTAACTTGTAAAAAATGTACTTTAACTTGTAAAGAACGTACTTCAACTTATAAAACAGGTACTTCAACTTCTAAAAAACGTACTTCAACTTGTAAAAAACGTACTTTAATTTGTAAAAAACATATTTTTAACTATCAAAATGTAACTTTAATTTGTCAAAACGTAAGTTTAACTTGTTAAAAACATATATTAACTAGTAAAAAACGTACTTGAACTTTTTAAAAATGTGGTTTCACTTTTAACAAATGTACTTTAACTTGTAAAAATGTACTTCATCTTATAAAAAAACGTACTTTAACTTGTAAAAACCTACTTTAACTTGTCAAAACGTAACTTTAATTTGTCAAAACGTAAGTTTAACTTGTTAAAAACGTAATTTAACTTGTCAAATCGTAAATTTAACTTGTAAAAAACGTACTTTAACTTGTCAAAATATAATTTTAATGTGTCAAAACGTAACTTTAAGTTATTAAAACATAACTTTAACTTGTAAAAAACGTACTTCAACTTAAAAAAAACGTATTTCCACTTGTAAAACACTTGCTTTAACTTGTAAAAAACGTACTTCAACTTGTAAAACAGGTACTATAACTTGTAAAAAAAAGTATTTTAACGTGTCAAAATGTAACTTTAACTCGTCAAAACGTAACTTTAACTTGTTAAAAACATACTTTAACTTGTAAAAATTTAGTTTTAATGTGTCAAAACGTAACTTTAAGTTGTTAAAACGTAACTTTAAGTTGTTAAAACGTAACTTTAACTTGTAGAAAATGTACTTTAACTTATAAAGAACGTACTTCAACTTGAAAAACACGTACTTTAACTTCTAAAAAACGTACTTCAACTTGTAAAAAACGTACTTTAATTTGTAAAAAACGTATTTTTAACTATCAAAATGTAACTTTAATTTGTCAAAACGTAAATTAAACTTGTTAAAAACATATATTAACTAGTTAAAAACGTACTTTAACTTGTCAAAAATGTGGTTTGACTTGTAACAAATGTACTTTAACTTGTAAAAACGTACTTCAACTTTTAAAAAACGTACTTTAACTTGTAAAAAACCTACTTTAACTTGTCAAAACGTAACTTTAATTTGTCAAAACGTAAGTTTAACTTGTTAAAAACGTAATTTAACTTGTCAAATCGTAAATTTACCTTGTAAAAAACGTACTTTAACTTGTCAAGATATAATTTTAAGGTGTCAAAACGTAACTTTAAGTTATTAAAACGTAACTTTAACTTGTAAAAAACGTACTTCAACTTTAAAAAAACGTATTTCCACTTGTAAAACACTTGCTTTAACTTGTACAAAACGTACTTCAACTTGTAAAACAGGTACTGTAACTTGTAAAAAAATGTATTTTAACGTGTCAAAATGTAACTTTAACTCGTCAAAACGTAACTTTAACTTGTTAAAAACGTACTTTAACTTGTAAAAATGTAATTTAAATGTGTCAAAATGTAACTTTATGTTGTTAAAACGTAAGTTTAACTTGTAAAAAATATACTTTAACTTGTAAAGAACATACTTCAACTTGTAAAACACGTACTTTAACTTGTAAAAACCGTACTTCAACTTGTAAAAAACGTACTTTAATTTGTAAAAAACGTATTTTAACGTATCAAAATGTAACTTTAACTTGTCAAAACGTAAATTTATCTTGTTAAAAACGTACTTTAACTTGTAAAAAACCTACTTTAACTTGTCAAAACGTAACTTTAACTTGTCAAAACGTAAGTTTAACTTGTTAAAAATGTACTTTAATTTGTAAAAAACGTACTTTAACTTGTAAAAGACGTACTTTAACTTGTCAAAACGTAACTTTAACTTTTAAAAAACGTACTTGAACTTTTTAAAAATGTGGTTTCACTTTTAACAAATGTACTTTAACTTGTAAAAATGTACTTCAACTTATAAAAAAACGTACTTTAACTTGTAAAAACCTACTTTAACTTGTCAAAACGTAACTTTAATTTGTCAAAACGTAAGTTTAACTTGTTAAAAACGTAATTTAACTTGTCAAATCGTAAATTTAACTTGTAAAAAACGTACTTTAACTTGTCAAAATATAATTTTAATGTGTCAAAACGTAACTTTAAGTTATTAAAACGTAACTTTAACTTGTAAAAAACGTACTTTAACTTCTAAAAGACGTATTTCCACTTGTAAAACACTTGCTTTAACTTGTAAAAAACGTACTTCAACTTCTAAAATAGGTACTATAACTTGTAAAAAAATGTATTTTAACATGTCAAAATGTAACTTTAACTTGTCAAAACGTAACTTTAACTTGTTAAAAACGTACTTTAACTTGTAAAAATTTAATTTTAATGTGTCAAAACGTAACTTTAACTTGTTAAAACGTAACTTTAAGTTGTTAAAACGTAACTTTAACTTGTAAAAAATATACTTTAACTTGTAAAGAACGTACTTCAACTTGTAAAACACGTACTTTAACTTCCAAAAAACGTACTTCAACTTGTAAAAAACGTATTTTAATTTGTAAAAAACGTATTTTTAACTATCAAAATGTAACTTTAATTTGTCAAAACGTAAATTTAACTTGTTAAAAACATATATTAACTAGTAAAAAACGTACTTTAACTTGTCAAAAACGTGGTTTGACTTGTAACAAATGTACTTTAACTTGTAAAAACGTACTTCAACTTGTAAAAAACGTACTTTAACTTGTAAAAAACCTACTTTAACTTGTCAAAACGTAACTTTAATTTGTCAAAACGTAAGTTTAACTTGTTAAAAACGTAATTTAACTTGTCAAAACGTAAATTTAACTTGTAAAAAACGTACTTTAACTTGTCAAAATATAATTTTAATGTGTTAAAACGTAAATTTAAGTTATTAAAACGTAACTTTAACTTGTAAAAAACGTACAATAACTTCTAAAAGATGTACTTTAACTTGTCAAAACGTCACTTTAACTTGTAAAAAACCTACTTTAACTTGTCAAAACGTAACTTTAACTTGTCAAAACGTGAGTTTAACTTGTTAAAAACATACATTAACTTGTAAAAAACGTACTTTAACTTGTCAAAAATCTGGTTTAACTTGTAACAAATGTTCTTTAACTTGTAAAAACGTACTTCAACTTTTAAAGAAAGTACTTTAACTTGTAAATAACCTACTTTAACTTGTCAAAACATAACTTTAATTTGTCGAAACGTAAGTTTAACTTGTTAAAAACGTAATTTAAGTTGTCAAACGTAATTTTAACTTGTCAAAATATAATTGTAATGTGTCAAAACGTAACTTTAAGTTGTTAAAACGTAACTTTAAATTATAAAAAACGTACTTCATCTTGTAAAAAACGTACTGTTGTCGCTCGTTTTCGGACAACGTTATAGGAACCCAGAACGGTTCGACCCAAGGCCGGACCAAGTAATCGCGTTCGGGTTCTAGCGTGTCAAACTCGGTATCCCGAGTTGTGCCTTAGCTGTCAATGGAGTTCGTGCTATGCGCGTATCTGAAATGCAAAGGAATCAAATGAACTACCAAAGGGAAACAGAGGGGGTGCCTCTGTTTACCTCTCTGACGCTCAACATTAGTTGGATTGAGGTGGATAAAAGGGTTTAGAGTTTTAGAGGTTTGAGAGAAATGAGTGAAGTCCGAGTTCAGCAGCGTTTCGGTACTCAAGTATTCGTTACCCGTTATTGGGAATCGCGTCCCCTACTTATAGAGCATGTCTTGTGTTGTCTTTGAGCCGAGAATGGCCTTTGACCGGCCAAGGAGGCCTGGAAACGGCCCTTGGCCGAGAGGAGCTTCTCGTCCGGCCTTCAACCGAAGGTAAGATCTTGGGCCGGCCCTTGGCCGGGTGAATAGTTTAGGCCGGCCCTTGGAAGGGTCAAGGAAAGGCCAGGGCCGGCCTTCGGCCGAGGGGAAGTCTCGCCCGGCCTTTGGCCGGGCGAATAGTTTGGGCCGGCCCTTGGCCGGGTCAAGGAAAGGCCAGGGCCGGCCTTCGGCCGAGGGGAAGTCTTGCCCGGCCTTTGGCCGGGCGAATAGTTTGGGCCGGCCCTTGGCCGGGTCGAGGAAAAGCCAGGGCCGGCCTTCGGCCGAGAGGAAGTCTCGCCCGGCCTTTGGCCGGGCGAATAGTTTGGGCTGGCCCTTGGCATGGTCAAGGGGTAGCCAGGGCCGGCCTTTGGCCGAGTGGAAGCTTCACCCGGCCTTTGGCCGGGTGAGAAGTCTTGGGTGGCCTTTGGCCGGGTCAAGAAGAGGCCGAAGGCCGTTGGGCCGAGTGGCGGGGCTGAGCCCTCTCGGAGACTCCGTCGAGCCGTCGTGCCTTTTATGCACGCAACACTAGCCCCCCGAGTTCGGCATTCGACCGGGGTTCGTGTGGTGAACTCAAATTCTCTCGCCCCCGATCGTCACCCGTCGTCACTTTCTTCCTTGGTAAGTTTTTTTTTTATACTTTATTTTCTTTCTGACGTCACGCTTAGCCGCGTGGGCATGGATTCGGCCGACAACGTGTCAGAGGGTGGGACCATCGGGGAAGACCTTTTTCCCCTTCTCGAAGACCAAAACGTGGATTTGGACCTGTTTTGGGACCAATTTTCCTCTCCCGAGAGACCTTTTCCCGTGCTCCCATCTTCTTCCCCGCGCGAGAGGGCTTTTGAAATGGTGGACGGAGAGTTCTCCTCTGTTGAAACGTGGTTGATCGACGGGGAGGGAACCGAGCGAACGCGTCCAGGGACGCCCATCGTCGGGGAGACCGGCGATCCATCTCCCGCGGATCTGGGCGGCAAGATTCGGCGGGATCTGAGCGACGGCCTCTGGGTGGATCTGGGGTACGAGCTTCGCGCAGGCCTGAGCGGCGGCGCGTCCCTCGCCGATCTGGGCGACGACCCCCGCGCGGGGCGGAGCGACGTCGCGCGTCGCGTTGATCGGGGAGAAGACCTCTGCGCGGGTCTGAGCGGAGACCTCCGCGCGGAGCTGGACGTTGACGCGCGTCGCGCCGACCGGGGAGAAGACCTCCGCGCGGATCTGGGCGGCGACCTCCGCGCGGAGTTGGACGGCGATGCATCCTGCGCCGGGCTGGGCGAGAGCCCTCGCGCGGGTCTGGGCGGTGACATCCGCGCGGGGCTGGGCGGCGACGCACCCCGCGCCGGCATGGGCGAGAGCCCTCGCGCGGGTCTGAGCGGCGACCTCCGCGCGGGGCTGGGCGGCGGCGCACCCCGCGCCGGCCTAGGCGAGAGCCCTCGTGCGGGTATAGGCAGCGACCTCCCCGCGGGTCTTGGCGCGGATCCGGGCGGCGACCTTCGAGCGGACCCGGGCAGCGAGCCCAACTCGAGTTTGGGTGACGACCTTCACGCGGGCCCGGGTGGCGGCTCACCTAATGAAAACAATGTCGACGCCGAAGGTTGCGATGAGTCGCCCGATAATTGCCTTCGTCCGGTCATCCCCGCCACTTCGACCGCGAGGGAGGAGAGACGCGCGATGTCGTTCCCGGTTAAGGAGTCGGTGATTCGGGTCGGCTTTGATTGCTCCGGGGTCGACTTCCCGAGCTCAGGAGTTTGAGGCGGAGGTTTAGTATCCCGGGCTCCGTCTCGTTGTTACGACCATTGCCTGACGATCTCCCGAGTCGCCCGCGCTTGGGATTTGCGGCCGTTCACGAGGCGAGTCTCCAAGGAGGTTTGCGATTGCCTTTTCAAGCCGTGATTCAGGATCTGTTGGTTCGGTTGGGTGTTCATGCGTCTCAGATGTCCCCACTCTTCTATCGAGTTGTGGCGGCGTGCCACATGATGCTTTATCGGGCACGAGGTCGCAACGTGACAGCCGATGAGATTCGGAACCTTGTCTCCGTCCATGGTGTGTCTGGGAAGCCGGGTTTTTATAAAGTTCAAAATCGGCGGCGATTCCCCATCCTTACCAAGTTGACCACCAAACATCGCTATCCCTGGGTATGGGTATCCGAACCTGCCTTTGGAAAGGCGCCGTTGACCTTTGGCCCCATTGCCGACTTCCCAGCAGACCGCGATACTGAAGATTTCGAGCTCGCACTCGTAATTGGGGCCATCCCAAACTCGAGACGGCAAGGGCTTCTCTTCGAGTCAGCTGATCTCATGGCGACTACTGGATGGTTCGTTCCCGATTCGGAGGCGATCTTCGATCCTGTCCCGGCTGAGGAGCCTGCCGGAAGCATCGAACTTGAGGCGGCGGATCTCCCTTCACCTCCCGACTCGGGGGGTATTGACCTCACGCCTGATTATGTAGGTATTGTCCTTTTAACATCGTTCCTATTTTATGACCCTTGTTTTGCTTTCTTTTCGTTTCAGATACGATGGTTCGCAATCGTTCGCGTGCATGCGTTCCGAGGGGGGAACCTACTCCTGAGGCCGTGGCCGCCGCACGTCTGCGAGTCGAGGCCCGACGTGGGAGGTCGCCGGCCCGGGTTGGGGCCGAAGTGGGCTCTTCGAACAAACGGCCGGCTCCGCCTACCTCTTCCTTTGAGTCTCCCGGCAACAAACGTGCCCACACCTCGAGTGCGTCGGGCAGCATGGATTCTTCGCTCATGAAGGAAGCCGCGATGTTGCGGGGTTAATGTTCGCGGGGCATCCTTGATTCCTCTTTGCGGGAATTCAAAAGTCTCTTGACGACCGGGGATCTCGACTACTTCCAGAACGGGATTAGCGACGCTCGTAAGGTAGAAACTACTCTTTCTTAGCGTTGCGTCGTTTGTTACCCGCTTCTTTTTATTTACACATGCGTACGTTCTTTCGCCGATCGTTCTGTCAGATGCTTGCTCGACAGGAACGGGGTGATGCGATCCTCCTGGATTTGCTGCGGAGGATGCAGGTCATGAAGAAAGACGCTGAGAAAATGGCGGCCGACCATGATGCCGCTCTAGCTGAGGTTCGTCCTGTTCGGGATTTCCACATCCTGGAGGGAGAGCTACGGAAGGTCCGTGCGGAGTTGGAGGCTGAAAGGTTGCTGCGAGCGGAGGATCGCAAATCCCGAGAGAAAGCGGAACAAGCGGCAGACACCTTCCTAGGCGAGACGAAGAAATTCCAAGTGGCGCTCTCGGGTCGGGACGAGGAGTTGAAGATTGTGCACGCTCAACTTATGACGAGTGAGATTTCTCGCGTCAAAGCCGAGAGGGAAAGGGACTCACTTCTCCTCGAGATGCAAGCCCTTATCGAGGAAAAAGACGATGCCGTGAAGTCGAAAGCCGACTTGGAGGATGGCTGGGACCTGGCTTTGGAGGAGGCACGCCATGCGGCCGCGGTGCGGGTTCGTGACGCTGTCGCGAAAGAGAATCTGGCCCGGGGGGTCACGTTTTCTTTTTTCGAGGCGATGTTCCCCTCGCTGGATGAAGCTCCCCGGTTAGATGGCGTGCCACTTGGGGCTCCTTCAGAAGTTGCCCAGTCCACGAACCGCCCTCCCGACGGAGAGACCACCGACGGATCCGGAGCTCTCAACGACGAGGAACAAGTAGATTTTGGCTCTGAATGATTGTTTCATTCTTTTTGATTTCTTTCGCGCATGTGTTTAGCGCTTGTTTCCCTTTACGTGTTTTCTTTCCGGATATCTTCGTTGGATTTTGGATTTTATTTGATACGAGAACCTTCCTTTGATGCTTTTTTAGTCATAACGTGATAGTGTTTTGGGCCCATGTCTTTCGATGGGCGACACACAGCCATTTGGCATACACCATACGGCGGGCAAGTGCCTGGTTATCCGGTGCGCGGATGTTGGCCTTTTTGTGAGTTTTGCGAGACTTGCTGCCTGTCGGCGTGCGAGTGCGCAGTCTTATGCCATCCGGTGCGCGGATGTTGACCCTTTAGCGGGTTTTGCGAGACTCGCTGCCTGTCGGCGTGCGAGTGCGCGGTCTTATGTCATCCGGTGCGCGGATGTTGACCCTTTAGCGTGTCTTGCGAGTACGCGGTCGCTTGACGCGAACCGGGTTATGTGAGGACCTGGACTGCGTCGTATCCCCCCGAGTTTATTTAGAAACTTGCGAAGGTTATAAATAAATTGATGTGAAGTGTATTTCGTATTCATTGTCAAGAAAAATGTTACACTTTACGGGTCATGGACCATGCATACAATGAATTTAAACTGCAAAAATAATAAAACGGGTCGTCTATTAATTGACGCCTACTGATAATATTGTCTCAAGTGCTCGGCATTCCATGGGTGGGTGAAGACGAGACCTTCGAGATTTTCCAGCTCGTAAGTGCCGTTATGAGTGGCTTGACGTATCCGATATGGACCTTCCCAGGTGGGTCCCAGAACTCCGGCTCCCGGGATTTGTGTGTTTTGGAAAACCCTCCTGAGAACAAGGCTTCCGTTTGCGAATTTCCTTATTTTGACTCTTGAGTTGTAATACTTTTCCACCTTCCTTTTTTGTTCAGTTAAACGTGATAACGCGCCCATCCTCTTTTCGTCGATGAGATCTAATTCCATCCTCATTGCCTCGTCGTTTCGGTCGCCGTCGTAATCGATAACCCGGCAGGTGGGGATACTTGTCTCTAAAGGTATCACAGCCTCAACGCCGATTGCCAACGCGAATGGAGTTTCGCCGGTAGCGTTTCGTGCCGTGGTTCGATATGCCCATAAGACTGTTGGTAACTCTTCCGCCCAAGCCCCTTTTTTCGCTTCTAGCCTTTTCTTCAAGTTTTCTTTGATCGTCTTGTTGACCGCTTCGACTTGACCATTAGCTTGAGGGTGTTGAGGTGATG
The DNA here is from genome assembly GCA_958296335.1 of Urtica urens. Taxonomy (NCBI): domain Eukaryota; kingdom Viridiplantae; phylum Streptophyta; class Magnoliopsida; order Rosales; family Urticaceae; genus Urtica; species Urtica urens. The sequence goes on from CATQIS010000003.1 coordinate 757,001, forward strand.
AATAAGTCTTACGAATCCCCAATTGTTCACATAGCTCCCGAAGGCGTGCATTGTCAAATTGTTTCCCATTGTCGGTGACGATCGACTCTGGAACCCCAAAACGACATATTATGTTTCTCCACATGAAACTTGTCGTGTTCGCCTCTGTGATTTTGGCGAGTGGTTCTGCTTCTACCCACTTTGTAAAGTAATCTACTGCCACGATTGCGAATTTGTATTGTCTTGGGGCTGCGGGTAATTCCCCGATGAGGTCGACCCCCCATTTGGCGAAAGGTCGGGGTACGATGACCGGGCATAAAGGTGCCGGAGGCTGTCTTGGTACGTGTGCAAATCTCTGGCACTTGTCGCATTTCTTGGCCCACAAGTGAGCGTCCCTTTTCATGGTTGGCCAAAAATACCCCGCTCGGAGTAATTTCAAGGCCAATGACTGTCCGGCCGAATGGTTCCCGCAAACCCCTTCGTGTACTTCATGCAATGCTTTTTTCGCTTCATCTTCGGATAAGCACCGGAGCAGCGGCATGGAGTATCCTCGTTTGTAGAGTGTCTACTCCCTCAGTACGTATTTGGATGCCAAATTCTTCAATCTTCGGGTCTCTTCTCTCCCTTCGGGGGTCTCCCCCTCTTGTAGGTACTTTAGAAGCGGCATCATCCACGTCGTTTGTGGTGCCTGTTTGATCGTTCCCACGTCATTTCTTGAGATACATGGCATCGTCAGTTTTTCTATGGGAACATCGTCGATCCCCCCTTCATCAATCCCAGATGCAAAACGGGCTAGAGCGTCGGCGTGGACGTTTTTTGCTCTGGGAATCTGGATTATCTCGAACCATAGGAATGACTCCAATAGTTTTATAACCTTGGCGAGGTATGCCATCATGCTTGGCTCCTTAGCACCGTATTCCCCTTTGACCTGGTTGACTACCAATTGCGAGTCGCAATGGATACGCAACTTTTTAGTGCCGAGTTTTTTTGCTAACTCCAAGCGTATGATTAGGGCCTCATACTCGGCCTCGTTGTTCGAAGCATTGAACTCAAATCGCATGGCATACTTTATTTCTTCCCTATCGGGGTTCGTAAGTATGATGCCAGCGCCAGCGCCTTGGGCGTTCGACGCACCATCGACGTGTAGTTCCCATAATGGGCCTTCCGGGATCATTGGCCTTTTCATGGTCGTGTCATTTCTCTTCTCTCCGAGAACATCTACATCGTCCCCTATCGAGGAGGACCCTGTGAATTCGGCCACAAAGTCAGCCAAAGCTTGACCCTTGATGGCGGTTCTTGGTTGGAAATCTATCCCGTATTCCCCCAGTTCTTGAGACCATATAGCCATCCGGGAGGATGTGGCTTTTTGTAACGCCCTTTCTATGGGGTACTTTGTACGTATTCCCCCAGTTCGGGCTTGGCCTCTATTCCCCTACTGCTCACCATATAACCCAAAAAATTTCCGGATTCGACTCCGAAAGCACATTTGTTTGGGTTAAGCTTCATTCTGTAACGTCGCAGGATGGAAAACATATTCCTGAGATCTCCGATATGATCGTCGGCCTTTAAACTTTTAACCAACATGTCGTCGACGTAGACTTTCATTGTTTTCCCGATTTGGTCGGCAAACATGCGGTTCACCAATCGTTGTTACGTAGCCCCTGCATTCTTGAGGCCGAAAGGCATGACCTTATAGCAATATAGCCCCCGATCGGTGACGAAAGTGGTTTTTATCTGGTCCGGACCATGCATGCGGATCTGATTGTAACCAGAATAGGCGTCCATGAAGCTTAACAATTCATGACCTGCAGTGGCGTCAACAAGTTGTTTGATTCTGGGCAATGGAAAACTGTCCTTCGGGCAAGCCTTGTTGAGATCCTTGTAATCGATGCAAATCCGCCATTTGCCGTTTGCTTTTTTCACCATGACCACGTTAGAAACCCATCTGGGATATTCTGCCTCCCTTATGAATCCTGCCGCGAGGAGTTTATCAACTTCCTCACCGATGGCTTGGTATTTCTCCGCACTGAACGCTCTCCTGGGCTGTATTCGCCCGGTTATCTTTTGATCGTCGTTCAAACGGTGAACCATAATCTCGGGGTCAATCCCGGGCATGTCTGCATGGGTCCATGCGAAAACGTCCTTGTATTCTTGTAGGAATGCCGTTAGTAGGAATTGCTTCTCAGATGAGAGTTGTGCACCTATTTTGACGACTTGATCTGGTTTCGATTCATCCAATACAACAGTAACGAGGTCGCTAGTCGTTCCCATCTTCCGTCTTTCGACGTCATCCCTTTGATCCAACTCTCCGAAAGTGCCTTCAGTTTCTCCGTCGCTTGACAAATCATGGGAGATGGTATTGACCATTTTCCCTTTTCCTTTCCCGTCTACCCCCTGAATGTAACACATTCTGGCCATGGATTGATCCCCGGCCATGACGACTATCCCCCTATCTATTGGGAATTTTAACATCAGATGATAGGTTGAGGTTATGGCCTTTAGTCTGTTGAGAGTTGGACGGCCAATTATGATGTTGTAAGCTGACGGTTGGTCGACAACAAGGAATGACACAATGTGAGTGGCCTCGAGCCCTCCCAGCGTCCCAAAGGTGACGGGGAGGTCGATGATACCCTCAGTCATCACTCTCTCACCAGAGAACCCAAAGAGCGGGGTCGCCACCGGAGTTGGTTTTAGTCCAGTTAACTTCATTCGGTCTAAGGCCGATTTGAAAATGATGTCAGCGGAACTTCCGTTATCGATGAGAATTCGCCGGACGAGATTGTTCGCTATCGGGGCCGAAACCACTATTGCGTCGTTATGGGGGTGCATGATCCTCGTCGCTTCCTGTCCTGTGAAAAACATGGATTCGAACTCGTTCGGAGGCGGGGTCATATGAGTGTGATTTATGTGATGCACCACTGTTGAACGGGATGTTTCGCGGGCGTATCGTTTCCTTTGGGCGCATGAGTCTCCACACTCCGGCCCACCCAAAATGGAGCCCACGATATGTAATTGTGAACTATGTGGTTCTTGGCCCGTCACTTGATCGGTTACAGTGACCGTGGAGGGACCTTTCCTTGCTTGATGTCCTCGCTCATTCCCCGATGCCGTTGCTCCCAAGGTTCGGAGCACATACTCTTTCAGCTTCCCATCTTGTATGAGAGCCTCAATTTGCCTTTTGAGTTGATAGCATTCTGAAGTTAGGTGACCGTGATCCTGGTGGTACTCACAGAACTTGCTACGATCTCGCTTTGCCGGATCTTTTGTCAGCGGAGCTGGGCTACCCAACTTGTCGCGGTGTAATGCCAATATTCGCTCTTGGGGGGTGTTCAGTGGGGTGAACGTCGAAAATTTTCGAAAACTGTCCGGATGTGGTGGTCTGACCCCTGAGAAGGGTCGGTCGTCGAGACCTTGTTGTCCCCTATTTCTCCTCTTTCGAGGATCGGAATATTCCTTCTCATGGTCCCCAAGGCGGCGACCAAGCTGTCCATTGGTCTTCCGACCGTCTCGGCCTTCCAGGTAGTCCTCCACTCCCATGAACGTGCGAGCCCGCGTCATTAGCTCCGCCATGTCCCTTGGGACCTTTCCGACGATCGACTTTAGGAAGTCACTCGTGCAAATTCCTTCAGTGATTGCCGTGATCGCATCCCTATCATCGAAGCCTTCCACCTTATGCGACTCTTCAGTGAAGCGTGCGAGATACTTCCTCAAAGTTTCATCCCTGCCCTGTCTGATTGACAAGAGATGAGTTTTGGACTTCTTCTGCATCACGAGAGTGGCGAAGCGAGCGAGAAAAGTTTCTTTCAAAATCTTGAAAGAAAGAATACTTCCCGGCTTCAAGCTTCTGAACCATTCAAATCCTGTTCCGGCAAGGGTCAAACTAAAGGCCTAACACAACGTTGCATCCGACTGCCCTTGCATTGACATCCACGTTTCATAGTGTTGGATGTGAAAATGAGGGTCTGTGCGCCCATCGTATGGAGGAATCGAAGGCAACTTGAAATTTCCTCCACATGATTGTGCCAAAATCTGAGCGGAGAAAGGGGAGTGTGATTCTTCGGCCCCCCCGTAGGGTCTTGGCTTTCCCGACTCTCTCATCTCGATTATCTGGTTTTGGAGGCTTTGGATCATCGTTACCATATCAAGCCCGTCTGCGGGGCTGGCCGCCGGAGCCAAGGGAGTCACGTGGTGCCGCTCGTTAGATGCCTGATCGGCCGCATTGGTCCTTGGACGGCCAAGCGTAACGGCTGGCAAGACGTCTCTCTGAGAATTCAATCTCTGTCGGAGGTCTTCGCCCCTGGAGTTCCTCTGAGCTGTGAGGTGTTCTCTAAGATCCACGTCAGGATTTCGACGAGACGAGTCCGGTCAGCGTCGAAATGTCTTTCGAGTCCCTCGACTGTCTGCCCCTTCATCCCGCCGCGCACTTCTAGGCTCGAACCGCGATCGCGATCGACCGCCCCGAGAGTTCGCAGATGGAGTGCCCCTGAATTGTGGACCTGTCGGTCGAATCGGCGGGGGTTGGTGTGAAGGTTGTCTTGTGTCCGCTCCTCGATCAGGGAGAGGATTTATCTCACCTGTCCGAGATTCCCCCACATATTCGGGGTCGGAACCATCCCGAAACGAACTCCTGTCAATGTCGTATCCGAGGAGATCGGCTATGAGTGTATTGTCCACCCCTGGCCTATCCAAAATCTCAGCAAGTCGTCTAGCTGTATCCTCTCGGAGAGCAACGTCAGGATCAGCCCTCGAGCCATGGGACCCGTTCTCGTTCTCACGAGGCTGACCGCCGAGTCGATGGGAAAGACTTCGAAGGCCATATCTGGCGTTCGTCGCCCGGGTGCCGGTGGATGCAACAGGAATCTGACTCATCCTCTCGGAGGTTGTTTGATGGGGAAACAAGGTTGGCTTTGTCAATAAACCCCCTCCTTCTAGCGCCAAAATGTTGTCGCTCGTTTTCGGACAACGATTTAGGAACCCAGAACGGTTCGACCCAAGGCCGGACCAAGTAATCGCGTTCGGGTTCTAGCTTGTCAAACTCAGTATCCCGAGTCGTGCCTTAGCTGTCAATGGAGTTCGTGCTATGCGAGTATCTGAAATGCAAAGGAATCAAATGAACTACCAAACGGAAACAGAGGGGGTGCCTCTGTTTACCTCTCCGACGCTCAACATTAGTTGGATTGAGGTGGATAAAAGGGTTTAGAGTTTTAGAGGTTTGAGAGAAACGAGTGAAGTCCGAGTTCAGCAGCGTTTCGGTACTCAAGTATTCGTTACCCGTTATTGGGAATCGCGTCCCCTATTTATAGAGCATATCTTGTGTTGTCTTTGAGCGGAAAATGGCCTTTGACCGGCCAAGGAGGCCTGGAAACGGCCCTTGGCCGAGAGGAGCTTCTCGTCCGGCCTTCAACCGAAGGTAAGATCTTGGGCCGGCCCTTGGCCGGGTCGAGGAAGTTTCACCCGGCCTTTGGACGGGTGAATAGTTTGGGCCGGCCCTTGGCCGGGTCAAGGAAAGGCCAGGGCCGGCCTTCGGCCGAGGGGAAGTCTCCCCCGGCCTTTGGCCGAGCGAATAGTTTGGGCCGGCCCTTGGCCGGGTCGAGGAAAAGCCAGGGCCGGCCTTCGGCCGAGAGGAAGTCTCACCCGGCCTTTGGCCGGGCGAATAGTTTGGGCCGGCCCTTGGCTTGGTCAAGGGGTAGCCAGGGCCGGCCTTTGGCCGAGTGGAAGCTTCACCCGGCCTTTGGCCGGGTGAGAAGTCTTGGGCCGGCCTTTGGCCGGGTCAAGAAGAGGCCGAAGGCCGCTGGGCCGAGTGGCGGGGCTGAGCCCTCTCGGAGACTCCGTCGAGCCGTCGTGCCTTTTATGCACGCAACACGTACTTCAACTTGTAAAACCCTTACTTCAACTTGTAAAAAACGTACTTTAACTTGTAAAAAATGTAATTTAACTTGTCAAAATGTAACTTTAACTTGTCAAAACGTAACTTTAAATTATTAAAAACGTACTTTAACTTGTAAAAAACGTACTTTAACTCGTAAAAACACGTACTTTAACTTGTCAAAACGTAACTTTAACTTTTAAAAAACCTACTTTAACTTGTCAAAACGTAACTTTAACTTGTCAAAACGTAAGTTTAACTTGTTAAAAAACGTATATTAACTATTAAAAAACGTACTTTAACTTGTTAAAAATCTGGTTTGACTAGTAACAAATGTAGTTTAACTTGTAAAAATGTACTTCAACTTATAAAAAACGTACTTTAACTTGTAAAAATGTACTTCAACTTATAAAAAACGTACTTTAACTTGTAAAAAACCTACTTTAACTTGTCAAAACGTAACTTTAATTTGTCAAAACGTAAGTTTAACTTGTTAAAAACGTAATTTAACTTGTCAAAACGTAAATTTAACTTGTAAAAAACGTACTTTAACTTGTCAAAATATAATTTTAATGTGTCAAAACGTAACTTTAAGTTATTAAAACGTAACTTTAACTTGTAAAAAACGTACTTCAACTTAAAAAAAACGTACTTCAACTTGTAAAACACTTGCTTTAACTTGTAAAAGACGTACTTCAACTTGTAAAACACGTACTGTAACTTGTAAAAAATGTATTTTAACGTGTCAAAATGTAACTTTAACTTTTCAAAACGTAACTTTAACTTGTAAAAATTTAATTTTAATGTGTCAAAACGTAACTTTAACTTGTTAAAACGTAACTTTAAGTTGTTAAAACGTAACTTTAACTTGTAAAAACTGTACTTTAACTTGTAAAGAACGTACTTCAACTTGTAAAACACGTACTTTAACTTCCAAAAAACGTACTTTAACTTGTAAAAAACGTATTTTAATTTGTAAAAAACGTATTTTTAACTATCAAAATGTAACTTTAATTTGTCAAAACGTAAATTTAACTTGTTAAAAACATATATTAACTAGTAAAAAACATACTTTAACTTGTCAAAAATGTGGTTTGACTTGTAACAAATGTACTTTGACTTATAAAAACGTACTTCAACTTGTAAAAACGTACTTTAACTTGTAAAAAACCTACTTTAACTTGTCAAAACGTAACTTTAATTTGTCAAAACGTAAGTTTAACTTGTTAAAAACGTAATTTAACTTGTCAAAACGTATATTTAACTTGTAAAAAAGGTACTTTAACTTGTCAAAATATAATTTTAATGTGTCAAAACGTAACTTTAAGTTATTAAAACGTAACTTTAACTTGTAAAAAACGTACTTTAACTTGTAGAAGACGTACTTTAACTTGTCAAAACGTAACTTTAACTTGTAAAAAAGCTACATTAACTTGTCAAAATTTAACTTTAACTTGTCAAAACGTAAGTTTAACTTGTTAAAAACATACATTAACTTGTAAAAAACGTACTTTAACTTGTCAAAAATATGGTTTAACTTGTAACAAATGTACTTTAACATGTAAAAACGTAGTTCTACTTGTAAAAAACGTACTTTAACTTGTAAAAAACCTACTTTAACTTGTCAAAACGTAAGTTTAATTTGTCAAAACGTAAGTTTAACTTGTTAAAAACGTAATTTAACTTGTCAGAACGTAATTTTAACTTGTCAGAATAAAATTTTAATGTGTCAAAACGTAACTTTAAGTTGTTAAAACGTAACTTTAACTTGTAAAAAACGTACTTCAATTTGTAAAAAACGTACTTCAACTTGTAAAACACTTACTTCAACTTGTAAAAACGTAATTTAACTTGTCAAAACGTAAATTTAAGTTGTAAAAAACGTACTTTAATTTGTAACAAACATATTTTTAAGTATCAAAATGTAACTTTAATTTGTCAAAACGTAAATTTTACTTGTTAAAAACATATATTAACTAGTAAAAAACATACTTTAACTTGTCAAAAATGTCGTTTGACTTGTAACAAATGTACTTTAACTTGTAAAAACGTACTTCAACTTATAAAAAACGTACTTTAACTTGTAAAAATCCTACTTTAACTTTTCAAAACGTAACTTTAATTTGTTAAAACGTAAGTTTAACTTGTTAAAAACGTAATTTAACTTGTCAAAACGTAAATTTAACTTGTAAAAAACGTACTTTAACTTGTTAAAATATAATTTTAATGTGTCAAAACGTAACTTTAACTTGTAAAAAATGTACTTCAACTTAGAAAAAAATGTACTTCAACTTGTAAAACACTTGCTTTAAATTGTAAAAAACGTACTTCAACTTGTAAAAAACGTACTTTAACTTGTAAAAAACCTACTTTAACTTGTCAAAACGTAACTTTAATTTGTCAAAACGTAAGTTTAACTTGTTAAAAACGTAATTTAACTTGTCAAAACGTAAATTTAACTTGTAAAAAACGTACTTTTACTTGTCAAAATATAATTTTAATGTGTCAAAACGTAACTTTAAGTTGTTAAAACGTAACTTTAACACGTAACTTTAACTTGTAAAAAACCTACATTAACTTGTCAAAACGTAACTTTAGCTTGACAAAACGTGAGTTTAACTTGTTAAAAACATACATTAACTTGTAAAAAACGTACTTTAACTTGTCAAAAATGTGGTTTAACTTGTAACAAATGTACTTTAACTTGTAAAAACGTACTTCAATTTGTAAAAAACGTACATTAACTTGTAAAATACCTACTTTAACTTGTCAAAACGTAACTTTAATTTGTCAAACCGTAAGTTTAACTTCTTAAAAACATAATTTACCTTGTCAGAACGTAATTTTAACTTGTCAAAATATAATTTTAATGTGTCAAAACGTAACTTTAAGTTGTTAAAACGTACTTCAACTTGTAAAAAACGTACTTCAACTTGTAAAACACTTGCTTCAACTTGTAAAAACGTAATTTAACTTGTCAAAACGTAAATTTAACTTGTAAAAAACGTACTTTAACTTGTCAAAATATAATTTTAATGTGTCAAAACGTAACTTTAAGTTATTAAAACGTAACTTTAACTTGTAAAAAATGTACTTCAACTTAGAAAAAAACGTACTTTAACTTGTAAAACACTTGCTTTAACTTGTAAAAAACGTATTTCAACTTGTAAAAAACGTACTGTAACTTGTAAAAAACCTATTTTAACGTGTGAAAATGTAACTTTAACTTGTGAAAACGTAACTTTAACTTGTTAAAAACGTACTTTAATTGTAAAAAATGTAATTTAACTTGTCAAAATGTAACTTTAACTTGTCAAAACGTAACATTAAATTATTAAAAACGTACTTTAACTTGTAAAAAACGTACTTTAACTCGTAAAAAACGTACTTTAACTTGTCAAAATGTAACTTTAACTTTTAAAAAACCTACTTTTACTTGTCAAAACGTAACTTTAACTTGTCCAAACGTAAGTTTAACTTGTTAAAAACATATATTAACTTGTAACAAATGTACTTTAACTTGTAAAAATGTACTTCAACTTGTAAAAAACGTACTTTAACTTGTAAAAAACCTACTATAACTTGTCAAAACGTACTTTAACTTGTCAAAATATAATTTTAATGTGTCAAAACGTAACTTTAAGTTATTAAAACGTAACTTTAACTTGTAAAAAACATACTTCATCTTAGAAAAAAACGTACTTCAACTTGTAAAACACTTGCTTTAACTTGTAAAAAACGTACTTCAACTTTTAAAAAACGTACTGTAACATGTAAAAAATGTATTTTAACGTGTCAAAATGTAACTTTAACCTGTCAAAACGTAACTTTAACTTGTTAAAAACGTACTTTAACTTGTAAAAATTTAATTTTAATGTGTCAAAACGTAACTTTAACTTTTTAAAACGTAACTTTAAGTTGTTAAAACGTAACTTTAACTTGTAAAAAATGTACTTTAACTTGTAAAGAACGTACTTCAACTTGTAAAACACGTACTTTAACTTGTAAAAAACGTACTTGAACTTGTAAAAAACGTACTTTAATTTGTAAAAAACGTATTTTAAAGTATGAAAATGTAACTTTAATTTGTCAAAACACAAATTTAACTTGTTAAAAACGTACTTTAACTTGTAAAAAACCTACTTTAACTAGTCAAAACAAACTTTAACTTGTCAAAACGTAACTTTAACTTCTTAAAAACGTACTTTAACTTGTAAAAAACGTACTTTAACTTGTAAAAGACGTACTTTAACTTGTCAAAACGTAACTTTAACTTGTCAAAATGTAATTTTAATGTGTCAAAACGTAACTTTAAGTTGTAAAAAACGTACTTCAACTTATAAAAGACGTACTTCAACTTGTAAAACAATTGCTTCAACTTGTAAAAAAGTACTTTAAGTTGTAAAAAACGTATTTTAACGTGTCAAAATGTAACTTTAACTTGTGAAAACGTAACTTTAACTTGTTAAAAACATATATTAACTTGTAAAAAAATGTAATTTAACTTGTCAAAATGTAACTTTAACTTGTCAAAACGTAACTTTAAATTATTAAAAACGTTTTTGAACTTGTAAAAAACATACTTTAACTCGTAAAAAACGTACTTTAACTTGTCAAAACATAACTTTAACTTTTAAAAAACCTACTTTAACTTGTCAAAACGTAACTATAACTTGTCAAAACGTAACTTTAACATGTTAAAAACATATATTAACTAGTAAAAAACGTACTTTAACTTGTCAAAAATGTGGTTTGACTTGTAAAAATGTACTTTAACTTGTAAAAACGTACTTCAACTTGTAAATAACCTACTTTAACTTGTCAAAACGTAACTTTAATTTGTCAAAACGTAACTTTAATTTGTTAAAAACGTAATTTAACTTGTCAAAACATAAATTTAACTTGTAAAAAAAGTACTTTAGCTTGTCAAAATATAATTTAATGTGTCAAAACGTTACTTTAAGTTATTAAAACGTAACTTTAACTTGTAAAAAACGTACTTCAACTTAGAAAAAAAAGTACTTCAACTTGTAAAACACTTGCTTTAACTTGTAAAAACGTACTTCAACTTGTAAAAAACGTACTGTAACTTGTAAAAAATGTATTTTAACGTGTCAAAATGTAACTTTAACTTGTAAAAACGTAACTTTAACTTGTTAAAAACGTACCTTAACTTCTAAAAATTTAATTTTAATATGTCAAAACGTAACTTTAACTTGTTAAAACGTAACTTTAAGTTGTTAAAACGTAACTTTAACTTGTAAAAAATGTACTTTAACTTGTAAACAACGTATTTCAACTTGTAAAACACGTACTTTAACTTGTAAAAAACGTCCTTCAACTTGTAAAAAACCTACTTTAACTTGTAAAGAACGTACTTTAACTTGCCAAAACGTAACTTTAACTTGTAAAAAACTTACTTTAACTTGTCAAAACGTAACTTTAACTTGTCAAAACGTAAGTTTAACTTGTTAAAAACGTAATTTAACTTGTCAAAACGTAAATTTAACTTGTAAAAAACGTACTTTAACTTGTCAAAATATAATTTTAATTTGTCAAAACGTAACTTTAAGTTATTAAAACGTAACTTTAACTTGTAAAAAACGTACTTCAACTTAGAAAAAAAAGTACTTCAACTTGTAAAACAATTTCTTTAACTTGTAAAAAACATACTTCAACTTGTAAAAAACGTACTGTAACTTGTAAAAAATGTATTTTAACGTGTCAAAATGTAACTTTAACTTGTAAAAACGTAACTTTAACTTGTTAAAAACGTACTTTAACTTGTAAAAATTAAATTTTAATGTGTCAAAACGTAACTTTAATTTGTTGAAACGTAATTTTAAGTTTTTAAAACGTAACTTTAACTTGTAAAAAATGTACTTTAACTTGTAAAGAACGTACTTCAACTTGTAAAACACGTATTTTAACTTGTAAAAAAAGTCATTCAACTTGTAAAAAACCTACTTTAACTTGTAACAAACGTACTTTAACTTGCCAAAACGTAACTTTAAATTGTAAAAAACCTACTTTAACTTGTTAAAACGTAACTTTAACTTGTCAAAACGTAAGTTTAACTTGTAAAAAACGTAATTTAACTTGTCAAAAATGTGGTTTAACTTGTAACAAATGTACTTTAACTTGTAAAAACGTACTTCAACTTGTAAAAAACGTACTTTAACTTGTCAAAATATAATTTTAATGTGTCAAAACGTAACTTTAAGTTATTAAAACGTAACTTTAACTTGTAAAAAACGTACTTCAACTTAAAAAAAACGTACTTCAACTTGTAAAACACTTGCTTTAACTTGTAAAAGACGTACTTCAACTTGTAAAACACGTACTGTAACTTGTAAAAAATGTATTTTAACGTGTCAAAATGTAACTTTAACTTGTAAAAACGTAACTTTAACTTGTTAAAAACGTACCTTAACTTCTAAAAATTTAATTTTAATATGTCAAAACGTAACTTTAACTTGTTAAAACGTAACTTTAAGTTGTTAAAACGTAACTTTAACTTGTAAAAAATGTACTTTAACTTGTAAACAACGTATTTCAACTTGTAAAACACGTACTTTAACTTGTAAAAAACGTCCTTCAACTTGTAAAAAACCTACTTTAACTTGTAAAGAACGTACTTTAACTTGCCAAAACGTAACTTTAACTTGTAAAAAACTTACTTTAACTTGTCAAAACGTAACTTTAACTTGTCAAAACGTAAGTTTAACTTGTTAAAAACGTAATTTAACTTGTCAAAACGTAAATTTAACTTGTAAAAAACGTACTTTAACTTGTCAAAATATAATTTTAATTTGTCAAAACGTAACTTTAAGTTATTAAAACGTAACTTTAACTTGTAAAAAACGTACTTCAACTTAGAAAAAAAAGTACTTCAACTTGTAAAATAATTTCTTTAACTTGTAAAAAACATACTTCAACTTGTAAAAAACGTACTGTAACTTGTAAAAAATGTATTTTAACGTGTCAAAATGTAACTTTAACTTGTAAAAACGTAACTTTAACTTGTTAAAAACGTACTTTAACTTGTAAAAATTAAATTTTAATGTGTCAAAACGTAACTTTAATTTGTTAAAACGTAATTTTAAGTTTTTAAAACGTAACTTTAACTTGTAAAAAATGTACTTTAACTTGTAAAGAACGTACTTCAACTTGTAAAACACGTATTTTAACTTGTAAAAAAAGTCATTCAACTTGTAAAAAACCTACTTTAACTTGTAACAAACGTACTTTAACTTGCCAAAACGTAACTTTAAATTGTAAAAAACCTACTTTAACTTGTTAAAACGTAACTTTAACTTGTCAAAACGTAAGTTTAACTTGTAAAAAACGTAATTTAACTTGTCAAAAATGTGGTTTAACTTGTAACAAATGTACTTTAACTTGTAAAAACGTACTTCAACTTGTAAAAAACGTACTTTAACTTGTCAAAATATAATTTTAATGTGTCAAAACGTAACTGTAAGTTATTAAAACGTAACTTTAACTTGTAAAAAACGTACTTCAACTTAAAAAAAACGTACTTCAACTTGTAAAACACTTGCTTTAACTTGTAAAAGACGTACTTCAACTTGTAAAACACGTACTGTAACTTGTAAAAAATGTATTTTAACGTGTCAAAATGTAACTTTAACTTGTAAAAACGTAACTTTAACTTGTTAAAAACGAACCTTAACTTCTAAAAATTTAATTTTAATATGTCAAAACGTAACTTTAACTTGTTAAAACGTAACTTTAAGTTGTTAAAACGTAACTTTAACTTGTAAAAAATGTACTTTAACTTGTAAACAATGTATTTCAACTTGTAAAACACGTACTTTAACTTGTAAAAAACGTCCTTCAACTTGTAAAAAACCTACTTTAACTTGTAAAGAACGTACTTTAACTTGCCAAAACGTAACTTTAACTTGTAAAAAACTTACTTTAACTTGTCAAAACGTAACTTTAACTTGTCAAAACGTAAGTTTAACTTGTTAAAAACGTAATTTAACTTGTCAAAACGTAAATTTAACTTGTAAAAAACGTACTTTAACTTGTCAAAATATAATTTTAATTTGTCAAAACGTAACTTTAAGTTATTAAAACGTAACTTTAACTTGTAAAAAACGTACTTCAACTTAGAAAAAAAAGTACTTCAACTTGTAAAATAATTTCTTTAACTTGTAAAAAACGTACTTCAACTTGTAAAAAACGTACTGTAACTTGTAAAAAATGTATTTTAACGTGTCAAAATGTAACTTTAACTTGTAAAAACGTAACTTTAACTTGTTAAAAACGTACTTTAACTTGTAAAAATTAAATTTTAATGTGTCAAAACGTAACTTTAATTTGTTAAAACGTAATTTTAAGTTTTTAAAACGTAACTTTAACTTGTAAAAAATGTACTTTAACTTGTAAAGAACGTACTTCAACTTGTAAAACACGTATTTTAACTTGTAAAAAAAGTCATTCAACTTGTAAAAAACCTACTTTAACTTGTAACAAACGTAGTTTAACTTGCCAAAACGTAACTTTAAATTGTAAAAAACCTACTTTAACTTGTTAAAACGTAACTTTAACTTGTCAAAACGTAAGTTTAACTTGTAAAAAACGTAATTTAACTTGTCAAAAATGTGGTTTAACTTGTAACAAATGTACTTTAACTTGTAAAAACGTACTTCAACTTGTAAAAAACGTACTTTAACTTGTCAAAACGTAACTTTAACTTTTAAAAAACCTACTTTAACTTGTCAAAAGGTAACTTTAACTTGTCAAAACGTAAGTTTAACTAGTTAAAAACATATATTCACTAGTAAAAAACGTACTTTAACGTGTCAAAAATGTGGTTTAACTTGTAACAAATGTACTTTAACTTGTAAATACGTACTTCAACTTGTAAAAAGCGTACTTTAACTTGTAAAAAACCTACTTTAACTTAGAAAAAAAAGTACTTCAACTTGTAAAATAATTTCTTTAACTTGTAAAAAACGTACTTCAACTTGTAAAAAACGTACTGTAACTTGTAAAAAATGTATTTTAACGTGTCAAAATGTAACTTTAACTTGTAAAAACGTAACTTTAACTTGTTAAAAACGTACTTTAACTTGTAAAAATTAAATTTTAATGTGTCAAAACGTAACTTTAATTTGTTAAAACGTAATTTTAAGTTTTTAAAACGTAACTTTAACTTGTAAAAAATGTACTTTAACTTGTAAAGAACGTACTTCAACTTGTAAAACACGTATTTTAACTTGTAAAAAACGTCATTCAACTTGTAAAAAACCTACTTTAACTTGTAACAAACGTACTTTAACTTGCCAAAATGTAACTTTAACTTGTAAAAAACCTACTTTAACTTGTTAAAACGTAACTTTAACTTGTCAAAACGTAAGTTTAACTTGTAAAAAACGTAATTTAACTTGTCAAAAATGTGGTTTAACTTGTAACAAATGTACTTTAACTTGTAAAAACGTACTTCAACTTGTAAAAAACGTACTTTAACTTGTCAAAACGTAACTTTAACTTTTAAAAAACCTACTTTAACTTGTCAAAAGGTAACTTTAACTTGTCAAAACGTAAGTTTAACTAGTTAAAAACATATATTCACTAGTAAAAAACGTACTTTAACGTGTCAAAAATGTGGTTTAACTTGTAACAAATGTACTTTAACTTGTAAATACGTACTTCAACTTGTAAAAAGCGTACTTTAACTTGTAAAAAACCTACTTTAACTTGTCAAAAAATTACTTTAATTTGTCAAAACGTAAGTTTAACTTGGTAAAAACGTAATTTAACTTGACAAAACGTAACTTTAACTTGTAAAAAACGTACTTTAACTTGTAAAAATGTAATTTTAATGTGTCAAAACGTAAGTTTAAGTTGTTAAAACGTAACTTTAACTTGTAAAAAATGTACTTTAACTTGTAAAAAATGTACTTCAAGTTGTAAAAAACGTACTTTAACATGTAAAAAACGTATTTTAACGTGTCAAAATGTAACATTAACTTGTCAAAACAAAACTTTAACTTGCTAAAAACATACTTTAATTTGTAAAAACGTACTTTAACTTGTAAAAAACGTACTTTAACTTGTCAAAAGCGTACTATACCTTGTAAAAAATGTATTTTAAAGTATCAAAATGTAACTTTAACTTGTCAAAACGTAAATTTAACCTGTTAAAAACGTACTTAAACTTGTAAAAAACCTACTTTAACTTGTCAAAACGTAACTTTAACTTGTCAAAACGTAACTTTAACTTGTTAAAACCGTACTTTAACTTGCAAAAACGTACTTTAACTTGTAAAAGACGTGATTTAACTTGTCAAAACGTAACTTTAACTTGTAAAAAACCTACATTAACTTGTCAAAATGTAACTTTAACTTGTCAAAACGTGAGTTTAACTTGTTAAAAACATATATTAACTTGTAAAAAACTTACATTAACTTGTCAAAAATCTAGTTTAACTTGTAACAAATGTACTTTAACTTGTAAAAACGTATTTCGACATGTAAAAAACGTACTTTAACTTTTAAAAAACCTACTTTAACTTGTCAAAACGTAACTTTAATTTGTCAAAACGTAAGTTTAATTTGTTAAAAACGTAATTTAACTTGTCAGAACGTAACTTTAACCTGTCAAAATGTTATTTTAATGTGTCAAAACGTAACTTTAAGTTGTTAAAACGTAACTTTAACTTGTAATAAATGTACTTTAACTTGTAAGGAACGTACTTCAATTTGTAAACCAAAAACTTTAACTTATTAAAAAACGTACTTCAACTTGTAAAAAACGTACTATACCTTGTAAAAAATGTATTTTAAAGTATCAAAATGTAACTTTAACTTGTCAAAACGTAAATTTAACTTGTTAAAAACGTACTTTAACTTGTAAAAACATACTTTAACTTGTCAAAACGTATTTTTAACTTGTCAAAACGTAACTTTAATTTGTTAAAACGTAAGTTTAACTTGTTAAAAACGTAATTTAACTTGTCAAAACGTAAATTTAACTTGTAAAAAACGTACTTTAACTTGTCAAAATAGAATTTTAATGTGTCAAAACGTAACTTTAAGTTATTAAAACGTAACTTTAACGTGTAAAAAACGTACTTTAACTTGTAAAAGACGTACTTTAACTTGTCAAAACGTAACTTTAACTTGTAAAAAACCTACATTAACTTGTAAAAACGTAACTTTAACTTGACAAAACGTGAGTTTAACTTGTTAAAAACATACATTAACTTGTAAAAAACGTACTTTAACTTGTTAAAAATCTGGTTTAACTTGTATCAAATGTACTTTGACTTGTAAAAACGTACTTCAACTTGTAAAAAACGTACTTTAACTTGTAGAAAACCTACTTTAACTTGTCAAAACGTAACTTTAATTTGTCAAAATGTAAGTTTAACTTGTTAAAAACGTAATTTAACTTGTCAGAACGTAATTTTAACTTGTCAAAATATAATTTTAATGTGTCAAAATGTAAGTTTAAGTTGTAAAAACGTAACTTTTACTTGTAAAAACGTACTTCAACTTGTAAAAAACGTACTTCAACTCGTAAAACACTTGCTTCAATTTGTAAAAACGTAATTTAACTTGTCAAAACGTAAATTTAACTTGTAAAAAACGTATTTTAACTTGTCAAAATATAATTTTAATGTGTCAAAACGTAACTTTAAGTTATTAAAACGTAACTTTAACTTGTAAAAAATGTACTTCAACTTAGAAAAAAATGTACTTCAACTTGTAAAACATTTGCTTTAAATTGTAAAAAACGTACTTCAACTTGTAAAAAACGTACTTTAACTTGTAAAAAACCTACTTTAACTTGTCAAAACGTAACTTTAATTTGTCAAAACGTAAGTTTAACTTGTTAAAAACGTAATTTAACTTGTCAAAACGTAAATTTAACTTGTAAAAAACGTACTTTTCTTTGCCAAAATATAATTTTAATGTGTCAAAACGTAACTTTAAGTTGTTAAAACGTAACTTTAACTTGTAAAAAACGTACTTTAACTTGTAAAAGACGTACTTTAACCTTTCAAAACGTAACATTAACTTGTAAAAAACCTACATTAACTTGTCAAAACGTAACTTTAGCTTGACAAAACGTTAGTTTAACTTGTTAAAAACATACATTAACTTGTAAAAAACGTACTTTAACTTGTCAAAAATCTGGTTTAACTTGTAACAAATGTACTTTAACTTGTAAAAACGTACTTCAACTTGTAAAAAACGTACTTTAACTTGTTAAAAACGTAATTTAACTTTTCAGAACGTAATTTTAACTTGTCAAAATATAATTTTAATGTGTCAAAACGTAACTTTAAGTTGTTAAAACGTAACTTTAACTTGTAAAAACGTACTTCAACTTGTAAAAAACGTACTTCAACTTGTAAAACACTTGCTTCAACTTGTAAAAACGTAATTTAACTTGTCAAAACGTAAGTTGAACTTGTAAAAAATGTACTTTAACTTGTAAAAAACGTATTTCAACTTGTAAAACACTTACTTTAACTTGTAAAAAATGTATTTCAACTTGTAAAAAACGTACTTTAAATTGTAAAAATGTATTTTAACGTGTCAAAATATAACTTTAACTTGTCTAAACGTAACTTTAACTTGTTAAAAACGTACTTTAACTTGTAAAAAACGTAATTTAACTTGTAAAAAACGTACTTTAACTTGTCAAAACGTAACTTTAACTTGTAAAAAACCTACTTTAACTTGTCAAAACGTAACTTTAACTAGTCAAAACGTAAGTTTAACTTGGTAAAAACAGACATTAACTTGTAAAAAACGTATTTTGACTTGTCAAAAATGTGGTTTAACTTGTAACAAATGTACTTTAACTTGTAAAAACGTATTTCAACTTATTAAAAACGTACTTTAACTTGTAAAAAACCTACTTTAACTTGTCAAAACGTAACCTTAACATGTCAAAACATAAGTTTAACTTGTCAAAAACATACATTAACTTGTCAAAAACGTACTTTAACTTGTTAAAAATGTGGTTTAACTTGTAACAAATGTACTTTAACTTGTAAAAACGTACTTCAATTTGTAAAAAACATACTTTAACTGGTAAAAAACCTACTTTAACTTGTCAAAACGTAACTTTAATTTGTCAAAACAAAAGTTTAACTTGTTAAAAACAAAATTTAACTTGTCAAAATGTAACTTTAACTTGTAAAAATTGTACGTTAACCTGTCAAAATGTAATTTTAATATGTCAAAGCGTAACTTTAAGTTGTTAAAACGAATATTTAATTGGTAAAAAATGTACTTTAACTTGTAAAAAACGTATTTCAACTTGTAAAACTCTTACTTTAACTTGTAAAAAACGTATTTCAACTTGTAAAAAACGTACTTTAACTTGTAAAAAAGTATTTTAACGGACCAAAATGTAACTTTAACTTGTCAAAACGTAACTTTAACTTGTTAAAAATGTACTCTAACTTGTAAAAAAAGTACTTTAACTTGTAAAAAACATACTTTAACTTGTTAAAACGTAACTTTAACATGTCAAAACGTGAGTTTAACTTGTCAAAAACATATATTAACTTGTCAAAACGTACTTTAACTTGTCCCAAATGTGGTTTAACTTGTCACAAATGTACTTTAACTTGTAAAAACGTACTTCAATTTGTAAAAAACATACTTTAACTGGTAAAAAACCTACTTCAACTTGTCAAAACGTAACTTTAATTTGTCAAAACGTAAGTTTAACTTGTTAAAAACAAAATTTAACTTGTCAAAATGTAACTTTAACTTGTAAAAATTGTACGTTAACCTGTCAAAATGTAATTTTAATGTGTCAAAGCGTAACTTTAAGTTGTTAAAACGAATATTTAATTGGTAAAAAATGTACTTTAACTTGTCAAAACGTAACTTTAATTTGTCAAAACGTAAGTTTAACTTGTTAAAAATAAATTTTAACTTGTCAAAATGTAATTTTAACTTGTAAAAATTGTACGTTAACCTGTCAAAATGTAATTTTAATGTGTCAAAGCGTAACTTTAAGTTGTTAAAACGAATATTTAATTGGTAAAAAATGTACTTTAACTTGTAAAAAACGTGTTTCAACCTGTAAAACTCTTACTTTAACTTGTAAAAAACGTATTTCAACTTGTAAAAAACGTACTTAACTTGTAAAAAAGTATTTTAACGGACCAAAATGTAACTTTAACTTGTCAAAACGTAACTTTAACTTGTTAAAAATGTACTCTAACTTGTAAAAAAAGTACTTTAACTTGTAAAAAACATACTTGAACTTGTTAAAACGTAACTTTAACATGTCAAAACGTGAGTTTAACTTGTCAAAAACATATATTAACTTGTCAAAACGTACTTTAACTTGTCCCAAATGTGGTTTAACTTGTCACAAATGTACTTTAACTTGTAAAAACGTACTTCAATTTGTAAAAAACATACTTTAACTGGTAAAAAACCTACTTCAACTTGTCAAAACGTAACTTTAATTTGTCAAAACGTAAGTTTAACTTGTTAAAAACAAAATTTAACTTGTCAAAATGTAACTTTAACTTGTAAAAATTGTACGTTAACCTGTCAAAATGTAATTTTAATGTGTCAAAGCGTAACTTTAAGTTGTTAAAACGAATATTTAATTGGTAAAATATGTACTTTAACTTGTCAAAACGTAACTTTAATTTGTCAAAACGTAAGTTTAACTTGTTAAAAACAAAATTTAACTTGTCAAAATGTAATTTTAACTTGTAAAAATTGTACGTTAACCTGTCAAAATGTAATTTTAATGTGTCAAAGCGTAACTTTAAGTTGTTAAAACGAATATTTAATTGGTAAAAAATGTACTTTAACTTGTAAAAAACGTGTTTCAACCTGTAAAACTCTTACTTTAACTTGTAAAAAACGTATTTCAACTTGTAAAAAACGTACTTAACTTGTAAAAAAGTATTTTAACGGACCAAAATGTAACTTTAACTTGTCAAAACGTAACTTTAACTTGTTAAAAATGTACTCTAACTTGTAAAAAAAGTACTTTAACTTGTAAAAAACATACTTTCACTTGTTAAAACGTAACTTTAACATGTCAAAACGTGAGTTTAACTTGTCAAAAACATACATTAACTTGTCAAAACGTACTTTAACTTGTCAAAAATGTGGTTTAACTTGTAACAAATGTACTTTAACTTGTAAAAACGTACTTCAATTTGTAAAAAACATACTTTAACTGGTAAAAAACCTACTTCAACTTGTCAAAACGTAACTTTAATTTGTCAAAACGTAAGTTTAACTTGTTAAAAACAAAATTTAACTTGTCAAAATGTAACTTTAACTTGTAAAAATTGTACGTTAACCTGTCAAAATGTAATTTTAATGTGTCAAAGCGTAACTTTAAGTTGTTAAAACGAATATTTAATTGGTAAAAAATGTACTTTAACTTGTCAAAACGTAACTTTAATTTGTCAAAACGTAAGTTTAACTTGTTAAAAACAAAATTTAACTTGTCAAAATGTAATTTTAACTTGTAAAAATTGTACGTTAACCTGTCAAAATGTAATTTTAATGTGTCAAAGCGTAACTTTAAGTTGTTAAAACGAATATTTAATTGGTAAAAAATGTAATTTAACTTGTAAAAAACGTGTTTCAACTTGTAAAACTCTTACTTTAACTTGTAAAAAACGTATTTCAACTTGTAAAAAACGTACTTTAACTTGTAAAAAAGTATATTAACGGACCAAAATGTAACTTTAACTTGTCAAAACGTAACTTTAACTTGTTAAAAATGTACTCTAACTTGTAAAAAAAGTACTTTAACTTGTAAAAAACATACTTTAACTTGTTAAAACGTAACTTTAACATGTCAAAACGTGAGTTTAACTTGTCAAAAACATACATTAACTTGTCAAAACGTACTTTAACTTGTCAAAAATGTGGTTTAACTTGTAACAAATGTACTTTAACTTGTAAAAACGTACTTCAATTTGTAAAAAACATACTTTAACTGGTAAAAAACCTACTTCAACTTGTCAAAACGTAACTTTAATTTGTCAAAACGTAAGTTTAACTTGTTAAAAACAAAATTTAACTTGTCAAAATGTAACTTTAACTTGTAAAAATTGTACGTTAACCTGTCAAAATGTAATTGTAATGTGTCAAAGCGTAACTTTAAGTTGTTAAAACGAATATTTAATTGGTAAAAAATGTACTTTAACTTGTCAAAACGTAACTTTAATTTGTCAAAACGTAAGTTTAACTTGTTAAAAAAAAATTTAACTTGTCAAAATGTAATTTTAACTTGTAAAAATTGTACGTTAACCTGTCAAAATGTAATTTTAATGTGTCAAAGTGTAACTTTAAGTTGTTAAAACGAATATTTAATTGGTAAAAAATGTACTTTAACTTGTAAAAAACGTATTTCAACTTGTAAAACTCTTACTTTAACTTGTAAAAAACGTATTTCAACTTGTAAAAAACGTACTTTAACTTGTAAAAAAGTATTTTAACGGACCAAAATGTAACTTTAACTTGTCAAAACGTAACTTTAACTTGTTAAAAACGTACTTTAACTTGTAAAAAAAGTACTTTAACTTGTAAAAAACATACTTTAACTTGTTAAAATGTAACTTTAACTTGTAAAAAACCTACTTTAACTTGTCAAAACGTAACATTAACTTGTCAAAACGTAAGTTTAACTTGTTAAAAACATACATTAACTTGTAAAAAACGTACTTTATCTTGTCAAAAATGTGGTTTAACTTGTAACAAATGTACTTTAACTCAGTAAAATTTGTACGTTAACCTATCAAAATGTAATTTTAATGTGTCAAAGCGTAACTTTAAGTTGTTAAAACGTATATTTAATTGGTAAAAAATGTACTTTAACTTGTAAAAAACGTATTTCAACTTGTAAAACACTTACTTTAATTTGTAAAAAACGTATTTCAATTTGTAAAAAACGTACTTTAACTTGTAAAAAAGTATTTTAACGTGTCAAAATGTAACTTTAACTTGTCAAAACGTAACTTTAACTTGTTAAAAACGTACTTTAACTTGTAAAAAAAGTACTTTAACTTGTAAAAAACTAACTTTAACTTGTCAAAACGCAACTTTAACTTGTAAAAAACCTACTTTAACTTTTCAAAACGTAACATTAACTTGTTAAAAACATACATTAACTTGTAAAAATCGTATTTTGACATGTCAAAAATGTGGTTTAACTTGTAAGAAATGTACTTTAACTTGTAAAAACGTATTTCAACTTGTAAAAAACCTACTTTAACTAGTAAAAAACGTACTTTAACTTGTAAAAAACCTACTTTAACTTGTCAAAACGTAACCTTAACATGTCAAAACGTAAGTTTAACTTGTTAAAAAGATACATTAACTTGTAAAAAACGTACTTTAACTTGTCAAAAATGTGGTTTAACTTGTAAAAAATGTACTTTAACTTGTAAAAACGTACTTCAATTTTTACAAAACGTACTTTAACTTGTAAAATACCTACTTTAACTTGTCAAAACGTAACGTTAATTTGTCAAACCGTAAGTTTAACTTCTTAAAAACATAATTTAACTTGTCAAAATGTAACTTTAACTTGTAAAAATTGTACTTTAACCTGTCAAAATGTAATTTTAATGTGTCAAAGCGTAACTTTCAGTTGTTAAAACGTAAATTTAATTGGTAAAAAATGTACTTT
The DNA here is from genome assembly GCA_958296335.1 of Urtica urens. NCBI lineage: Eukaryota > Viridiplantae > Streptophyta > Magnoliopsida > Rosales > Urticaceae > Urtica > Urtica urens. Next base: position 780,523 of record CATQIS010000003.1, read on the forward strand.
AACTTGTAAAAAACGTATTTCAACTTGTAAAACACTTACTTTAACTTGTAAAAAACGTACTTCAACTTGTAAAAAACGTACTTTAACTTGTATCAAAGTATTTTAACGTGTCAAAATGTAACTTTAACTTGTCAAAACGTAACTTTAACTTGTTAAAAACATACTTCAACTTGTAAATAAGGTACTTTAACTTGAAAAAAATATACTTTAACTTGTCAAAACGTAACTTTAACTTGTAAAATACCTACTTTAAATTGTCAAAACGTAACTTTAACTTGTCAAAACGTATCTTTAACTTGTTAAAAACATACATTAACTTGTAAAAAACGTACTTTATCTTGTCAAAAATGTGGTTTAACTTGTAACAAATGTACTTTAAGTTGTAAAAACGTACTCTAACTTGTAAAAAACGTACTTTAACTTGTAAAAAACCTACTTTAACTTGTCAAAATGTAACTTTAATTTGTCAAAACGTAAGTTTAACTTGTTAAAAACATAATTTAACTTGTCAAAATGTAACTTTAAGTTGTAAACAACGTACTTTAACTTGTCAAAATGTAATTTTAATGTGTCAAAGCGTAACTTTAAGTTGTTAAAACGTAAATTTTACTGGTAAAAAATGTACTTTAACTTGTAAAAAACGTATTTCAACTTGTAAAACACTTACTTTAACTTGTAAAACACATACTTTAACTTGTAAAAAAGTATTTTAACGTGTCAAAAAATAACTTTAACTTGTCAAAACGTAACTTTAGCCTGTTAAAAACGTACTTTAACTTGTAAAAAACGTAATTTAACTTGTAAAAAACGTACTTTAACTTGTCAAAACGTAACTTTAACTAGTAAAAAACCTACTTTAACTTGTCAAAACGTAACTTTAACTTGTCAAAACGTAAGTTTAACTTGTTAAAAATATACACTAACTTGTAAAAAACGTATTTTAACTTGTCAAAAATGTGGTTTATCTTCTAACAAATGTACTTTAACTTGTAAAAACGTACTTCAACTTGTAAAAAACGTACTTTAACTTGTAAAAAACCTACTTTAACTTGTCAAAACGTAACCTTAACATGTCAAAACGTAAGTTTAACTTGTAAAAAACGTACTTTAACTAGTCAAAAATTTGGTTTACTTGTAACAAATGTACTTTAACTTGTAAAAACGTATTTCAATTTGTAAAAAACGTACTTTAACTTGTAAAATACCTACTTTAACTTGTCAAAACGTAACTTTAATTTGTCAAACTGTAAGTTTAACTTCTTAAAAGCATAATTTAACTTATCAAAATGTAATTTTAACTTGTAAAAATTGTACTTTAACCTGTCAAAATGTAACTTTAATGTGTGAAAAAGTAACTTTAAATTGTTAAAATGTAAATTTAATTGGTAAAACATGTACTTTAACTTGTAAAAAACGTATTTCAACTTGTAAAACCCTTATTTAACTTGTAAAAAATATACTTTAACTTGTAAAAAAGTATTTTAACGTGTCAAAATATAACTTTAACTTGTAAAAAACGTACTTTAACTTGTAAAAAAGTATTTTAACGTGTCAAAATGTAACTTTAACTTGTAAAAAACGTACTTTAACTTGTTAAAATGTAAGTTTGATGTGTCAAAGCGTAACTTTAAGTTGTTAAAACGTAAATTTAACTGGTAAAAAATGTACTTTAACTTGTAAAAAACGTATTTCAACTTGTAAAACACTTACTTTAACTTGTAAAAAACATACTTTAAGTTGTAAAAAAGTATTTTAACGTGTCAAAATGTAACTTTAACTTGTCAAAACGTAACTTTAACTTGTTAAAAATGTACTTTAACTTGTAAAAAAAGTACTTTTACTCGTTAAAAATATACTTTAAATTGTCAAAACGTAACTTTAACTTGTAAAAAACCTACTTTAACTTGTCAAAACGTAACTATAACTTTTCAAAACATAAGTTTAACATGTTAAAAACATACATTAACTTGTAAAAAACGTATTTCAACTTGTAAAAAACGTATTTTAACTTGTAAAAAAGTATTTTAACGTGTCAAAATGTAACTTTAACTTGTCAAAACGTAACTTTAACTTGTTAAACACGTACTTTAACTTGTAAAAAAGGTACTTTAACTTGTAAAAAACTAACTTTAACTTGTCAAAACGTAACTTTAACTTGTAAAAAACCTACTTTACCTTGTCAAAACGTAACATTAACTTGTCAAAACGTAAGTTTAACTTGTTAAAAACATACATTAACTTGTAAAAATCATATTTTAACTTGTCAAAAATGTGGTTTAACTTGTAACAAATGTACTTTAACTTGTAAAAACGTACTTCAACTTGTAAAAAATGTACTTTAACTAGTAAAAAACGTACTTTAACTTGTAAAAAACCTACTTTAACTTGTCAAAACGTAACCTTAACATGTCAAAACGTAAGTTTACCTTGTTAAAAACATACATTAACTTGTAAAAAACGTACTTTAACTTGTCAAAAATGTGGTTTAACTTGTAACCAATGTACTTTAACTTTAAAAAACGTACTTCAACTTGTAAAAAACGTACTTTAACTTGTAAAAAACCTACTTTAAGTTGTCAAAACGTAACTTTAATTTGTCAAAACGTAAGTTTAACTTGTTAAAAATATAATTTAACTTGTCAAAATGTAACTTTAACTTGTAAAAAACGTACTTTAACTTGTCAAAATGTAATTTTAATGTGTCAAAGCGTAACTTTAAGGTGTTAAAACGTAAATTTAACTTGTTAAAAACATACTTCAACTTGTAAAAAAAGTATTTTAACTTGTAAAAAACGTACTTTAACTTGTCAAAACGTAACTTTAACTTGTAAAAAACCTATTTTAACTTGTCAAAAGGTAACTTTAACTTGTCAAAACGTAAGTTTAACTTATTTAAAACATACATTAACTTGTAAAAATAGTATTTTAATTTGTCAAAAATGTGGTTTAACTTGTAACAAATGTACTTTAACTTGTAAAAACGTACTTCAACTTGTAAAAAATGTACTTAAACATGTAAAAAACGTACTTTAACTTGTCAAAACATAACCTTAACATGACAAAAACGTAAGTTTAACTTGTTAAAAACATACATTAACTTGTAAAAAACGTACTTTAACTTATCAAAAATATGGTTTAACATGTAACAATGTACTTTAACTTGTAAAAAACCTACTTTAATTTGTCAAAACGTAACCTTAACATGAAAAAACGTAAGTTTAACTTGTTAAAAACATACATTAACTTGTAAAAAACGTACTTTAACTTGTCAAAAATGTGGTTTAACTTGTCAAAAATGTGGTTTAACTTGTAACAAATGTACTTTAACTTGTAAAAACGTACTTCAATTTGTAAAAAACGTACTTTAACTTGTAAAAAACCTATTTTAACTTGTCAAAACGTAACTTTAATTTGTCAAAACGTAAGTTTAACTTGTTAAAAACTTAATTTAACTTCTCAAAATGTAACTTTAACTCGTAAAATTTGTACGTTAACCTGTCAAAATGTAATTTTAATGTGTCAAAGCGTAACTTTAAGTTGTTAAAACGTATATTTAATTGGTAAAAAATGTACTTTAACTTGTAAAAAACGTATTTCAACTTGTAAAACACTTACTTTAATTTGTAAAAAACGTATTTCAACTTGTAAAAAACGTACTTTAACTTGTAAGAAAGTATTTTAACGTCTCAAAATGTAACTTTAACTTGTCAACCGCAACTTTAACTTGTTAAAAACGTACTTTAACTTGTAAAAAAAGTACTTTAACTTGTAAAAAACGTACTTTAACTTGTCAAAACGTAACTTTAACTTGTAAAAAACCTACTTTAACTTGTCAAAACGTAAGATTAACGTGTCAAAACGGAAGTTTAACTTGTTAAAAACATACATTAATTTGTAAAAATGGTATTTTAACTTGTCAAAAACGTGGTTTAACTTGTAAGAAATGTACTTTAACTTGTAAAAACGTACTTCAACTTGTAAAAAACGTAATTTAACTAGTAAAAAACGTACTTTAACTTGTAAAAAACCTACTTTAACTTGTCAAAACGTAACCTTAACATGTCAAAACGTAAGTTTAACTTGTTAAAAACATACATTAAGTTGTAAAAAACGTACTTTAACTTGTCAAAAATGTGGTTTAACTTGTAACAAATGTACTTTAACTTGTAAAAACGTACTTCAACTTGTAAAAAACGTACTTAAAAATGTAAAAAACGTACTTTAACTTGTAAAAACCCTACTTTAACTTGTCAAAACGTAACCTTAACATGACAAAACGTAAGTTTAACTTGTTAAAAACATACATTAACTTGTAAAAAACGTACTTTAACTTGTCAAAAATGTGGTCTAACTTGTAACAAATGTACTTTAACTTGTAAAAACATACTTCAATTTGTACAAAAACGTACTTTAACTTGTAAAATACCTACTTTAACTTGTCAAAACGTAACTTTAATTTGTCAAACCAGAAGTTTAAATTCTTAAAAACATAATTTAACTTGTCAAAATGTAACTTTAACTTGTAAAAATTGTACTTTAACCTGTCAAAATGTAATTTTAATGTGTCAAAGGGTAACTTTAAGTTGTTAAAACGTAAATTTAATTGCTAAAAAGTGTACTTTAACTTGTAAAAAACGTATATCAACTTGTAAAACACTTACTTTACTTGTAAAAAACGTACTTAAACTTGTAAAAAACGTACTTTAACTTGTAAAAAAGTATTTTAACGTGTCAAAATGTAACTTTAACTTGTAAAAACGTAACTTTAACTTGTTAAAAACGTACTTTAACTTGTAAAATAAGTACTTTAACTTGTAAAAAATATACTTTGACTTGTCAAAACGTAACTTTAACTTGTAAAAAACCTACTTTAATTTGTCAAAACGTAACTTTAACTTGTCAAAACGTAAGTTTAACTTGTTAAAAACATACATTAACTTGTAAAAAATGTACTTTATCTTGTCAAAAATGTGGTTTAACTTGTAACAAGTGTACTTTAACTTGTAAAAACGTACTTCAACTTGTAAAAAACGTACTTTAACTTGTAAAAAACCTACTTTAAGTTGTCAAAACGTAACTTTAATTTGTCAAAACGTAAGTTTAACTTGTTAAAAACATAATTTAACTTGTCAAAATGTAACTTTAACTTGTAAAAAACGTACTTTAACTTGTCAAAATGTAATTTTAATGTGTCAAACCGTAACTTTAAGTTGTTAAAACGTAAATTTAACTTGTTAAAAACGTACTTCAACTTGTAAAAAAAGTACTTTAACTTGTAACAAACGTAACTTTAACTTGTAAAAAACCTACTTTAACTTGTCAAAACGTAACTTTAACTTGTCAAAACGTAAGTTTAACTTCTTAAAAACATACATTAACCTGTAAAAAAAGTATTTTAAATTGTCAAAAATGTGGTTTAACTTGTAACAAATGTACTTTAACTTGTAAAAACGTACTTCAACTTGTAAAAAATGTACTTAAACATGTAAAAAAACGTACTTTAACTTTTAAAAAACCTACGTTAACTTGTCAAAACGTAACCTTAACATGACAAAACGTAAGTTTAACTTGTTAAAAACATACATTAACTTGTAAAAAACGTACTTTAACTTGTAAAAAATATGGTTTAACATGTAACAAATGTACTTTAATTTGTAAAAAACCTACTTTAACTTTTCAAAACGTAACCTTAAGATGACAAAACGTAAGTTTAACTTGTTAAAAACATACATTAACTTGTAAAAAACGTACTTTAACTTGTCAAAAATGTGGTTTAACTTGTAACAAATGTACTTTAACTTGTAAAAACGTACTTCAACTTGTAAAAAACGTACTTTAACTTGTAAAAAACGTACTTTAACTTGTTAAAAACATTCTTTAACTTGTCAAAACGTAACCTTAACATGTCAAAACGTAAGTTAAAGTTGTTAAAAACATACATTAACTTGTAAAAAATGTACTTTAACGTGTCAAAAATATGGCTTAACATGTAACAAATGTACTTTAACTTTTAAAAAACCTACTTTAACTTGTCAAAACGTAAGTTTAACTTGTTAAAAACATACATTAACTTGTAAAAAACGTACTTTAACTTGTCAAAAATGTGGTTTAACTTGTAACAAATGTACTTTAACTTGTAAAAACGTACTTCAACTTGTAAAAAACGTACTTTAACTTGTAAAAAACGTACTTTAATTTGTTAAAAACATACTTTAACTTGTCAAAACGTAACCTTAACATGTCAAAACGTAAGTTAAACTTGTTAAAAACATACATTAACTTATAAAAAATGTAATTTAACTTGTCAAAAATTGGTTTAACTTGTAACAAATGTACTTTAACTTGTTAAAACGTACTTCAATTTGTAAAAAAACGTACTTTAACTTGTAAAATACCTACTTTAACTTGTCAAAACGTCACTTTAATTTGTCAAACCGTAAGTTTAACTTCTTAAAAACATAATTTAACTTGTCAAAATGTAATTTTAACTTGTAAAAATTATACTTTAACCTGTCAAAATGTAACTTTAATGTGTGAAAGCGTAACTTGAAATTGTTAAAATGTAAATTTAATTGGTAAAACATGTACTTTAACTTGTAAAAAACGTATTTCAACTTGTAAAACCCTTACTTTAACTTGTAAAAAACATACTTTAACTTGTAAAAAAGTATTTTAACGTGTCAAAATGTAACTTTAACTTGTAAAAAACATACTTTAACTTGTAAAAAAGTATTTTAACGTGTCAAAATGTAACTTTAACTTGTAAAAACCGTACTTTAACTTGTCAAAATGTAAGTTTAATGTGTCAAAGCGTAACTTTAAGTTGTTAAAACGTAAATTTAACTGGTAAAAAATGTACTTTAACTTGTAAAAAACGTATTTCAACTCGTAAAACACTTACTTTAACTTGTAAAAAACATACTATAAGTTGTAAAAAAGTATTTTAACGTGTCAAAATGTAACTTTAACTTGTCAAAACGTAACTTTAACTTGTTAAAAATGTACTTTAACTTGTAAAAAAAGTACTTTTACTTGTAAAAAATATACTTTAACTTGTCAAAATGTAACTTTAACTTGTAAAAAACCTACTTTAACTTGTCAAAACGTAACTTTAACTTTTCAAAACGTAAGTTTAGCATGTTAAAAACATACATTAACTTGTAAAAAACGTATTTTAACTTGTCAAAAATGTGGTTTAACTTGTAACAAATGTACTTTAACTTGTAAAAACGTACTTCAACTTGTAGGAACTTGTACAAAACGTACTTTAACTTTTAAAAAACGTACTTTAACTTGTAAAAAACCTACTTTAACTTGTCGAAACGTAACCTTAACATGTCAAAACGTAAGTTTAACTTGTTAAAAACATACATTAACTTGTAAAAAACGTACTTTAACTTGTAAAAAATGTGGTTTAACTTGTAACAAATGTACTTTAACTTGTAAAAACGTACTTCAACTTGTAAAAAACGTACTTAAACATGTAAAAAACGTACTTTAATTTGTAAAAACCCTACTTTAACTTGTCAAAACGTAACCTTAACATGACAAAACGTAAGTTTAACTTGTTAAAAACATACATTAACTTGTAAAAAACGTACTTTAACTTGTCAAAAATGTGGTTTAACTCGTAACAAATGTACTTTAACTTGTAAAAAACCTACTTTAACTTTTCAAAACGTAACCTTAACATGACAAAACGTAAGTTTAACTTGTTAAAAACATACATTAACTTGTAAAAAACGTACTTTAACTTGTCAAAAATGTGGTTTAACTTGTAACAAATGTACTTTAACTTGTAAAAACGTACTTCAACTTGTAAAAAACGTACTTTAACTTGTAAAAAACGTACTTTAACTTGTTAAAAACATACTTTAACTTGTCAAAACGTAACCTTAACATGTCAAAACGTAAGTTAAACTTGTTAAAAACATACATTAACTTGTAAAAAATGTACTTTAACTTGTCAAAAATATGGTTTAACATGTAACAAATGTACTTTAACTTGTAAAAAACCTACTTTAACTTGTCAAAACGTAAGTTTAACTTGTTAAAAACATACATTAACTTGTAAAAAACGTACTTTAACTTGTCAAAACGTAACTTTAACTTGTAAAAAAGTATTTTAACTTGTCAAAACGTAACTTTAACTTGTCAAAATGGAAGTTTAACTTGTTAAAAACATACATTAACTGGTAAAAAACGTATTTTACAATGTCAAAAATGTGGTTTAACTTGTAACAAATGTACTTTAACTTGTAAAAACGTACTTCAACTTGTAAAAAACGTACTTTAACTTGTAAAAAACGTACTTTAACTTGTTAAAAACATACTTTAACTTGTCAAAACGTAACCTTAACATGTCAAAACGTAAGTTAAACTTGTTAAAAACATACATTAACTTATAAAAAATGTAATTTAACTTGTCAAAAATGTGGTTTAACTTGTAACAAATGTACTTTAACTTGTTAAAACGTACTTCAATTTGTAAAAAAACGTACTTTAACTTGTAAAATACCTACTTTAACTTGTCAAAACGTCACTTTAATTTGTCAAACCGTAAGTTTAACTTCTTAAAAACATAATTTAACTTGTCAAAATGTAACTTTAACTTGTAAAAATTGTACTTTAACCTGTCAAAATGTAATTTTAATGTGTCAAAGCGTAACTTTAAGTTGTTAAAACGTAAATTTAATTGGTAAAAAGTGTACTTTAACTTGTAAAAAACGTATATCAACTTGTAAAACACTTACTTTACTTGTAAAAAATGTACTTCAACTTGTAAAAAACGTACTTTAACTTGTAAAAAAGTATTTTAACGTGTCAAAATGTAACTTTAACTTGTAAAAAACATACTTTAACTTGTAAAAAAGTATTTTAACGTGTCAAAATGTAACTTTAACTTGTAAAAACCGTACTTTAACTTGTCAAAATGTAATTTAATGTGTCAAAGCGTAACTTTAAGTTGTTAAAACGTAAATTTAACTGGTAAAAAATGTACTTTAACTTGTAAAAAACGTATTTCAACTCGTAAAACACTTACTTTAACTTGTAAAAAACATACTATAAGTTGTAAAAAAGTATTTTAACGTGTCAAAATGTAACTTTAACTTGTCAAAACGTAACTTTAACTTGTCAAAAATGTACTTTAACTTGTAAAAAAAGTACTTTTACTTGTAAAAAATATACTTTAACTTGTCAAAACGTAACTTTAACTTGTAAAAAACCTACTTTAACTTGTCAAAACGTAACTTTAACTTTTCAAAACGTAAGTTTAGCATGTTAAAAACATACATTAACTTGTAAAAAACGTATTTTAACTTGTCAAAAATGTGGTTTAACTTGTAACAAATGTACTTTAACTTGTAAAAACGTACTTCAACTTGTAGGAACTTGTAAAAAACGTACTTTAACTTTTAAAAAACGTACTTTAACTTGTAAAAAACCTACTTTAACTTGTCGAAACGTAACCTTAACATGTCAAAACGTAAGTTTAACTTGTTAAAAACATACATTAACTTGTAAAAAACGTACTTTAACTTGTAAAAAATGTGGTTTAACTTGTAACAAATGTACTTTAACTTGTAAAAACGTACTTCAACTTGTAAAAAACGTACTTAAACATGTAAAAAACGTACTTTAATTTGTAAAAACCCTACTTTAACTTGTCAAAACGTAACCTTAACATGACAAAAAGTAAGTTTAACTTGTTAAAAACATACATTAACTTGTAAAAAACGTACTTTAACTTGTCAAAAATGTGGTTTAACTCGTAACAAATGTACTTTAACTTGTAAAAAACCTACTTTAACTTTTCAAAACGTAACCTTAAGATGACAAAACGTAAGTTTAACTTGTTAAAAACATACATTAACTTGTAAAAAACGTACTTTAACTTGTCAAAAATGTGGTTTAACTTGTAACAAATGTACTTTAACTTGTAAAAACGTACTTCAACTTGTAAAAAACGTACTTTAACTTGTAAAAAACGTACTTTAACTTGTTAAAAACATACTTTAACTTGTCAAAACGTAACCTTAACATGTCAAAACGTAAGTTAAACTTGTTAAAAACATACATTAACTTGTAAAAAATGTACTTTAACTTGTCAAAAATATGGTTTAACATGTAACAAATGTACTTTAACTTGTAAAAAACCTACTTTAACTTGTCAAAACGTAAGTTTAACTTGTTAAAAACATACATTAACTTGTAAAAAAGGTACTTTAACTTGTCAAAACTTCACTTTAACTTGTAAAAAACCTACTTTAACTTGTCAAAACGTAACTTTAACTTGTCAAAATGGAAGTTTAACTTGTTAAAAACATACATTAACTGGTAAAAAACGTATTTTACAATGTCAAAAATGTGGTTTAACTTGTAACAAATGTACTTTAACTTGTAAAAACGTACTTCAACTTGTAAAAAACGTACTTTAACTTGTAAAAAACGTACTTTAACTTGTTAAAAACATACTTTAACTTGTCAAAACGTAACCTTAACATGTCAAAACGTAAGTTAAACTTGTTAAAAACATACATTAACTTATAAAAAATGTAATTTAACTTGTCAAAAATGTGGTTTAACTTGTAACAAATGTACTTTAACTTGTTAAAACGTACTTCAATTTGTAAAAAAACGTACTTTAACTTGTAAAATACCTACTTTAACTTGTCAAAACGTCACTTTAATTTGTCAAACCGTAAGTTTAACTTCTTAAAAACATAATTTAACTTGTCAAAATGTAACTTTAACTTGTAAAAATTGTACTTTAACATGTCAAAATGTAATTTTAATGTGTCAAAGCGTAACTTTAAGTTGTTAAAACGTAAATTTAATTGGTAAAAAGTGTACTTTAACTTGTAAAAAACGTATATCAACTTGTAAAACACTTACTTTACTTGTAAAAAACGTACTTCAACTTGTAAAAAACGTACTTTAACTTGTAAAAAAGTATTTTAACGTGTCAAAATGTAACTTTAACTTGTAAAAACGTAACTTTAACTTGTTAAAAACGTACTTTAACTTGTAAAATAAGTACTTTAACTTGTTAAAAATATACTTTAACTTGTCAAAACGTAACTTTAACTTGTAAAAAACCTACTTTAACTTGTTAAAACGTAACTTTAACTTGTCAAAACGTAAGTTTAACTTGTTAAAAACATACATTAACTTGTAAAAAACGTACTTTATCTTGTCAAAAATATGGTTTAACTTGTAACAAGTGTACTTTAACTTGTCAAAACGTACTTCAACTTGTAAAAAACGTACTTTAACTTGTAAAAAACCTACTTTAAGTTGTCAAAACGTAACTTTAATTTGTCAAAACGTAAGTTTAACTTGTTAAAAACATAATTTAACTTGTCAAAATGTAACTTTAATGTGTCAAAGCGTAACTTTAAGTTGTTAAAACGTAAATTTAACTTGTAAAAAAAGTACTTTAACTTGTAACAAACGTAACTTTAACTTGTAAAAAACCTACTTTAACTTGTCAAAACGTAACTTTAACTTGTCAAAACGTAAGTTTAACTTCTTAAAAACATACATTAACCTGTAAAAAAAGTATTTTAACTTGTCAAAAATGTGGTTTAAGTTGTAACAAATGTACTTTAACTTGTAAAAACGTACTTCAACTTGTAAAAAACGTACTTAAAAATGTAAAAAAACGTACTCGTAAAAAACCAACTTTAACTTGTCAAAACGTAACCTTAACATGACAAAACGTAAGTTTAACTTGTTAAAAACATACATTAACTTGTAAAAAACGTACTTTAACTTGTCAAAAATGTGGTTTAACATGTAACAAATGTACTTTAACTTGTAAAAACGTACTTCAACTTGTAAAAAACGTACTTTAACTTGTAAAAAACGTACTTTAACTTGTTAAAAACATACTTTAACTTGTCAAAACGTAACCTTAACATGTCAAAACGTAAGTTAAACTTATTAAAAACATACATTAACTTATAAAAAATGTAATTTAACTTGTCAAAAATGTGGTTTAACTTGTAACAAATGTACTTTAACTTGTAAAAACGTACTTTAATTTGTAAAAAACGTACTTTAACTTGTAAATTTCCTACTTTAACTTGTCAAAACGTAACTTTAATTTGTCAAAACATAAGTTTAACTTCTTAAAAACATAATTTAACTTGTCAAAATGTAACTTTAACTTGTAAAAAATGTATTTCAATTTGTAAAAAACGTACTTTAACTTGTAAAAACCGTACTTCAACTTGTAAAAAACGTACTTTAACTTGTAAAAAAGTATTTTAACGTGTCAAAATGTAACTTTAACTTGTCAAAACTTAACTTTAACTTGTTAAAAACGTACTTCAACTTGTAAAAAAAGTACTTTAACCTGAAAAAACGTACTTTAACTTGTCAAAACATACATTAACTTGTAAAAAACGTATTTTAACTTGCAAAAATGTGGTTTAACTTGTAACAAATGTACTTTAACTTGTAAAGACGTACTTCAACTTGTAAAAAACGTACTTAAACATGTAAAAAACGTACTTTAACTTGTAAAAAACCTACTTTAACTTGTCAAAACGTAACCTTAACATGACAAAACGTAAGTTTAACTTGTTAAAAACATACATTAATTTATAAAAAACGTACTTTATCTTGTCAAAAATGTGGTTTAACTTGTAACAAATGTACTTTAACTTGTAAAAACATACTTCAACTTGTAAAAAACGTACTTTAACTTGTAAAAAACCTACTTTAAGTTGTCAAAACGTAACTTTAATTTGTCAAAACGTAAGTTTAACTTGTTAAAAACATAATTTAACTTGTCAAAATGTAACTTTAACTTGTAAAAAACGTACTTTAACTTGTCAAAATGTAATTTTAATGTGTCAAAGCGTAACTTTAAGTTGTTAAAACGTATATTTAACTGGTAAAAAATGTACTTTAACTTGTAAAAAACGTATTTCAACTTGTAAAACACTTACTATAACTTGTAAAAAACGTACTTCAACTTGTAAAAAAAGTACTTTAACCTGAAAAAACGTACTTTAACTTGTCAAAACATACATTAACTTGTAAAAAACGTATTTTAACTTGCAAAAATGTGGTTTAACTTGTAACAAATGTACTTTAACTTGTAAAGACGTACTTCAACTTGTAAAAAACGTACTTAAACATGTAAAAAACGTACTTTAACTTGTAAAAAACCTACTTTAACTTGTCAAAACGTAACCTTAACATGACAAAACGTAAGTTTAACTTGTTAAAAACATACATTAATTTATAAAAAAACGTACTTTATCTTGTCAAAAATGTGGTTTAACTTGTAACAAATGTACTTTAACTTGTAAAAACATACTTCAACTTGTATAAAACGTACTTTAACTTGTAAAAAACCTACTTTAAGTTGTCAAAACGTAACTTTAATTTGTCAAAACGTAAGTTTAACTTGTTAAAAACATAATTTAACTTGTCAAAATGTAACTTTAACTTGTAAAAAACGTACTTTAACTTGTCAAAATGTAATTTTAATGTGTCAAAGCGTAACTTTAAGTTGTTAAAACGTATATTTAACTGGTAAAAAATGTACTTTAACTTGTAAAAAACGTATTTCAACTTGTAAAACACTTACTATAACTTGTAAAAAACGTACTTCAACTTGTAAAAAAAGTACTTTAACCTGAAAAAACGTACTTTAACTTGTCAAAACATACATTAACTTGTAAAAAACGTATTTTAACTTGCAAAAATGTGGTTTAACTTGTAACAAATGTACTTTAACTTGTAAAGACGTACTTCAACTTGTAAAAAACGTACTTAAACATGTAAAAAACGTACTTTAACTTGTAAAAAACCTACTTTAACTTGTCAAAACGTAACCTTAACATGACAAAACGTAAGTTTAACTTGTTAAAAACATACATTAATTTATAAAAAAACGTACTTTATCTTGTCAAAAATGTGGTTTAACTTGTAACAAATGTACTTTAACTTGTAAAAACATACTTCAACTTGTATAAAACGTACTTTAACTTGTAAAAAACCTACTTTAAGTTGTCAAAACGTAACTTTAATTTGTCAAAACGTAAGTTTAACTTGTTAAAAACATAATTTAACTTGTCAAAATGTAACTTTAACTTGTAAAAAACGTACTTTAACTTGTCAAAATGTAATTTTAATGTGTCAAAGCGTAACTTGAAGTTGTTAAAACGTATATTTAACTGGTAAAAAATGTACTTTAACTTGTAAAAAACGTATTTCAACTTGTAAAACACTTACTATAACTTGTAAAAAACGTACTTCAACTTGTAAAAAAAGTACTTTAACCTGAAAAAACGTACTTTAACTTGTCAAAACATACATTAACTTGTAAAAAACGTATTTTAACTTGCAAAAATGTGGTTTAACTTGTAACAAATGTACTTTAACTTGTAAAGACGTACTTCAACTTGTAAAAAACGTACTTAAACATGTAAAAAACGTACTTTAACTTGTAAAAAACCTACTTTAACTTGTCAAAACGTAACCTTAACATGACAAAACGTAAGTTTAACTTGTTAAAAACATACATTAATTTATAAAAAACGTACTTTATCTTGTCAAAAATGTGGTTTAACTTGTAACAAATGTACTTTAACTTGTAAAAACATACTTCAACTTGTAAAAAACGTACTTTAACTTGTAAAAAACCTACTTTAAGTTGTCAAAACGTAACTTTAATTTGTCAAAACGTAAGTTTAACTTGTTAAAAACATAATTTAACTTGTCAAAATGTAACTTTAACTTGTAAAAAACGTACTTTAACTTGTCAAAATGTAATTTTAATGTGTCAAAGCGTAACTTTAAGTTGTTAAAACGTATATTTAACTGGTAAAAAATGTACTTTAACTTGTAAAAAACGTATTTCAACTTGTAAAACACTTACTTTAACTTGTAAAAAACGTACTTCAACTTGTAAAAAAGTATTTTAACTTGTCAAAATGTAACTTTAACTTGTCAAAACGTAACTTTAACTTGTTAAAAACGTACTTTAACTTGTAAAAAATATACTTTAACTTGTCAAAACGTAACTTTAACTTGTAAAAAACCTACTTTAACTTGTCAAAACGTAACTTTAAATTGTCAAAACGTAAGTTTAACTTGTTAAAAACATACATTAACTTGTAAAAAACGTACTTTATCTAGTAAAAAATGTGGTTTAACTTGTAACAAATGTACTTTAACTTGTAAAAACGTACTTCAACTTGTAAAAAACGTACTTTAACTTGTAAAAAGTATTTTAACGTGTCAAAATGTAACTTTAACTTGTCAAAACGTAACTTTAACTTGTTAAAAATGTACTTTAACTTGTAAAAAAAGTACTTTTACTTGTAAAAAATATACTTTAACTTGTCAAAACGTAACTTTAACTTGTAAAAAACCTACTTTAACTTGTCAAAACGTAACTTTAACTTTTCAAAACGTAAGTTTAACATGTTAAAAACATACATTAACTTGTAAAAAACGTATTTTAACTTGTCAAAAATGTGGTTTAACTTGTAACAAATGTACTTTAACTTGTAAAAACGTACTTCAACTTGTAGGAACTTGTACAAAACGTACTTTAACTTTTAAAAAACGTACTTTAACTTGTAAAAAACCTACTTTAACTTGTCGAAACGTAACCTTAACATGTCAAAACGTAAGTTTAACTTGTTAAAAACATACATTAACTTGTAAAAAACGTACTTTAACTTGTAAAAAATGTGGTTTAACTTGTAACAAATGTACTTTAACTTGTAAAAACGTACTTCAACTTGTAAAAAACGTACTTAAACATGTAAAAAACGTACTTTAACTTGTAAAAACCCTACTTTAACTTGTCAAAACGTAACCTTAACATGACAATAAGTAAGTTTAACTTGTTAAAAACATACATTAACTTGTAAAAAACGTACTTTAACTTGTCAAAAATGTGGTTTAACTCGTAACAAATGTACTTTAACTTGTAAAAAACCTACTTTAACTTTTCAAAACGTAACCTTAACATGACAAAACGTAAGTTTAACTTGTTAAAAACATACATTAACTTGTAAAAAACGTACTTTAACTTGTCAAAAATGTGGTTTAACTTGTAACAAATGTACTTTAACTTGTAAAAACGTACTTCAACTTGTAAAAAACGTACTTTAACTTGTAAAAAACGTACTTTAACTTGTTAAAAACATACTTTAACTTGTCAAAACGTAACCTTAACATGTCAAAACGTAAGTTAAACTTGTTAAAAACATACATTAACTTGTAAAAAATGTACTTTAACTTGTCAAAAATATGGTTTAACATGTAACAAATGTACTTTAACTTGTAAAAAACCTACTTTAACTTGTCAAAACGTAAGTTTAACTTGTTAAAAACATACATTAACTTTTAAAAAAGGTACTTTAACTTGTCAAAACTTCACTTTAACTTGTAAAAAACCTACTTTAACTTGTCAAAACGTAACTTTAACTTGTCAAAATGGAAGTTTAACTTGTTAAAAACATACATTAACTGGTAAAAAACGTATTTTACAATGTCAAAAATGTGGTTTAACTTGTAACAAATGTACTTTAACTTGTAAAAACGTACTTCAACTTGTAAAAAACGTACTTTAACTTGTAAAAAACGTACTTTAACTTGTTAAAAACATACTTTAACTTGTCAAAACGTAACCTTAACATGTCAAAACGTAAGTTAAACTTGTTAAAAACATACATTAACTTATAAAAAATGTAATTTAACTTGTCAAAAATGTGGTTTAACTTGTAACAAATGTACTTTAACTTGTTAAAACGTACTTCAATTTGTAAAAAACGTACTTTAACTTGTAAAATACCTACTTTAACTTGTCAAAACGTCACTTTAATTTGTCAAACCGTAAGTTTAACTTCTTAAAAACATAATTTAACTTGTCAAAATGTAATTTTAACTTGTAAAAATTGTACTTTAACCTGTCAAAATGTAATTTTAATGTGTCAAAGCGTAACTTTAAGTTGTTAAAACGTAAATTTAATTGGTAAAAAGTGTACTTTAACTTGTAAAAAACGTATATCAACTTGTAAAACACTTACTTTACTTGTAAAAAACGTACTTCAACTTGTAAAAAACGTACTTTAACTTGTAAAAAAGTATTTTAACGTGTCAAAATGTAACTTTAACTTGTAAAAACGTAACTTTAACTTGTTAAAAACGTACTTTAACTTGTAAAATAAGTACTTTAACTTGTAAAAAATATACTTTAACTTGTCAAAACGTAACTTTAACTTGTAAAAAACCTACTTTAACTTGTCAAAACGTAACTTTAACTTGTCAAAACGTAAGTTTAACTTGTTAAAAACATACATTAACTTGTAAAAAACGTACTTTATCTTGTCAAAAATATGGTTTAACTTGTAACAAGTGTACTTTAACTTGTCAAAACGTACTTCAACTTGTAAAAAACGTACTTTAACTTGTAAAAAACCTACTTTAAGTTGTCAAAACGTAACTTTAATTTGTCAAAACGTAAGTTTAACTTGTTAAAAACATAATTTAACTTGTCAAAATGTAACTTTAATGTGTCAAAGCGTAACTTTAAGTTGTTAAAACGTAAATTTAACTTGTTAAAAACGTACTTCAACTTGTAAAAAAGTACTTTAACTTGTAACAAACGTAACTTTAACTTGTAAAAAACCTACTTTAACTTGTCAAAACGTAACTTTAACTTGTCAAAACGTAAGTTTAACTTCTTAAAAACATACATTAACCTGTAAAAAAAGTATTTTAACTTGTCAAAAATGTGGTTTAAGTTGTAACAAATGTATTTTAACTTGTAAAAACGTACTTCAACTTGTAAAAAACGTACTTAAAAATGTAAAAAAACGTACTCGTAAAAAACCAACTTTAACTTGTCAAAACGTAATCTTAACATGACAAAACGTAAGTTTAACTTGTTAAAAACATACATTAACTTGTAAAAAATGTACTTTAACTTGTCAAAAATGTGGTTTAACATGTAACAAATGTACTTTAACTTGTAAAAACGTACTTCAACTTGTAAAAAACGTACTTTAACTTGTAAAAAACGTACTTTAACTTGTTAAAAACATACTTTAACTTGTCAAAACGTAACCTTAACATGTCAAAACGTAAGTAAAACTTATTAAAAACATACATTAACTTATAAAAAATGTAATTTAACTTGTCAAAAATGTGGTTTAACTTGTAACAAATGTACTTTTACTTGTAAAAACGTACTTTAATTTGTAAAAAACGTACTTTAACTTGTAAATTTCCTACTTTAACTTGTCAAAACGTAACTTTAATTTGTCAAAACATAAGTTTAACTTCTTAAAAACATAATTTAACTTGTCAAAATGTAACTTTAACTTGTAAAAAATGTATTTCAATTTGTAAAAAACGTACTTTAACTTGTAAAAACCGTACTTCAACTTGTAAAAAACGTACTTTAACTTGTAAAAACCGTACTTCAACTTGTAAAAAACGTACTTTAACTTGTAAAAAAGTATTTTAACGTGTCAAAATGTAACTTTAACTTGTCAAAACGTAACTTTAACTTGTTAAAAACGTACTTCAACTTGTAAAAAAAGTACTTTAACCTGAAAAAACGTACTTTAACTTGTCAAAACATACATTAACTTGTAAAAAACGTATTTTAACTTGCAAAAATGTGGTTTAACTTGTAACAAATGTACTTTAACTTGTAAAGACGTACTTCAACTTGTAAAAAACGTACTTAAACATGTAAAAAACGTACTTTAACTTGTAAAAAACCTACTTTAACTTGTCAAAACGTAACCTTAACATGACAAAACGTAAGTTTAACTTGTTAAAAACATACATTAGTTTATAAAAAACGTACTTTATCTTGTCAAAAATGTGGTTTAACTTGTAACAAATGTACTTTAACTTGTAAAAACATACTTCAACTTGTATAAAACGTACTTTAACTTGTCAAAAATGTGGTTTAACATGTAACAAATGTACTTTAACTTGTAAAAACGTACTTCAACTTGTAAAAAACGTACTTTAACTTGTAAAAAACGTACTTTAACTTGTTAAAAACATACTTTAACTTGTCAAAACGTAACCTTAACATGTCAAAACGTAAGTAAAACTTATTAAAAACATACATTAACTTATAAAAAATGTAATTTAACTTGTCAAAAATGTGGTTTAACTTGTAACAAATGTACTTTTAATTGTAAAAACGTACTTTAATTTGTAAAAAACGTACTTTAACTTGTAAATTTCCTACTTTAACTTGTCAAAACGTAACTTTAATTTGTCAATACATAAGTTTAACTTCTTAAAAACATAATTTAACTTGTCAAAATGTAACTTTAACTTGTAAAAAATGTATTTCAATTTGTAAAAAACGTACTTTAACTTGTAAAAACCGTACTTCAACTTGTAAAAAACGTACTTTAACTTGTAAAAAAGTATTTTAACGTGTCAAAATGTAACTTTAACTTGTCAAAACGTAACTTTAACTTGTTAAAAACGTACTTCAACTTGTAAAAAAAGTACTTTAACCTGAAAAAACGTACTTTAACTTGTCAAAACATACATTAACTTGTAAAAAACGTATTTTAACTTGCAAAAATGTGGTTTAACTTGTAACAAATGTACTTTAACTTGTAAAAACGTACTTCAACTTGTAAAAAACGTACTTAAACATGTAAAAAACGTACTTTAACTTGTAAAAAACCTACTTTAACTTGTCAAAACGTAACCTTAACATGACAAAACGTAAGTTTAACTTGTTAAAAACATACATTAATTTATAAAAAACGTACTTTATCTTGTCAAAAATGTGGTTTAACTTGTAACAAATGTACTTTAACTTGTAAAAACATACTTCAACTTGTATAAAACGTACTTTAACTTGTAAAAAACCTACTTTAAGTTGTCAAAACGTAACTTTAATTTGTCAAAACGTAAGTTTAACTTGTTAAAAACATAATTTAACTTGTCAAAATGTAACTTTAACTTGTAAAAAACGTACTTTAACTTGTCAAAATGTAATTTTAATGTGTCAAAGCGTAACTTTAAGTTGTTAAAACGTATATTTAACTGGTAAAAAATGTACTTTAACTTGTAAAAAACGTATTTCAACTTGTAAAACACTTACTATAACTTGTAAAAAACGTACTTCAACTTGTAAAAAAAGTACTTTAACCTGAAAAAACGTACTTTAACTTGTCAAAACATACATTAACTTGTAAAAAACGTATTTTAACTTGCAAAAATGTGGTTTAACTTGTAACAAATGTACTTTAACTTGTAAAAACGTACTTCAACTTGTAAAAAACGTACTTAAACATGTAAAAAACGTACTTTAACTTGTAAAAAACCTACTTTAACTTGTCAAAACGTAACCTTAACATGACAAAACGTAAGTTTAACTTGTTAAAAACATACATTAATTTATAAAAAAACGTACTTTATCTTGTCAAAAATGTGGTTTAACTTGTAACAAATGTACTTTAACTTGTAAAAACATACTTCAACTTGTATAAAACGTACTTTAACTTGTAAAAAACCTACTTTAAGTTGTCAAAACGTAACTTTAATTTGTCAAAACGTAAGTTTAACTTGTTAAAAACATAATTTAACTTGTCAAAATGTAACTTTAACTTGTAAAAAACGTACTTTAACTTGTCAAAATGTAATTTTAATGTGTCAAAGCGTAACTTTAAGTTGTTAAAACGTATATTTAACTGGTAAAAAATGTACTTTAACTTGTAAAAAACGTATTTCAACTTGTAAAACACTTACTATAACTTGTAAAAAACGTACTTCAACTTGTAAAAAAAGTACTTTAACCTGAAAAAACGTACTTTAACTTGTCAAAACATACATTAACTTGTAAAAAACGTATTTTAACTTGCAAAAATGTGGTTTAACTTGTAACAAATGTACTTTAACTTGTAAAGACGTACTTCAACTTGTAAAAAACGTACTTAAACATGTAAAAAACGTACTTTAACTTGTAAAAAACCTACTTTAACTTGTCAAAACGTAACCTTAACATGACAAAACGTAAGTTTAACTTGTTAAAAACATACATTAATTTATAAAAAACGTACTTTATCTTGTCAAAAATGTGGTTTAACTTGTAACAAATGTTCTTTAACTTGTAAAAACATACTTCAACTTGTATAAAACGTACTTTAACTTGTAAAAAACCTACTTTAAGTTGTCAAAACGTAACTTTAATTTGTCAAAACGTAAGTTTAACTTGTTAAAAACATAATTTAACTTGTCAAAATGTAACTTTAACTTGTAAAAAACGTACTTTAACTTGTCAAAATGTAATTTTAATGTGTCAAAGCGTAACTTTAAGTTGTTAAAACGTATATTTAACTGGTAAAAAATGTACTTTAACTTGTAAAAAACGTATTTCAACTTGTAAAACACTTACTTTAACTTGTAAAAAACGTACTTCAACTTGTAAAAAAGTATTTTAACGTGTCAAAATGTAACTTTAACTTGTCAAAACGTAACTTTAACTTGTTAAAAACGTACTTTAACTTGTAAAAAATATACTTTAACTTGTCAAAACGTAACTTTAACTTGTAAAAAACCTACTTTAACGTGTCAAAATGTAACTTTAACTTGTCAAAACGTAACTTTAACTTGTCAAAAATGTACTTTAACTTGTAAAAAAAGTACTTTTACTTGTAAAAAATATACTTTAACTTGTCAAAACGTAACTTTAACTTGTAAAAAACCTACTTTAACTTGTCAAAACGTAACTTTAACTTTTCAAAACGTAAGTTTAGCATGTTAAAAACATACATTAACTTGTAAAAAACGTATTTTAACTTGTCAAAAATGTGGTTTAACTTGTAACAAATGTACTTTAACTTGTAAAAACGTACTTCAACTTGTAGGAACTTGTACAAAACGTACTTTAACTTTTAAAAAACGTACTTTAACTTGTAAAAAACCTACTTTAACTTGTCGAAACGTAACCTTAACATGTCAAAACGTAAGTTTAACTTGTTAAAAACATACATTAACTTGTAAAAAACGTACTTTAACTTGTCAAAAATGTGGTTTAACTTGTAACAAATGTACTTTAACTTGTAAAAACGTACTTCAACTTGTAAAAAACGTACTTAAACATGTAAAAAACGTACTTTAATTTGTAAAAACCCTACTTTAACTTGTCAAAACGTAACCTTAACATGACAATAAGTAAGTTTAACTTGTTAAAAACATACATTAACTTGTAAAAAACGTACTTTAACTTGTCAAAAATGTGGTTTAACTCGTAACTAATGTACTTTAACTTGTAAAAAACCTACTTTAACTTTTCAAAACGTAACCTTAACATGACAAAACGTAAGTTTAACTTGTTAAAAACATACATTAACTTGTAAAAAACGTACTTTAACTTGTCAAAAATGTGGTTTAACTTGTAACAAATGTACTTTAACTTGTAAAAACGTACTTCAACTTGTAAAAAACGTACTTTAACTTGTAAAAAACGTACTTTAACTTGTTAAAAACATACTTTAACTTGTCAAAACGTAACCTTAACATGTCAAAACGTAAGTTAAACTTGTTAAAAACATACATTAACTTGTAAAAAATGTACTTTAACTTGTCAAAAATATGGTTTAACATGTAACAAATGTACTTTAACTTGTAAAAAACCTACTTTAACTTGTCAAAACGTAAGTTTAACTTGTTAAAAACATACATTAACTTGTAAAAAAGGTACTTTAACTTGTCAAAACTTCACTTTAACTTCTAAAAAACCTACTTTAACTTGTCAAAACGTAACTTTAACTTGTCAAAATGGAAGTTTAACTTGTTAAAAACATACATTAACTGGATAAAAACGTATTTTACAATGTCAAAAATGTGGTTTAACTTGTAACAAATGTACTTTAACTTGTAAAAACGTACTTCAACTTGTAAAAAACGTACTTTAACTTGTAAAAAACGTACTTTAATTTGTTAAAAACATACTTTAACTTGTCAAAACGTAACCTTAACATGTCAAAACGTAAGTTAAACTTGTTAAAAACATACATTAACTTATAAAAAATGTAATTTAACTTGTCAAAAATGTGGTTTAACTTGTAACAAATGTACTTTAACTTGTTAAAACGTACTTCAATTTGTAAAAAAACGTACTTTAACTTGTAAAATACCTACTTTAACTTGTCAAAACGTCACTTTAATTTGTCAAACCGTAAGTTTAACTTCTTAAAAACATAATTTAACTTGTCAAAATGTAATTTTAACTTGTAAAAATTGTACTTTAACCTGTCAAAATGTAACTTTAATGTGTCAAAGCGTAACTTTAAGTTGTTAAAACGTAAATTTAATTGGTAAAAAGTGTACTTTAACTTGTAAAAAACGTATATCAACTTGTAAAACACTTACTTTACTTGTAAAAAACGTACTTCAACTTGTAAAAAACGTACTTTAACTTGTAAAAAAGTATTTTAACGTGTCAAAATGTAACTTTAACTTGTAAAAACGTAACTTTAACTTGTTAAAAACGTACTTTAACTTGTAAAATAAGTACTTTAACTTGTCAAAATGTAACTTTAACTTGTAAAAAACCTACTTAACTTGTCAAAACGTAACTTTAACTTGTCAAAACGTAAGTTTAACTTGTTAAAAACATACATTAACTTGTAAAAAACGTACTTTATCTTGTCAAAAATATGGTTTAACTTGTAACAAGTGTACTTTAACTTGTCAAAACGTACTTCAACTTGTAAAAAACGTACTTTAACTTGTAAAAAACCTACTTTAAGTTGTCAAAACGTAACTTTAATTTGTCAAAACGTAAGTTTAACTTGTTAAAAACATAATTTAACTTGTCAAATTGTAACTTTAATGTGTCAAAGCGTAACTTTAAGTTGTTAAAACGTAAATTTAACTTGTTAAAAACGTACTTCAACTTGTAAAAAAGTACTTTAACTTGTAACAAACGTAACTTTAACTTGTAAAAAACCTACTTTAACTTGTCAAAACGTAACTTTAACTTGTCAAAACGTAAGTTTAACTTCTTAAAAACATACATTAACCTGTAAAAAAAGTATTTTAACTTGTCAAAAATGTGGTTTAAGTTGTAACAAATGTATTTTAACTTGTAAAAACGTACTTCAACTTGTAAAAAACGTACTTAAAAATGTAAAAAAACGTACTCGTAAAAAACCAACTTTAACTTGTCAAAACGTAATCTTAACATGACAAAACGTAAGTTTAACTTGTTAAAAACATACATTAACTTGTAAAAAATGTACTTTAACTTGTCAAAAATGTGGTTTAACATGTAACAAATGTACTTTAACTTGTAAAAACGTACTTCAACTTGTAAAAAACGTACTTTAACTTGTAAAAAACGTACTTTAACTTGTTAAAAACATACTTTAACTTGTCAAAACGTAACCTTAACATGTCAAAACGTAAGTAAAACTTATTAAAAACATACATTAACTTATAAAAAATGTAATTTAACTTGTCAAAAATGTGGTTTAACTTGTAACAAATGTACTTTTACTTGTAAAAACGTACTTTAATTTGTAAAAAACGTACTTTAACTTGTAAATTTCCTACTTTAACTTGTCAAAACGTAACTTTAATTTGTCAAAACATAAGTTTAACTTCTTAAAAACATAATTTAACTTGTCAAAATGTAACTTTAACTTGTAAAAAATGTATTTCAATTTGTAAAAAACGTACTTTAACTTGTAAAAACCGTACTTCAACTTGTAAAAAACGTACTTTAACTTGTAAAAACCGTACTTCAACTTGTAAAAAACGTACTTTAACTTGTAAAAAAGTATTTTAACGTGTCAAAATGTAACTTTAACTTGTCAAAACGTAACTTTAACTTGTTAAAAACGTACTTCAACTTGTAAAAAAAGTACTTTAACCTGAAAAAACGTACTTTAACTTGTCAAAACATACATTAACTTGTAAAAAACGTATTTTAACTTGCAAAAATGTGGTTTAACTTGTAACAAATGTACTTTAACTTGTAAAGACGTACTTCAACTTGTAAAAAACGTACTTAAACATGTAAAAAACGTACTTTAACTTGTAAAAAACCTACTTTAACTTGTCAAAACGTAACCTTAACATGACAAAACGTAAGTTTAACTTGTTAAAAACATACATTAGTTTATAAAAAACGTACTTTATCTTGTCAAAAATGTGGTTTAACTTGTAACAAATGTACTTTAACTTGTAAAAACATACTTCAACTTGTATAAAACGTACTTTAACTTGTCAAAAATGTGGTTTAACATGTAACAAATGTACTTTAACTTGTAAAAACGTACTTCAACTTGTAAAAAACGTACTTTAACTTGTAAAAAACGTACTTTAACTTGTTAAAAACATACTTTAACTTGTCAAAACGTAACCTTAACATGTCAAAACGTAAGTAAAACTTATTAAAAACATACATTAACTTATAAAAAATGTAATTTAACTTGTCAAAAATGTGGTTTAACTTGTAACAAATGTACTTTTAATTGTAAAAACGTACTTTAATTTGTAAAAAACGTACTTTAACTTGTAAATTTCCTACTTTAACTTGTCAAAACGTAACTTTAATTTGTCAATACATAAGTTTAACTTCTTAAAAACATAATTTAACTTGTCAAAATGTAACTTTAACTTGTAAAAAATGTATTTCAATTTGTAAAAAACGTACTTTAACTTGTAAAAACCGTACTTCAACTTGTAAAAAACGTACTTTAACTTGTAAAAAAGTATTTTAACGTGTCAAAATGTAACTTTAACTTGTCAAAACGTAACTTTAACTTGTTAAAAACGTACTTCAACTTGTAAAAAAAGTACTTTAACCTGAAAAAACGTACTTTAACTTGTCAAAACATACATTAACTTGTAAAAAACGTATTTTAACTTGCAAAAATGTGGTTTAACTTGTAACAAATGTACTTTAACTTGTAAAGACGTACTTCAACTTGTAAAAAACGTACTTAAACATGTAAAAAACGTACTTTAACTTGTAAAAAACCTACTTTAACTTGTCAAAACGTAACCTTAACATGACAAAACGTAAGTTTAACTTGTTAAAAACATACATTAATTTATAAAAAACGTACTTTATCTTGTCAAAAATGTGGTTTAACTTGTAACAAATGTACTTTAACTTGTAAAAACATACTTCAACTTGTATAAAACGTACTTTAACTTGTAAAAAACCTACTTTAAGTTGTCAAAACGTAACTTTAATTTGTCAAAACGTAAGTTTAACTTGTTAAAAACATAATTTAACTTGTCAAAATGTAACTTTAACTTGTAAAAAACGTACTTTAACTTGTCAAAATGTAATTTTAATGTGTCAAAGCGTAACTTTAAGTTGTTAAAACGTATATTTAACTGGTAAAAAATGTACTTTAACTTGTAAAAAACGTATTTCAACTTGTAAAACACTTACTATAACTTGTAAAAAACGTACTTCAACTTGTAAAAAAAGTACTTTAACCTGAAAAAACGTACTTTAACTTGTCAAAACATACATTAACTTGTAAAAAACGTATTTTAACTTGCAAAAATGTGGTTTAACTTGTAACAAATGTACTTTAACTTGTAAAGACGTACTTCAACTTGTAAAAAACGTACTTAAACATGTAAAAAACGTACTTTAAGTTGTAAAAAACCTACTTTAACTTGTCAAAACGTAACCTTAACATGACAAAACGTAAGTTTAACTTGTTAAAAACATACATTAATTTATAAAAAAACGTACTTTATCTTGTCAAAAATGTGGTTTAACTTGTAACAAATGTACTTTAACTTGTAAAAACATACTTCAACTTGTATAAAACGTACTTTAACTTGTAAAAAACCTACTTTAAGTTGTCAAAACGTAACTTTAATTTGTCAAAACGTAAGTTTAACTTGTTAAAAACATAATTTAACTTGTCAAAATGTAACTTTAACTTGTAAAAAACGTACTTTAACTTGTCAAAATGTAATTTTAATGTGTCAAAGCGTAACTTTAAGTTGTTAAAACGTATATTTAACTGGTAAAAAATGTACTTTAACTTGTAAAAAACGTATTTCAACTTGTAAAACACTTACTATAACTTGTAAAAAACGTACTTCAACTTGTAAAAAAAGTACTTTAACCTGAAAAAACGTACTTTAACTTGTCAAAACATACATTAACTTGTAAAAAACGTATTTTAACTTGCAAAAATGTGGTTTAACTTGTAACAAATGTACTTTAACTTGTAAGGACGTACTTCAACTTGTAAAAAACGTACTTAAACATGTAAAAAACGTACTTTAACTTGTAAAAAACCTACTTTAACTTGTCAAAACGTAACCTTAACATGACAAAACGTAAGTTTAACTTGTTAAAAACATACATTAATTTATAAAAAACGTACTTTATCTTGTCAAAAATGTGGTTTAACTTGTAACAAATGTTCTTTAACTTGTAAAAACATACTTCAACTTGTATAAAACGTACTTTAACTTGTAAAAAACCTACTTTAAGTTGTCAAAACGTAACTTTAATTTGTCAAAACGTAAGTTTAACTTGTTAAAAACATAATTTAACTTGTCAAAATGTAACTTTAACTTGTAAAAAACGTACTTTAACTTGTCAAAATGTAATTTTAATGTGTCAAAGCGTAACTTTAAGTTGTTAAAACGTATATTTAACTGGTAAAAAATGTACTTTAACTTGTAAAAAACGTATTTCAACTTGTAAAACACTTACTTTAACTTGTAAAAAACGTACTTCAACTTGTAAAAAAGTATTTTAACGTGTCAAAATGTAACTTTAACTTGTCAAAACGTAACTTTAACTTGTTAAAAACGTACTTTAACTTGTAAAAAATATACTTTAACTTGTCAAAACGTAACTTTAACTTGTAAAAAACCTACTTTAACTTGTCAAAACGTAACTTTAAATTGTCAAAACGTAAGTTTAACTTGTTAAAAACATACATTAACTTGTTAAAAACGTACTTTATCTAGTAAAAAATGTGGTTTAACTTGTAACAAATGTACTTTAACTTGTAAAAACGTACTTCAACTTGTAAAAAACGTACTTTAACTTGTAAAAAGTATTTTAACGTGTCAAAATGTAACTTTAACTTGTCAAAACGTAACTTTAACTTGTTAAAAATGTACTTTAACTTGTAAAAAAAGTACTTTTACTTGTAAAAAATATACTTTAACTTGTCAAAACGTAACTTTAACTTGTAAAAAACCTACTTTAACTTGTCAAAACGTAACTTTAACTTTTCAAAACGTAAGTTTAACATGTTAAAAACATACATTAACTTGTAAAAAACGTATTTTAACTTGTCAAAAATGTGGTTTAACTTGTAACAAATGTACTTTAACTTGTAAAAACGTACTTCAACTTGTAGGAACTTGTACAAAACGTACTTTAACTTGTAAAAAACGTACTTTAACTTGTAAAAAACCTACTTTAACTTGTCGAAACGTAACCTTAACATGTCAAAACGTAAGTTTAACTTGTTAAAAACATACATTAACTTGTAAAAAACGTACTTTAACTTGTAAAAAATGTGGTTTAACTTGTAACAAATGTACTTTAACTTGTAAAAACGTACTTCAACTTGTAAAAAACGTACTTAAACATGTAAAAAACGTACTTTAATTTGTAAAAACCCTACTTTAACTTGTCAAAACGTAACCTTAACATGACAAAAAGTAAGTTTAACTTGTTAAAAACATACATTAACTTGTAAAAAACGTACTTTAACTTGTCAAAAATGTGGTTTAACTCGTAACAAATGTACTTTAACTTGTAAAAAACCTACTTTAACTTTTCAAAACGTAACCTTAACATGACAAAACGTAAGTTTAACTTGTTAAAAACATACATTAACTTGTAAAAAACGTACTTTAACTTGTCAAAAATGTGGTTTAACTTGTAACAAATGTACTTTAACTTGTAAAAACGTACTTCAACTTGTAAAAAACGTACTTTAACTTGTAAAAAACGTACTTTAACTTGTTAAAAACATACTTTAACTTGTCAAAACGTAACCTTAACATGTCAAAACGTAAGTTAAACTTGTTAAAAACATACATTAACTTGTAAAAAATGTACTTTAACTTGTCAAAAATATGGTTTAACATGTAACAAATGTACTTTAACTTGTAAAAAACCTACTTTAACTTGTCAAAACGTAAGTTTAACTTGTTAAAAACATACATTAACTTGTAAAAAAGGTACTTTAACTTGTCAAAACTTCACTTTAACTTGTAAAAAACCTACTTTAACTTGTCAAAACGTAACTTTAACTTGTCAAAATGGAAGTTTAACTTGTTAAAAACATACATTAACTGGATAAAAACGTATTTTACAATGTCAAAAATGTGGTTTAACTTGTAACAAATGTACTTTAACTTGTAAAAACGTACTTCAACTTGTAAAAAACGTACTTTAACTTGTAAAAAACGTACTTTAACTTGTTAAAAACATACTTTAACTTGTCAAAACGTAACCTTAACATGTCAAAACGTAAGTTAAACTTGTTAAAAACATACATTAACTTATAAAAAATGTAATTTAACTTGTCAAAAATGTGGTTTAACTTGTAACAAATGTACTTTAACTTGTTAAAACGTACTTCAATTTGTAAAAAAACGTACTTTAACTTGTAAAATACCTACTTTAACTTGTCAAAACGTCACTTTAATTTGTCAAACCGTAAGTTTAACTTCTTAAAAACATAATTTAACTTGTCAAAATGTAATTTTAACTTGTAAAAATTGTACTTTAACCTGTCAAAATGTAATTTTAATGTGTCAAAGCGTAACTTTAAGTTGTTAAAACGTAAATTTAATTGGTAAAAAGTGTACTTTAACTTGTAAAAAACGTATATCAACTTGTAAAACACTTACTTTACTTGTAAAAAACGTACTTCAACTTGTAAAAAACGTACTTTAACTTGTAAAAAAGTATTTTAACGTGTCAAAATGTAACTTTAACTTGTAAAAACGTAACTTTAACTTGTTAAAAACGTACTTTAACTTGTAAAATAAGTACTTTAACTTGTAAAAAATATACTTTAACTTGTCAAAACGTAACTTTAACTTGTAAAAAACCTACTTTAACTTGTCAAAACGTAACTTTAACTTGTCAAAACGTAAGTTTAACTTGTTAAAAACATACATTAACTTGTAAAAAACGTACTTTATCTTGTCAAAAATATGGTTTAACTTGTAACAAGTGTACTTTAACTTGTCAAAACGTACTTCAACTTGTAAAAAACGTACTTTAACTTGTAAAAAACCTACTTTAAGTTGTCAAAACGTAACTTTAATTTGTCAAAACGTAAGTTTAACTTGTTAAAAACATAATTTAACTTGTCAAAATGTAACTTTAATGTGTCAAAGCGTAACTTTAAGTTGTTAAAACGTAAATTTAACTTGTAAAAAAAGTACTTTAACTTGTAACAAACGTAACTTTAACTTGTAAAAAACCTACTTTAACTTGTCAAAACGTAACTTTAACTTGTCAAAACGTAAGTTTAACTTCTTAAAAACATACATTAACCTGTAAAAAAAGTATTTTAACTTGTCAAAAATGTGGTTTAAGTTGTAACAAATGTACTTTAACTTGTAAAAACGTACTTCAACTTGTAAAAAACGTACTTAAACATGTAAAAAACGTACTCGTAAAAAACCAACTTTAACTTGTCAAAACGTAATCTTAACATGACAAAACGTAAGTTTAACTTGTTAAAAACATACATTAACTTGTAAAAAATGTACTTTAACTTGTCAAAAATGTGGTTTAACATGTAACAAATGTACTTTAACTTGTAAAAACGTACTTCAACTTGTAAAAAACGTACTTTAACTTGTAAAAAACGTACTTTAACTTGTTAAAAACATACTTTAACTTGTCAAAACGTAACCTTAACATGTCAAAACGTAAGTAAAACTTATTAAAAACATACATTAACTTATAAAAAATGTAATTTAACTTGTCAAAAATGTGGTTTAACTTGTAACAAATGTACTTTTACTTGTAAAAACGTACTTTAATTTGTAAAAAACGTACTTTAACTTGTAAAATACCTACTTTAACTTGTCAAAACGTCACTTTAATTTGTCAAACCGTAAGTTTAACTTCTTAAAAACATAATTTAACTTGTCAAAATGTAACTTTAACTTGTAAAAATTGTACTTTAACCTGTCAAAATGTAATTTTAATGTGTCAAAGCGTAACTTTAAGTTGTTAAAACGTAAATTTAATTGGTAAAAAGTGTACTTTAACTTGTAAAAAACGTATATCAACTTGTAAAACACTTACTTTACTTGTAAAAAATGTACTTCAACTTGTAAAAAACGTACTTTAACTTGTAAAAAAGTATTTTAACGTGTCAAAATGTAACTTTAACTTGTAAAAACGTAACTTTAACTTGTTAAAAACGTACTTTAACTTGTAAAATAAGTACTTTAACTTGTAAAAAATATACTTTAACTTGTCAAAACGTAACTTTAACTTGTAAAAAACCTACTTTAACTTGTTAAAACGTAACTTTAACTTGTCAAAACGTAAGTTTAACTTGTTAAAAACATACATTAACTTGTAAAAAACGTACTTTATCTTGTCAAAAATATGGTTTAACTTGTAACAAGTGTACTTTAACTTGTCAAAACGTACTTCAACTTGTAAAAAACGTACTTTAACTTGTAAAAAACCTACTTTAAGTTGTCAAAACGTAACTTTAATTTGTCAAAACGTAAGTTTAATTTGTTAAAAACATAATTTAACTTGTCAAAATGTAACTTTAATGTGTCAAAGCGTAACTTTAAGTTGTTAAAACGTAAATTTAACTTGTTAAAAACGTACTTCAACTTGTAAAAGAAGTACTTTAACTTGTAACAAACGTAACTTTAACTTGTAAAAAACCTACTTTAACTTGTCAAAACGTAACTTTAACTTGTCAAAACGTAAGTTTAACTTCTTAAAAACATACATTAACCTGTAAAAAAAGTATTTTAACTTGTCAAAAATGTGGTTTAAGTTGTAACAAATGTACTTTAACTTGTAAAAACGTACTTCAACTTGTAAAAAATGTACTTAAAAATGTAAAAAAACGTACTCGTAAAAAACCAACTTTAACTTGTCAAAACGTAATCTTAACATGACAAAACGTAAGTTTAACTTGTTAAAAACATACATTAACTTGTAAAAAATGTACTTTAACTTGTCAAAAATGTGGTTTAACATGTAACAAATGTACTTTAACTTGTAAAAACGTACTTCAACTTGTAAAAAAAGTGCTTTAACTTGTAAAAAACGTACTTTAACTTGTTAAAAACATACTTTAACTTGTCAAAACGTAACCTTAACATGTCAAAACGTAAGTAAAACTTATTAAAAACATACATTAACTTATAAAAAATGTAATTTAACTTGTCAAAAATGTGGTTTAACTTGTAACAAATGTACTTTTACTTGTAAAAACGTACTTTAATTTGTAAAAAACGTACTTTAACTTGTAAATTTCCTACTTTAACTTGTCAAAACGTAACTTTAATTTGTCAAAACATAAGTTTAACTTCTTAAAAACATAATTTAACTTGTCAAAATGTAACTTTAACTTGTAAAAAAAGTATTTCAATTTGTAAAAAACGTACTTTAACTTGTAAAAACCGTACTTCAACTTGTAAAAAACGTACTTTAACTTGTAAAAAAGTATTTTAACGTGTCAAAATGTAACTTTAACTTGTCAAAACGTAAATTTAACTTGTTAAAAACGTACTTCAACTTGTAAAAAAAGTACTTTAACCTGAAAAAACGTACTTTAACTTGTCAAAACATACATTAACTTGTAAAAAACGTATTTTAACTTGCAAAAATGTGGTTTAACTTGTAACAAATGTACTTTAACTTGTAAAGACGTACTTCAACTTGTAAAAAACGTACTTAAACATGTAAAAAACGTACTTTAACTTGTAAAAAACCTACTTTAACTTGTCAAAACGTAACCTTAACATGACAAAACGTAAGTTTAACTTGTTAAAAACATACATTAGTTTATAAAAAACGTACTTTATCTTGTCAAAAATGTGGTTTAACTTGTAACAAATGTACTTTAACTTGTAAAAACATACTTCAACTTGTATAAAACGTACTTTAACTTGTAAAAAACCTACTTTAAGTTGTCAAAACGTAACTTTAATTTGTCAAAACGTAAGTTTAACTTGTTAAAAACATAATTTAACTTGTCAAAATGTAACTTTAACTTGTAAAAAACGTACTTTAACTTGTCAAAATGTAATTTTAATGTGTCAAAGCGTAACTTTAAGTTGTTAAAACGTATATTTAACTGGTAAAAAATGTACTTTAACTTGTAAAAAACGTATTTCAACTTGTAAAACACTTACTATAACTTGTAAAAAACGTACTTCAACTTGTAAAAAAAGTACTTTAACCTGAAAAAACGTACTTTAACTTGTCAAAACATACATTAACTTGTAAAAAACGTATTTTAACTTGCAAAAATGTGGTTTAACTTGTAACAAATGTACTTTAACTTGTAAAGACGTACTTCAACTTGTAAAAAACGTACTTAAACATGTAAAAAACCTACTTTAACTTGTAAAAAACCTACTTTAACTTGTCAAAACGTAACCTTAACATGACAAAACGTAAGTTTAACTTGTTAAAAACATACATTAATTTATAAAAAACGTACTTTATCTTGTCAAAAATGTGGTTTAACTTGTAACAAATGTACTTTAACTTGTAAAAACATACTTCAACTTGTATAAAACGTACTTTAACTTGTAAAAAACCTACTTTAAGTTGTCAAAACGTAACTTTAATTTGTCAAAACGTAAGTTTAACTTGTTAAAAACATAATTTAACTTGTCAAAATGTAACTTTAACTTGTAAAAAACGTACTTTAACTTGTCAAAATGTAATTTTAATGTGTCAAAGCGTAACTTTAAGTTGTTAAAACGTATATTTAACTGGTAAAAAATGTACTTTAACTTGAAAAAAACGTATTTCAACTTGTAAAACACTTACTTTAACTTGTAAAAAACGTACTTTAACTTGTAAAAAAGTATTTTAACGTGTCAAAATGTAACTTTAACTTGTCAAAACGTAACTTTAACTTGTTAAAAACGTACTTTAACTTGTAAAAAATATACTTTAACTTGTCAAAACGTAACTTTAACTTGTAAAAAACCTACTTTAACTTGTCAAAACGTAACTTTAAATTGTCAAAACGTAAGTTTAACTTGTTAAAAACATACATTAACTTGTTAAAAACGTACTTTATCTAGTAAAAAATGTGGTTTAACTTGTAACAAATGTACTTTAACTTGTAAAAACGTACTTCAACTTGTAAAAAACGTACTTTAACTTGTAAAAAATATTTTAACGTGTCAAAATGTAAATTTAACTTGTCAAAACGTAACTTTAACTTGTTAAAAACGTACTTTAACTTGTAAAATAAGTACTTTAACTTGTAAAAAATATACTTTAACTTGTCAAAACGTGACTTTAACTTGTAAAAAACCTACTTTAACTTGTCAAAACGTAACTTTAACTTGTCAAAACGTATGTTTAACTTGTTAAAAACATACATTAACTTGTAAAAAACGTACTTTATCTTGTCAAAAATGTGGTTTAACTTGTAACAAATGTACTTTAACTTGTAAAAACGTACTTCAACTTGTAAAAAACGTACTTTAACATGTAAAAAACCTACTTTAAGTTGTCAAAACGTAACTTTAATTTGTCAAAACGTAAGTTTAACTTGTTAAAAACATAATTTAACTTGTCAAAATGTAACTTTAACTTGTAAAAAACGTACTTTAACTTGTCAAAATGTAATTTTAATGTGTCAAAGCGTAACTTTAAGTTGTTAAAACGTAAATTTAACTGGTAAAAAATGTACTTTAACTTGTAAAAAACGTATTTGAACTTGTAAAACACTTACTTGAACTTGTAAGAAACGTACTTCAACTTGTAAAAAACGTACTTTAACTTGTAAAAACGTATTTTAACGTGTCAAAATGTAACTTTAACTTGTCAAAACGTAACTTTAACTTGTTAAAAACGTACTTTAACTTGTAAAAAACGTACTTCAACTTGTAAAAAACGTACTTAAACATGTAAAAAACGTACTTTAATTTGTAAAAACCCTACTTTAACTTGTCAAAACGTAACCTTAACATGACAAAACGTAAGTTTAACTTGTTAAAAACATACATTAACTTGTAAAAAACGTATTTTAACTTGTCAAAAATGAGGTTTAACTTGTAACAAATGTACTTTAAATTGTAAAAACGTACTTCAACTTGTAAAAAACGTACTTTCACTTGTAAAAAACGTACTTTAACTTGTAAATAACCTACTTTAACTTGTCAAAACGTAACCTTAACATTTCAAGACGTAAGTTTAACTTGTAAAAAACGTACTTAAACTTGTCAAAAATGTGGTTTACTTGTAACATATGTACTTTAACTTGTAAAAACGTACTTCAATTTATAAAAAACGTACTTTAACTTATTAAATACCTACTTTAACTTGTCAAAACGTAACTTTAATTTGTCAAACCGTAAGTTTAACTTCTTAAAAACATAATTTAACTTGTCAAAATGTAACTTTAACTTGTAAAAATGTACTTTAACCTGTGAAAATGTAATTTTCAAGTGTCCAAGCGTAACTTTAAGTGGTTAAAACGTATATTTAATTGGTAAAAAATGTACTTTAACTTGTAAAAAAAGTATTTCAACTTGTAAAACCGTTACTTTAACTTGTAAAAAACGTACTTCGACTCGTAAAAAACATACTTTAACTTGTAAAAAAGTATTTTAACGTGTCAAAATGTAACTTTAACTTGTCAAAACGTAACTTTAACTTGTTAAAAATGTACTTTAACTTGTAAAAAAAGTACTTTTACTTGTAAAAAACTTGTAAAAAACCTACTTTAACTTGTCGAAACGTAACTTTAACTTGTCAAAACGTAAGTTTAACTTGTTAAAAAAATACATTAATTTGTAAAAAACGTACTTTATCTTGTCAAAAATGTGGTTTAACTTGTAACAAATGTACTTTAACTTGTAAAAACGTACTTCAACTTGTAAAAAACGTACTTTAACTTGTAAAAAACCTATTTTAAGTTGTCAAAACGTAACTTTAATTTGTCAAAACGTAAGTTTAATTTGTTAAAAACATAATTTAACTTGTCAAAATGTAACTTTAACTTGTAAAAAACGTACTTTAACTTGTCAAAATGTAATTTTAATGTGTCAAAACGTAACTTTAAGTTGTTAAAACGTATATTTAACTGGTAAAAAATGTACTTTAACTTGTAAAAAACGTATTTCAACTTGTAAAACACTTACTTTAACTTGTAAAAAACGTACTTCAACTTGTAAAAAATGTACTTTAACTTGTAAAAAAGTATTTTAACGTGTCAAAATGTAACTTTAACTTGTCAAAACGTAACTTTAACTTGTTAAAAACGTACTTTAACTTGTAAAAAACGTACTTTAACTTGTCAAAACATAACTTTAACTTGTCAAAACGTAAGTTTAACATGTTAAAAACATACATTAACTTGTTAAAAACGTATTTTAACTTGTCAAAAATGTGGTTTAACTTGTAACAAATGTACTTTAACTTGTCAAAATGTAATTTTAATGTGTAAAAGCGTAACTTTAAGTTGTTAAAACGTATATTTAACTGGTAAAAAATGTACTTTAAGTTGTAAAAAACGTATTTCAACTTGTAAAACACTTACTTTAACTTGTAAAAAACGTACTTCAACTTGTAAAAAAGTATTTTAACGTGTCAAAATGTAACTTTAACTTGTCAAAACGTAACTTTAACTTGTTAAAAACGTACTTTAACTTGTAAAAAATATACTTTAACTTGTCAAAACGTAACTTTAACTTGTAAAAAACCTACTTTAACTTGTCAAAACGTAACTTTAAATTGTCAAAACGTAAGTTTAACTTGTTAAAAACATACATTAACTTGTAAAAAACGTACTTTATCTAGTCAAAAATGTGGTTTAACTTGTAACAAATGTACTTTAAGTTGTAAAAACGTACTTCAACTTGTAAAAAACGTACTTTAACTTGTAAAAAATATTTTAACATGTCAAAATGTAAATTTAACTTGTCAAAACGTAAATTTAACTTGTTAAAAACGTACTTTAACTTGTAAAATAAATACTTTAACTTGTAAAAAATATACTTTAACTTGTCAAAACGTAACTTTAACTTGTAAAAAACCTACTTTAACTTGTCAAAACGTAACTTTAACTTGTCAAAACGTAAGTTTAACTTGTTAAAAACATACATTAACTTGTAAAAAACGTACTTTATCTTGTCAAAAATGTGGTTTAACTTGTAA
Organism: Urtica urens; assembly: GCA_958296335.1. NCBI lineage: Eukaryota > Viridiplantae > Streptophyta > Magnoliopsida > Rosales > Urticaceae > Urtica > Urtica urens. The sequence goes on from CATQIS010000003.1 coordinate 817,910, forward strand.
CAAATGTACTTTAACTTGTAAAAACGTACTTCAACTTGTAAAAAACGTACTTTAACTTGTAAAAAACCTACTTTAAGTTGTCAAAACGTAACTTTAATTTGTCAAAACGTAAGTTTAACTTGTTAAAAACATAATTTAACTTGTCAAAATGTAACTTTAACTTGTAAAAAACGTACTTTAACTTGTCAAAATGTAATTTTAATGTGTCAAAGCGTAACTTTAAGTTGTTAAAACGTAAATTTAACTGGTAAAAAATGTACTTTAACTTGTAAAAAACGTATTTCAACTTGTAAACACTTACTTTAACTTGTAAGAAACGTACTTCAACTTGTAAAAAACGTACTTTAACTTGTAAAAAAGTATTTTAACGTGTCAAAATGTAACTTTAACTTGTCAAAACGTAACTTTAACTTGTTAAAAACGTACTTTAACTTGTAAAAAACGTACTTTAAATTGTAAAAAACGTACTTTAACTTGTCAAAACGTAACTATAACTTGCCAAAACGTAAGTTTAACTTGTTAAAAACATACATTAACTTGTAAAAAACGTATTTTAACTTGTCAAAAATGTGGTTTAACTTGTAACAAATGTACTTAAACTTGTAAAAACGTACTTCAACTTGTAAAAAACGTACTTTCACTTGTAAAAAATGTACTTTAACTTGTAAAAAACCTAATTTAAGTTGTCAAAACGTAACCTTAACATGTCAAAACGTAAGTTTAACTTGTAAAAAACGTACTTAAACTTGTCAAAAATGTGGTTTTCTTGTAACATATGTACTTTAACTTGTAAAAACGTACTTCAATTTGTAAAAAACGTACTTTAACTTATAAAATACCTACTTTAACTTGTCAAAACGTAACTTTAATTTGTCAAACCGTAAGTTTAACTTCTTAAAAACATAATTTAACTTGTCTAAATGTAACTTTAACTTGTAAAAATGTACTTTAACCTGTCAAAATGTAATTTTAAAGTGTCCACGCGTAACTTTAAGTTGTTAAAACGTATATTTAATTGGTAAAAAATGTACTTTAACTTGTAAAAAAAGTATTTCAACTTGTAAAACCCTTACTTTAACTTGTAAAAAACGTACTTCGACTTGTAAAAAACATACTTTAACTTGTAAAAAAGTATTTTAACGTGTCAAAATATAACTTTAACTTGTCAAAACGTAACTTTAACTTGTTAAAAATGTACATTAACTTGTAAAAAAAATACTTTTACTTGTAAAAAACTTGTAAAAAACCTACTTTAACTTGTCAAAACGTAACTTTAACTTGTCAAAACGTAAGTTTAACTTGTTAAAAACATACATTAATTTGTAAAAAATGTACTTTATCTTGTCAAAAATGTGGTTTAACTTGTAAAAAAATGTACTTTAACTTGTAAAAACGTACTTCAACTTGTAAAAAACGTACTTTAACTTTTAAAAAACCTATTTTAAGTTGTCAAAACGTAACTTTAATTTGTCAAAACGTAAGTTTAATATGTTAAAAACATAATTTAACTTGTCAAAATGTAACTTTAACTTGTAAAAAACGTACTTTAACTTGTCAAAATGTAATTTTAATGTGTCAAAACGTAACTTTAAGTTGTTAAAACGTATATTTAACTGGTAAAAAATGTACTTTAACTTGTAAAAAACGTATTTCAATTTGTAAAACACTTACTTTAACTTGTAAAAAACGTACTTCAACTTGTAAAAAACGTACTTTAACTTGTAAAAAAGTATTTTAACGTGTCAAAATGTAACTTTAACTTGTCAAAACGTAACTTTAACTTGTTAAAAACGTACTTTAACTTGTAAAAAACGTACTTTAACTTGTAAAAAACGTACTTTAACTTGTCAAAACGTAACTTTAACTTGTCAAAACGTAAGTTTAACTTGTTAAAATCATACATTAACTTGTTAAAAACGTATTTTAACTTGTCAAAAATGTGGTTTAACTTGTAACAAATGTACTTTAACTTGTAAAACGTACTTCAACTTGTAAAAAACGTACTTTCACTTGTAAAAAATGTACTTTAACTTGTAAAAAACCTACTTTAACTTGTCAAAACGTAACTTTAATTCGTCAAAACGTAAGTTTAAGTTGTTAAAAACATAATTTAACTTGTCAAAATGTAACTTTAGCTTGTAAAAATTGTACTTTAACCTGTCAAAATATAATTTTAATGTGTCAAAGCGTAACTTTAAGTTATTAAAACGTAAATTTAATTGGTAAAAAATGTACTTTAACTTGTAAAAAATGTATTTCAACTTGTAAAACACTTACTTTAACTTGTAAAAAACGTACTTCAACTTGTAAAAAAGGTACTTTAACTTGTAAAAAAGTATTTTATCGTCTCAAAATGTAACTTTAACTTGTCAAAACCTAACTTTAACTTGTTAAAAACGTACTTTAACTTGTCAAAACATAACTTTAACTTGTCAAAACGTAAGTTTAACTTGTTAAAAACATACATTTACTGGTAAAAAACGTATTTTAACGTGTCAAAAATGTGGTTTAACTTGTAACAAATGTACTTTAACTTGTAAAAACGTACTTCAACTTGTAGAAAACGTACTTTAACCTGTAAAAAACGTACTTTAACTTGTTAAAACCCTACTTTAACTTGTCAAAACGTAACCTTAACATGTCAAAACGTAAGTTTAACTTGTAAAAAACATACATTAACTTGTAAAAAACGTACTTTATCTTGTCAAAAATGTGGTTTAACTTGTAAGAAATGTACTTTAACTTGTAAAAACGTACTTCAACTTGTAAAAAACGTACTTTAACTTGTAAAAAACCTACTTTAAGTTGTCAAAACGTAACTTTAATTTGTCAAAACGTAAGTTTAACTTGTTAAAAACATAATTTAAATTGTCAAAATGTAACTTTAACTTGTAAAAAACGTACTTTAACTTGTCAAAATGTAATTTTAATGTGTCAAAGCGTAACTTTAAGTTGTTAAAACGTAAATTTAACTGGTAAAAAATGTACTTTAACTTGTAAAAAACGTATTTCAACTTGTAAACACTTACTTTAACTTGTAAGAAACGTACTTCAACTTGTAAAAAACGTACTTTAACTTGTAAAAAAGTATTTTAACGTGTCAAAATGTAACTTTAACTTGTCAAAACGTAACTTTAACTTGTTAAAAACGTACTTTAACTTGTAAAAAACGTACTTTAAATTGTAAAAAAGGTACTTTAACTTGTCAAAACGTAACTATAACTTGCCAAAACGTAAGTTTAACTTGTTAAAAACATACATTAACTTGTAAAAAACGTATTTTAACTTGTCAAAAATGTGGTTTAACTTGTAACAAATGTACTTAAACTTGTAAAAACGTACTTCAACTTGTAAAAAACGTACTTTCACTTGTAAAAAGTGTACTTTAACTTGTAAAAAACCTAATTTAAGTTGTCAAAACGTAACCTTAACATGTCAAAACGTAAGTTTAACTTGTAAAAAACGTACTTAAACTTGTCAAAAATGTGGTTTTCTTGTAACATATGTACTTTAACTTGTAAAAACGTACTTCAATTTGTAAAAAACGTACTTTAACTTATAAAATACCTACTTTAACTTGTCAAAACGTAACTTTAATTTGTCAAACCGTAAGTTTAACTTCTTAAAAACATAATTTAACTTGTCTAAATGTAACTTTAACTTGTAAAAATGTACTTTAACCTGTCAAAATGTAATTTTAAAGTGTCCACGCGTAACTTTAAGTTGTTAAAACGTATATTTAATTGGTAAAAAATGTACTTTAACTTGTAAAAAAAGTATTTCAACTTGTAAAACCCTTACTTTAACTTGTAAAAAACGTACTTCGACTTGTAAAAAACATACTTTAACTTGTAAAAAAGTATTTTAACGTGTCAAAATATAACTTTAACTTGTCAAAACGTAACTTTAACTTGTTAAAAATGTACATTAACTTGTAAAAAAAATACTTTTACTTGTAAAAAACTTGTAAAAAACCTACTTTAACTTGTCAAAACGTAACTTTAACTTGTCAAAACGTAAGTGTAACTTGTTAAAAACATACATTAATTTGTAAAAAATGTACTTTATCTTGTCAAAAATGTGGTTTAACTTGTAAAAAAATGTACTTTAACTTGTAAAAACGTACTTCAACTTGTAAAAAACGTACTTTAACTTTTAAAAAACCTATTTTAAGTTGTCAAAACGTAACTTTAATTTGTCAAAACGTAAGTTTAATTTGTTAAAAACATAATTTAACTTGTCAAAATGTAACTTTAACTTGTAAAAAACGTACTTTAACTTGTCAAAATGTAATTTTAATGTGTCAAAACGTAACTTTAAGTTGTTAAAACGTATATTTAACTGGTAAAAAATGTACTTTAACTTGTAAAAAACGTATTTCAATTTGTAAAACACTTACTTTAACTTGTAAAAAACGTACTTCAACTTGTAAAAAACGTACTTTAACTTGTAAAAATGTATTTTAACGTGTCAAAATGTAACTTTAACTTGTCAAAACGTAACTTTAACTTGTTAAAAACGTACTTTAACTTGTAAAAAACGTACTTTAACTTGTAAAAAACGTACTTTAACTTGTCAAAACGTAACTTTAACTTGTCAAAACGTAAGTTTAACTTGTTAAAATCATACATTAACTTGTTAAAAACGTATTTTAACTTGTCAAAAATGTGGTTTAACTTGTAACAAATGTACTTTAACTTGTAAAACGTACTTCAACTTGTAAAAAACGTACTTTCACTTGTAAAAAATGTACTTTAACTTGTAAAAAACCTACTTTAACTTGTCAAAACGTAACTTTAATTCGTCAAAACGTAAGTTTAAGTTGTTAAAAACATAATTTAACTTGTCAAAATGTAACTTTAACTTGTAAAAATTGTACTTTAACCTGTCAAAATATAATTTTAATGTGTCAAAGCGTAACTTTAAGTTATTAAAACGTAAATTTAATTTGTAAAAAATGTACTTTAACTTGTAAAAAATGTATTTCAACTTGTAAAACACTTACTTTAACTTGTAAAAAACGTACTTCAACTTGTAAAAAAGGTACTTTAACTTGTAAAAAAGTATTTTATCGTCTCAAAATGTAACTTTAACTTGTCAAAACCTAACTTTAACTTGTTAAAAACGTACTTTAACTTGTCAAAACATAACTTTAACTTGTCAAAACGTAAGTTTAACTTGTTAAAAACATACATTTACTGGTAAAAAACGTATTTTAACGTGTCAAAAATGTGGTTTAACTTGTAACAAATGTACTTTAACTTGTAAAAACGTACTTCAACTTGTAGAAAACGTACTTTAAGTTGTAAAAAACGTACTTTAACTTGTTAAAACCCTACTTTAACTTGTCAAAACGTAACCTTAACATGTCAAAACGTAAGTTTAACTTGTAAAAAACATACATTAACTTGTAAAAAACGTACTTTATCTTGTCAAAAATGTGGTTTAACTTGTAAGAAATGTACTTTAACTTGTAAAAACGTACTTCAACTTGTAAAAAACGTACTTTAACTTGTAAAAAACCTACTTTAAGTTGTAAAAACGTAACTTTAATTTGTCAAAACGTAAGTTTAACTTGTTAAAAACATAATTTAAATTGTCAAAATGTAACTTTAACTTGTAAAAAACGTACTTTAACTTGTCAAAATGTAATTTTAATGTGTCAAAGCGTAACTTTAAGTTGTTAAAACGTAAATTTAACTGGTAAAAAATGTACTTTAACTTGTAAAAAACGTATTTCAACTTGTAAACACTTACTTTAACTTGTAAGAAACGTACTTCAACTTGTAAAAAACGTACTTTAACTTGTAAAAAAGTATTTTAACGTGTCAAAATGTAACTTTAACTTGTCAAAACGTAACTTTAACTTGTTAAAAACGTACTTTAACTTGTAAAATCGTACTTTAAATTGTAAAAAACGTACTTTAACTTGTCAAAACGTAACTATAACTTGTCAAAACGTAAGTTTAACTTGTTAAAAACATACATTAACTTGTAAAAAACGTATTTTAACTTGTCAAAAATGTGGTTTAACTTGTAACAAATGTACTTTAACTTGTAAAACGTACTTCAACTTGTAAAAAACGTACTTTCACTTGTAAAAAATGTACTTTAACTTGTAAAAAACCTACTTTAACTTGTCAAAACGTAACCTTAACATGTCAAAACGTTAGTTTAACTTGTAAAAAACGTACTTAAACTTGTCAAAAATGTGGTTTACTTGTAACATATGTACTTTAACTTGTAAAAACGTACTTCAATTTGTAAAAAACGTACTTTAACTTATAAAATACCTACTTTAACTTGTCAAAACGTAACTTTAATTTGTCAAACCGTAAGTTTAACTTCTTAAAAACATAATTTAACTTGTCTAAATGTAACTTTAACTTGTAAAAATGTACTTTAACCTGTCAAAATGTAATTTTAAAGTGTCCAAGCGTAACTTTAAGTTGTTAAAACGTATATTTAATTGGTAAAAAATGTACTTTAACTTGTAAAAAATGTATTTCAACTTGTAAAACCCTTACTTTAACTTGTAAAAAACGTACTTCGACTCGTAAAAAACATACTTTAACTTGTAAAAAAGTATTTTAACGTGTCAAAATGTAACTTTAACTTGTCAAAACGTAACTTTAATTTGTTAAAAATGTACATTAACTTGTAAAAAAAATACTTTTACTTGTAAAAAACTTGTAAAAAACCTACATTAACTTGTCAAAACGTAACTTTAACTTGTCAAAACGTAAGTTTAACTTGTTAAAAACATTAATTAATTTGTAAAAAATGTACTTTATCTTGTCAAAAATGTGGTTTAACTTGTAACAAATGTACTTTAACTTGTAAAAACGTACTTCAACTTGTAAAAAACGTACTTTAACTTGTAAAAAACATATTTTAAGTTGTCAAAACGTAACTTTAATTTGTCAAAACGTAAGTTTAATTTGTTAAAAACATAATTTAACTTGTCAAAATGTAACTTTAACTTGTAAAAAACGTACTTTAACTTGTCAAAATGTAATTTTAATGTGTCAAAACGTAACTTTAAGTTGTTAAAACGTATATTTAACTGGTAAAAAATGTACTTTAACTTGTAAAAAACGTATTTCAATTTGTAAAACACTTACTTTAACTTGTAAAAAACGTACTTCAACTTGTAAAAAACGTACTTTAACTTGTAAAAAAGTATTTTAACGTGTCAAAATGTAACTTTAACTTGTCAAAACGTAACTTTAACTTGTTAAAAACGTACTTTAACTTGTAAAAAACGTACTTTAACTTGTAAAAAACGTACTTTAACTTGTCAAAACGTAACTTTAACTTGTCAAAACGTAAGTTTAACTTGTTAAAATCATACATTAACTTGTTAAAAACGTATTTTAACTTGTCAAAAATGTGGTTTAACTTGTAACAAATGTACTTTAACTTGTAAAAACGTACTTCAACTTGTAAAAAACGTACTTTAACTTGTAATAAACGTACTTTAACTTGTAAAAAACCTACTTTAACTTGTCAAAACGTAACCTTAACATGTCAAAACGTAAGTTTAACTTATAAAAAACGTACTTTAACTTGTCAAAAATGTGGTTTACTTGTAACATATGTACTTTAACTTGTAAAAACGTACTTCAATTTGTAAAAAACGTACTTTAACTTGTAAAACACCTACTTTAACTTGTCAAAGCGTAACTTTAATTTGTCAAACCGTAAGTTTAACTTCTTAAAAACATAATTTAACTTGTCAAAATGTAACTTTAACTTGTAAAAATTGTACTTTAACCTGTCAAAATGTAATTTTAATGTGTCAAAGCGTAACTTTAAGTTGTTAAAACGTAAATTTAATTGGTAAAAAATGTACTTTAACTTGTAAAAAACGTACTTCAACTTGTAAAACCCTTACTTTAACTTGTAAAAAACGTACTTCAACTCGTAAAAAACATACTTTAACTTGTAAAAAAGTATTTTAACATGTCAAAATGTAACTTTAACTTGTCAAAACGTAACTTTAACTTGTTAAAAATGTACTTTAACTTGTAAAAAAAGTACTTTTACTTGTAAAAAATATACTTTAACTTGTCAAAACGTAACTTTAACTTGTTAAAAACCTACTTTAACTTGTCAAAACGTAACTTTAACTTTTCAAAACGTAAGTTTAACATGTTGAAAAACATACATTAACTTGTAAAAAACTTATTTTAACTTGTCAAAAATGTGGTTTAACTTGTAACAAATGTATTTTAACTTGTAAAAACGTACTTCAACTTGTAAAAAACGTACTTTAACTTGTAAAAAACCTACTTTAACTTGTCATAACGTAACTTTAACTTGTCAAAACGTAACCTTAACATGTCAAAACGTAAGTTTAACTTGTCAAAATGTAACTTTAACTTGTAAAAAACGTACTTTAACTTGTCAAAATGTAATTTTAATGTGTCAAAGCGTAACTTTAAGTTGTTAAAACGTAAATTTAACTAGTAAAAAATGTACTTTAACTTGTAAAAATCTAACTTTAAATTGTGAAAACGTAACTTTAACTTGTTAAAAACGTACTTTAACTTGTCAAAATATAATATTAATGTGTCAAAACGTAACTTTAAGTTGTTAAAACGTAACTTCAACTTGTAAAAAATGTACTTTAACTTGTAAAAAACATACTTCATCTTGTAAAACACAAACTTTAATTTGTAAAAAACGTAATTCAACTTGTAAAAAACGTAGATTAACTTGTAAAAAACGTATTTTAACGTGTCAAAATGTAACTTTAACTTGTCAAAACATAACTTTAACTAGTTAAAGACGTACTTTAACTTGTAAAAAACCTACTTTAACTTTTCAAAACGCAAGTTTAACATGTTAAAAACGTGCTTTAACTTTTAAAAAACGTAATTTTACTTGTCACAACGAAACTTTATCTTGTACAAAACGTGCTTTAACTTGTAAAAAACGTACTTCAACTTAGAAAAAAATGTACTTGAACTTGTAAAACACTTACTTTAACTTGTAAAAAATGTACTTCAACTTGAAAAAAACGTACTTTAACTTGTAAAAATGTATTTTAACGTGTCAAAATGTAACTTTAACTTGTCAAAACGTAACTTTAACCTGTTAAAAACGTACTTTAACTTGTAAAAAACGTACTTTAACTTGTAAAAAACGTACTTTAACTTGTCAAAACGTAACTTTAACTTGTAAAAAACCTACTTTAACTTGTCAAAACGTAACTTTAACTTGTTAAAACGTAAGTTTAACTTGTTAAAAACATACATTAACTTGTAAAAAACGTATTTTAACTTGTCAAAAATGTGGTTTAACTTGTAAGAAATGTACTTTAACTTGTAAAAATGTACTTCAACTTGTAAAAAACGTACTGTAACTTATAAAAAACCTACTTTAACTTGTCAAAACGTAACCTTAACATGTCGAAACGTAAGTTTAACTTGTTAAAAACATACATTAACTTGTCAAGAACGTACTTTAACTTGTCAAAAATATGGTTTAACTTGTAACAAATGTACTTTAACTTGTCAGAACGTACTTCAATTTGTAAAAAACGTACTTTAACTTGTAAAAAACCTACTTTAACTTGTCAAAACGTAACTTTAATTTGTCAAAACGTAAGTTTAAGTTGTTAAAAACATAATTTAACTTGTCAAAATGTAACTTTAACTTGTAAAAATTGTACTTTAACCTGTCAAAATATAATTTTAATGTATCAAAGCGTAACTTTAAGTTGTTAAAACGTAAATTTAATTGGTAAAAAATGTACTTTAAGTTGTAAAAAATGTATTTCAACTTGTAAAACACTTACTTTAACTTGTAAAAAACGTACTTCAACTTGTAAAAAATGTACTTTAACTTGTAAAAAAAGTTCTTTTACTTGTAAAAAATATACTTTAACTTGTCAAAACGTAACTTTAACTTGTAAAAAACCTACTTTAACTTGTCAAAACGTAACTTTAACTTTTCAAAACGTAAGTTTAACATGTTAAAAACATATATTAACTTGTATAAAACTTATTTTAACTTGTCAAAAATGTGGTTTAACTTGTAACAAATGTATTTTAACTTGTAAAAACGTACTTCAACTTGTAAAAAACGTACTTTAATTTGTAAAAAACCTACTTTAACTTGTCAAAACGTAATTTTAACTTGTCAAAACGTAAGTTTAACTTGTTAAAAACATACATTAACTTGTAAAAAACGTATTTTAACTTGTCAAAAATGTGGTTTAACTTGTCAAAATGTAACCTTAACATGTCGAAACGTAAGTTTAACTTGTTAAAAACATACATTAACTTTTCAAGAACGTACTTTAACTTGTCAAAAATGTGGTTTAACTTGTAACAAATGTACTTTAACTTGTTACAAATGTACTTTAAGTTGTAAAAACGTACTTCAATTTGTAAAAAAACGTACTTTAACTTGTAAAGTACCTACTTTAACTTGTCAAAACGTAACTTTAATTTGTCAAAACGTAAGTTTAACTTGTTAAAAACATAATTTAACTTGTCAAAATGTAACTTTAACTTCGAAAAATTGTACGTTAACCTGTCAAAATGTAATTTTAATGTGTCAAAGCGTAACTTTAAGTTGTTAAAACGTATATTTAATTGGAAAAAAATGTACTTTAACTTTTAAAAAATGTATTTCAACTTGTAAAACACTTACTTTAACTGGTAAAAAACGTTCTTCAACTTGTAAAAAATGTACTTAAACTTGTAAAAAACTATTTTAACGTGTCAAAATGTAACTTTAACTTGTCAAAACCTAACTTTAACTTGTTAAAAACGTACTTTAACTTGTAAAAAAAGTAATTTAACTTGTAAAAAAGGTACTTTAACTTGTCAAAACTTCACTTTAACTTGTAAAAAATCTACTTTAACTTGTCAAAACGTAAGTTTAACTTGTCAAAACGTAAGTTTAACTTGTTAAAAACATACATTAACTGGTAAAAAACGTATTTTACATTGTCAAAAATGTGGTTTAACTTGTAACAAATGTACTTTAACTTGTAAAAACGTACTTCAACTTGTAAAAAACGTACCTTAACTTGTAAAAAACGCATTTTAAGTTGTTAAAAACCTACTTTAACTTGTCAAAACGTAACCTTAACATGTCAAAACGTAAGTTTAACTTGTAAAAAACATACATTAACTGGTAAAAAATGTAATTTAACTTGTCAAAAATGTTGTTTAACTTGTAACAAATGTACTTTAACTTGTAAAAACTTACTTCAATTTGTAAAAAACGTACTTTAACTTGTAAAGTACCTACTTTAACTTGTCAAAACGTAACTTTAATTTGTCAAAACGTAAGTTTAACTTGTTAAAAACATAATTTAACTTGTCAAAATGTAACTTTTACTTGTAAAAATTGTACGTTAACGTGTCAAAATGTAATTTTAATGGGTCAAAGCGTAACTTTAAGTTGTTAAAACGTATATTTAATTGGTAAAAACTGTACTTTAACTTGTAAAAAATGTATTTCAACTTGTAAAAACTTACTTTAACTTGTAAAAAACGTACTTCAACTTGTAAAAAATGTACTTTAACTTGTAAAAAAGTATTTTAACGTGTCAAAATGTAACTTTAACTTGTCACAACCTAACTTTAACTTGTTAAAAACGTACTTTAACTTGTAAAAAAAGTAAATTAACTTGTAAAAAAGGTACTTTAACTTGTCAAAACTTCACTTTAACTTGTAAAAAACCTACTTTAACTTGTCAAAACGTAACTTTAACTTGTCAAAATGGAAGTTTAACTTGTTAAAAACATAATTTAACTTGTCAAAATGTAACTTTAACTTGTAAAAATTGTACGTTAACGTGTCAAAATGTAATTTTAATGTGTCAAAGCGTAACTTTAAGTTGTTAAAACGTATATTTAATTGGTAAAAAGTGTACTTTAACTTGTAAAAAATGTATTTCAACTTGTCAAACACTTACTTTAACTTGTAAAAAACGTACTTCAACTTGTAAAAAACGTACTTTAACTTGCAAAAAACTATTTTAACGTGTCAAAACGTAACTTTAACTTGTCAAAACCTAACTTTAACTTGTTAAAAACGTACTTTAACTTGTAAAAAAAGTAATTTAACTTGTAAAAAAGGTACTTTAACTTGTCAAAACTTCACTTTAACTTGTAAAAAACCTACTTTAACTTGTCAAAACGTAAGTTTAACTTGTTAAAAACATACATTAATTGGTAAAAAAACGTATTTTAACTTGTCAAAAATGTGGTTTAACTTGTAACAAATGTACTTTAACTTGTAAAAACGTACTTCAACTTGTATAAAAAAGAAACTTTAACTTGTAAAAAACGTACTTTAACTTGTAAAAAACCTACTTTAACTTGTCAAAACGTAACTTTAACTTGTCAAAACGTAAGTTTAACTTGTTAAAAACATACATTAACTGGTAAAAAATGTATTTTACATTGTCAAAAATGTGGTTTAACTTGTAACAAATGTACTTTAACTTGTAAAAACGTACTTCAACTTGTAAAAAACGTACTTTAACTTGTAAAAAACGTATTTTAACTTGTTAAAAACCTACTTTAACTTGTCAAAACGTAACCTTAACATGTCAAAACGTAAGTTTAACTTGTAAAAAACATACATTAACTGGTAAAAAATGTAATTTAACTTGTCAAAAATGTTGTTTAACTTGTAACAAATGTACTTTAACTTGTAAAAACGTACTTCAATTTGTAAAAAACGTACTTTAACTTGTAAAGTACCTACTTTAACTTGTCAAAACGTAACTTTAATTTGTCAAAACGTAAGTTTAACTTGTTAAAAACATAATTTAACTTGTCAAAATGTAACTTTAACTTTTAAAAATTGTACGTTAACGTGTCAAAATGTAATTTTAATGTGTCAAAGCGTAACTTTAAGTTGTTAAAACGTATATTTAATTGGTAAAAAGTGTACTTTAACTTGTAAAAAATGTATTTCAACTTGTAAAACACTTACTTTAACTTGTAAAAAACGTACTTCAACTTGTAAAAAATGTACTTTAACTTGTAAAAAACTATTTTAACGTGTCAAAACGTAACTCTAACTTGTCAAAACCTAACTTTAACTTGTTAAAAACGTACTTTAACTTGTAAAAAAAGTAATTTAACTTGTAAAAAAGGTACTTTAACTTGTCAAAACTTCACTTGAACTTGTAAAAAACCTACTTTAACTTGTCAAAACGTAAGTTTAACTTGTTAAAAACATACATTAACTGGTAAAAAACGTATTTTAACTTGTCAAAAATGTGGTTTAACTTGTAACAAATGTACTTTAACTTGTAAAAACGTACTTCAACTTGTAAAAAACGTACTTTAACTTGTAAAAAACGTACTTTAACTTGTAAAAAACCTACTTTAACTTGTCAAAACGTAACTTTAACTTGTCAAAACGTAAGTTTAACTTGTTAAAAACATACATTAACTGGTAAAAAATGTATTTTACATTGTCAAAAATGTGGTTTAACTTGTAACAAATGTACTTTAACTTGTAAAAACTTACTTCAACTTGTAAAAAACGTACTTTAACTTGTAAAAAACGTATTTGAACTTGTTAAAAACCTACTTTAACTTGTCAAAACGTAACCTTAACATGTCAAAACGTAAGTTTAACTTGTAAAAAACATACATTAACTAGTAAAAAATGTAATTTAACTTGTCAAAAATGTTGTTTAACTTGTAACAAATGTACTTTAACTTGTAAAAACGTACTTCAATTTGTAAAAAACGTACTTTAACTTGTAAAGTACTTACTTTAACTTGTCAAAACGTAACTTTAATTTGTCAAAACGTAAGTTTAACTTGTTAAAAACATAATTTAACTTGTCAAAATGTAACTTTAACTTGTCAAAATTGTACGTTAACGTGTCAAAATGTAATTTTAATGTGTCAAACCGTAACTTTAAGTTGTTAAAAAGTATATTTAATTGGTAAAAATTGTACTTTAACTTGTAAAAAATGTATTTCAACTTGTAAAACACTTACTTTAACTTGTAAAAAACGTACTTCAACTTGTAAAAAATGTACTTTAACTTGTAAAAACTATTTTAACGTGTCAAAACTTAACTTTAACTTGTCAAAACCTAACTTTAACTTGTTAAAAACGTACTTTAACTTGTAAAAAAAGTAATTTAACTTGTAAAAAAGGTACTTTAACTTGTCAAAACTTCACTTTAACTTGTAAAAAACCTACTTTAACTTGTCAAAACGTAAGTTTAACTTGTTAAAAACATACATTAACTGGTAAAAAACGTACTTCAACTTGTAAAAAACGTACTTTAACTTGTAAAAAACGTACTTTAACTTGTAAAAAACGTACTTTAACTTGTAAAAAACCTACTTTAACTTGTCAAAACGTAACTTTAACTTGTCAAAACGTAAGTTTAACTTGTTAAAAACATACATTAACTGGTAAAAAACGTATTTTACATTGTCAAAAATGTGGTTTAACTTGTAACAAATGTACTTTAACTTGTAAAAACGTACTTCAACTTGTAAAAAACGTACTTTAACTTGTAAAAAACGTATTTTAACTTGTTAAAAACCTACTTTAACTTGTCAAAACGTAACCTTAACATGTCAAAACGTAAGTTTAACTTGTAAAAAACATACATTAACTGGTAAAAAATGTAATTTAACTTGTCAAAAATGTTGTTTAACTTGTAACAAATGTACTTTAACTTGTAAAAACTTACTTCAATTTGTAAAAAACGTACTTTAACTTGTAAAGTACCTACTTTAACTTGTCAAAACGTAACTTTAATTTGTCAAAACGTAAGTTTAACTTGTTAAAAACATAATTTAACTTGTCAAAATGTAACTTTTACTTGTAAAAATTGTACGTTAACGTGTCAAAATGTAATTTTAATGGGTCAAAGCGTAACTTTAAGTTGTTAAAACGTATATTTAATTGGTAAAAACTGTACTTTAACTTGTAAAAAATGTATTTCAACTTGTAAAAACTTACTTTAACTTGTAAAAAACGTACTTCAACTTGTAAAAAATGTACTTTAACTTGTAAAAAAGTATTTTAACGTGTCAAAATGTAACTTTAACTTGTCACAACCTAACTTTAACTTGTTAAAAACGTACTTTAACTTGTAAAAAAAGTAAATTAACTTGTAAAAAAGGTACTTTAACTTGTCAAAACTTCACTTTAACTTGTAAAAAACCTACTTTAACTTGTCAAAACGTAACTTTAACTTGTCAAAATGGAAGTTTAACTTGTTAAAAACATACATTAACTGGATAAAAACGTATTTTACAATGTCAAAAATGTGGTTTAACTTGTTACAAATGTACTTTAACTTGTAAAAACGTACTTCAACTTGTAAAAAACGTACTTTAACTTGTAAAAAACGTACTTTAACTTGTTAAAAACCTACTTTAACTTGTCAAAACGTAACCTTAACATGTCAAAACGTAAGTTTAACTTGTTAAAAACATACATTAACTAGTAAAAAATGTAATTTAACTTGTCAAAAATGTTGTTTAACTTGTAACAAATGTACTTTAACTTGTAAAAACGTACTTCAATTTGTAAAAATCGTACTTTAGCTTGTAAAGTACCTACTTTAACTTGTCAAAACGTAACTTTAATTTGTCAAAACGTAAGTTTAACTTGTTAAAAACATAATTTAACTTGTCAGAATGTAACTTTAACTTGTAAAAATTGTTCGTTAACCTGTCAAAATGTAATTTTAATGTGTCAAAGCGTAACTTTAAGTTTTTAAAACGTATATTTAATTGGTAAAAAATGTACTTTAACTTGTAAAAAATGTATTTCAACTTGTAAAACACTTACTTTAACTTGTAAAAAACGTACTTCAACTTGTAAAAAATGTACTTTAACTTGTAAAAAACTATTTTAACGTGTCAAAATGTAACTTTAACTTGTCAAAACCTAACTTTAACTTGTTAAAAACGTACTTTAACTTGTAAAAAAAGTAATTTAACTTGTAAAAAAGGTACTTTAACTTGTCAAAACTTTACTTTAAGTTGTAAAAAACCTACTTTAACTTGTCAAAACGTAAGTTTAACTTGTTAAAAACATACATTAACTGGTAAAAAACGTATTTTAACTTGTCAAATATGTGGTTTAACTTGTAACAAATGTACTTTAACTTGTAAAAACGTACTTCAACTTGTAAAAAACGTACTTTAACTTGTAAAAAACGTACTTTAACTTGTTAAAAACCTACTTTAACTTGTCAAAACGTAACCTTAACATGTCAAAACGTAAGTTTAACTTGTTAAAAACATACATTAACTGGTAAAAAATGTAATTTAACTTGTCCAAAATGTTGTTTAACTTGTAACAAATGTACTTTAATTTGTAAAAACGTACTTCAATTTGTAAAAAACGTACTTTAACTTGTAAAGTACCTACTTTAACTTGTCAAACGTTAACTTTAATTTGTCAAAACGTAAGTTTAACTTGTTAAAAACATAATTTAACTTGTCAAAATGTAACTTTAACTAGTAAAAATTGTACGTTAACCTGTCAAAATGTAATTTTAATGTGTCAAAGTGTAACATTAAGTTGTTAAAACGTATATTTAATTGGTAAAAAATGTACTTTAACTTGTAAAAAATGTATTTCAACTTGTAAAATACTTACTTTAACTTGTAAAAAACGTACTTCAACTTGTAAAAAATGTAGTTTAACTTGTAAAAAAGTATTTTAACGTGTCAAAATGTAACTTTAACTTGTCAAAACCTAACTTTAACTTGTTAAAAACGTACTTTAACTTGTAAAAAAAGTAAATTAACTTGTAAAAAAGGTACTTTAACTTGTCAAAACTTCACTTTAACTTGTAAAAAACCTACTTTAACTTGTCAAAACGTAACTTTAACTTGTCAAAATGGAAGTTTAACTTGTTAAAAACATACATTAACTGGATAAAAACGTATTTTACAATGTCAAAAATGTGGTTTAACTTGTTACAAATGTACTTTAACTTGTAAAAACTTACTTCAACTTGTAAAAAACGTACTTTAACTTGTAAAAAACGTACTTTAACTTGTTAAAAACCTACTTTAACTTGTCAAAACGTAACCTTAACATGTCAAAACGTAAGTTTAACTTGTTAAAAACATACATTAACTAGTAAAAAATGTAATTTAACTTGTCAAAAATGTTGTTTAACTTGTAACAAATGTACTTTAACTTGTAAAAACGTACTTCAATTTGTAAAAATCGTACTTTAGCTTGTAAAGTACCTACTTTAACTTGTCAAAACGTAACTTTAATTTGTCAAAACGTAAGTTTAACTTGTTAAAAACATAATTTAACTTGTCAGAATGTAACTTTAACTTGTAAAAATTGTACGTTAACCTGTCAAAATGTAATTTTAATGTGTCAAAGCGTAACTTTAAGTTGTTAAAACGTATATTTAATTGGTAAAAAATGTACTTTAACTTGTAAAAAATGTATTTCAACTTGTAAAACACTTACTTTAACTTGTAAAAAACGTACTTCAACTTGTAAAAAATGTACTTTAACTTGTAAAAAACTATTTTAACGTGTCAAAATGTAACTTTAACTTGTCAAAACCTAACTTTAACTTGTTAAAAACGTACTTTAACTTGTAAAAAAAGTAATTTAACTTGTAAAAAAGGTACTTTAACTTGTCAAACCTTCACTTTAAATTGTAAAAAACCTACTTTAACTTGTCAAAACGTAACTTTAACTTGGTAAAAACATACATTAACTGGTAAAAAACGTATTTTAACTTGTCAAAAATGTGGTTTAACTTGTAACAAATGTACTTTAACTTGTAAAAACGTACTTCAACTTGTAAAAAACGTACTTTAACTTGTAAAAAACGTACTTTAACTTGTTAAAAACCTACTTTAACTTGTCAAAACGTAACCTTAACATGTCAAAACGTAAGTTTAACTTGTTAAAAACATACATTAACTGGTAAAAAATGTAATTTAACTTGTCCAAAATGTTGTTTAACTTGTAACAAATGTACTTTAATTTGTAAAAACGTACTTCAATTTGTAAAAAATGTACTTTAACTTGTAAAGTACCTACTTTAACTTGTCAAACTGTAACTTTAATTTGTCAAAACGTAAGTATAACTTGTTAAAAACATAATTTAACTTGTCAAAATGTAACTTTAACTAGTAAAAATTGTACGTTAACCTGTCAAAATGTAATTATAATGTGTCAAAGTGTAACATTAAGTTGTTAAAACGTATATTTAATTGGTAAAAAATGTACTTTAACTTGTAAAAAATGTATTTCAACTTGTAAAACACTTACTTTAACTTGTAAAAAACGTACTTCAACTTGTAAAAAATGTACTTTAACTTATAAAAAAGTATTTTAACGTGTCAAAATGTAACTTTAACTTGTCAAAACCTAACTTTAACTTGTTAAAAACGTACTTTAACTTGTAAAAAAAGTAAATTAACTTGTAAAAAAGGTACTTTAACTTGTCAAAACTTCACTTTAACTTGTAAAAAACATACATTAACTGGTAAAAAACGTATTTTACAATGTCACAAATGTGGTTTAACTTGTGACAAATGTACTTTAACTTGTAAAAACGTACTTCAACTTGTAAAAAACGTACTTTAACTTGTAAAAAACGTACTTTAACTTGTTAAAAACCTACTTTAACTTGTCAAAACGTAACCTTAACATGTCAAAACGTAAGTTTAACTTGTTAAAAACCTACATTAATTGGTAAAAAATGTAATTTAACTTGTAAAAACGTACTTCAATTTGTAAAAAACGTACTTTAGCTTGTAAAGTACCTACTTTAACTTGTCAAAACGTAAGTTTAACTTGTTAAAAACATAATTTAACTTGTCAGAATGTAACTTTAACTTGTAAAAATTGTACGTTAACCTGTCAAAATGTAATTTTAATGTGTCAAAGCGTAACTTTAAGTTGTTAAAACGTATATTTAATTGGTAAAAAATGTACTTTAACTTGTAAAAAATGTATTTCAACTTGTAAAACACTTACTTTAACTTGTAAAAAACGTACTTCAACTTGTAAAAAATGTAGTTTAACTTGTAAAAAAGTATTTTAACGTGTCAAAATGTGACTTTAACGTGTCAAAACCTAAATTTAACTTGTTAAAAACGTACTTTAACTTGTAAAAAAAGTAATTTAACTTGTAAAAAAGGTACTTTAACTTGTAAAAAAAGTAATTTAACTTGTAAAAAAGGTACTTTGACTTGTCAAAACTTCACTTTAACTTGTGAAAAACCTACTTTAACTTGTCAAAACGTAACTTTAACTTGTCAAAACGTAAGTTTAACTTGTTAAAACATACATTAACTGGTAAAAAACGTACTTTAACTTGTCAAAAATGTGGTTTAACTTGTAACAAATGTACTTTAACTTGTAAAAATGTACTTCAACTTGTAAAAAACGTACTTTAACTTGTAAAAAACGTACTTTAACTTTTTAAAAACCTACTTTAACTTGTCAAAATGTAACCTTAACATGTCAAAACGTAAGTTTAACTTGTTAAAAACATACATTAACTGGTAAAAAATGTAATTTAACTAGTCAAAAATGTTGTTTAATTTGTAACAAATGTACTTTAACTTGTAAAAACGTACTTCAATTTGTAAAAAACGTACTTTACCTTGTAAAGTACCTACTTTAACTTGTCAAAACGTAACTTTAATTTGTCAAAACATAAGTTTAACTTGTTAAAAACATAATTTAACTTTTCAAAATGTAACTTTAACTTGTAAAAATTGTACGTTAACCTGTCAAAATGTAATTTTAATGTGTCAAAGCGTAACTTTAAGTTGTTAAAACGTATATTTAATTGGTTCAAAATGTACTTTAACTTGTAAAAAACGTATTTCAACTTGTAAAACACTTACTTTAACTTGTAAAAAACGTACTTCAACTTGTAAAAAACTTAATTTAGTAAAACGTACTTTCACTTGTAAAAAACCTTCTTTAACTTGTCAAAACGTAACCTTAACATGTCAAAACGTAAGTTTATTTTGTTAAAAACATACATTAACTTGTAAAAAACGTAGTTTAACTTGTCAAAAATGTGGTTTAACTTGTAACAAATGTACTTTAACTTGTAAAAACGTACTTTAACTTGTAAAAAACGTACATTAACTTGTAAATACCTACTTTAACTTGTCAAAACGTAACTTTAATTTGTCAAACCGTAAGTTTAACTTGTTAAAAATGTACATTAATTATTAAAAAACGTACTTTAACTTGTCAAAAATGTGGTTTAACTTGTAATAAATGTACTTTAACTTGTAAAAACGTACTTTAATTTGTACAAAACGTACATTAACTTGTAAAATACCTACTTTAACTTGTCAAAACGTAACTTTAATTTGTCAAAACGTAACTTTAACTTGTTAAAAACGTACTTGAACTTGTAAAAAAAGTACTTAAACTTGTTAAAAATATACTTTAACTTGTCAAAACGTAACTTTAACTTGTAAAAAACCTACTTTAACTTGTCAAAACGTAACTTTAACTTGTCAAAACGTAAGTTTAACTTGTTAAAAACATACTTTAACTTGTAAAAAACGTACTTTAACTTGTCAGAACGTAACTTTAACTTGTAAAAAACTTACTTTAACTTGTCAAAACGTAACTTTAATTTGTCAAACCGTAAGTTTAACCTCTTAAAAACATAATTTAACTTGTCAAAATGTAATTTTAACTTGTAAAAATTGTACTTTAACCTGTCAAAATGTAATTTTAATGTGTCAAAGCGTAACTTGAAGTTGTTAAAACGTAAATTTAATTGGTAAAAAATGTATTTTAACCTGTAAAAAACATATTTCAACTTGTAAAACACTTACTTTAACTTGTAAAAAATTTACTTTAACTTGTCAAAATGTAATTTTAATGTGTCAAAGTGTAACTTTATGTTGTTAAAACGTAAATTTAATTGGTAAAAAATGTACTTTAACCTGTAAAAAACATATTTCAACTTGTAAAAAACGTACTTTAACTTGTAAAAAACGTACTTTAACTTGTCAAAACGTATTTTTAACTTGTAAAAAACCTACTTTAACTTGTCAAAACGTAACTTTAACTTGTCAAAACGTAAGTTTAACTTGTTAAAAACATACATTAACTTGTAAAAAACGTATTTTAACTTGTCAAAAATGTGGTTTAACTTGTAACAAATGTACTTTAACTTGTAAAAACGTACTTCAATTTGTACAAAACGTACATTAACTTGTAAAATACCTACTTTAACTTGTCAAAACGTAACTTTAATTTGTCAAACCGTAAGTTTAACCTCTTAAACACATAATTTAACTTGTCAAAATGTAACTTTTACTTGTAAAAATTGTACTTTAACCTGTCAAAATGTAATTTTAATGTTTCAAAGCGTAACTTTAAGTTGTTAAAACATAAATTTAATTGGTAAAAAATGTACTTTAACTTGTAAAAAACATATTTCAACTGGTAAAACACTTTAACTTGTAAAAAATGTACTTTAACTTGTAAAAAAACGTACTTTAACTTGTAAAAAAGTATTTTAACGTGTCAAAATGTAACTTTAACTTGTCAAAACGTAACTTTAACATGAAAAAAACTACTTTAACGTGTCAAAATGTAACTTTAACTTGTCAAAACGTAACTTTAACTTGTTAAAAACGTACTTTAACTTGTAAAAAATGTACTTTAACTTGTAAAAAACGTACTTTAACTTGTCAAAACGTAACTTTAACTTGTAAAAAACGTACTTTAACTTGTCAAAACGAAACTTTAACTTATCAAAACGTAAGTTTAACTTGTTAAAAACATACATTAACTTGTAAAAAACGTATTTTAACTTGTCAAAAAAGTCATTTTACTTGTAACAAATGTACTTTAACTTGTAAAAAACGTACTTTCACTTGTAAAAAACCTTCTTTAACTTGTCAAAACGTAACCTTAACATGTCAAAACGTAAGTTTAACTTGTTCAAAATGTACATTAACTTGTAAAAAACGTACTTTAACTGCTCAAAAATGTGGTTAAACTTGTAACAAATGTACATTAACTTGTAAAAACGTACTTCAATTTGTAAAAAACGTACATTAACTTGTAAAATACCTACTTTAAGTTGTCAAAACGTAACTTTAATTTGTCAAACCGTAAGTTTAACTTCTTAAAAACATAATTTAACTTGTCAAAATGTAACTTTAACTTGTAAAAATTCTACTTTAACGTATCAAAATGTAATTTTAATGTGTCAAAGCGTAACTTTAAGTTGTTAAACAGTAAATTTAATTGGTAAAAAAAGTACTTTAACTTGTAAAAAACATATTTCAACTTGTAAAACACTTACTTTAACTTGTAAAAAACGTACTTTAACTTGTAAAAAACGTACTTTAACTTGTAAAAAAGTATTTTAACGTGTCAAAATATAACTTTAACTTGTCAAAACAGAACTTTAACATGTAAAAAACCTACTTTAACTTGTCAAACGTAACTTTAACTTGTCAAAACGTAAGTTTAACTGGTTAAAAACATACTTTAACTTGTAAAAAACGTACTTTAACTTGTAAAAAACGTTCTTTAACTTGTCAAAACGTAACTTTAACTTGTCAAAACGTAACTTTAACTTGTCAAAACGTAAGTTTAACTTGTTAAAAACATACATTAACTTGTAAAAAACGTATTTTAACTTGTCAAAAATGTGGTTTAACTTGTAACAAATGTACTTTAACTTGTTAAAACGTACTTCAACTTGTAAAAAACGTACTTTAACTTGTATAAAACGTACTTTAACTTGTTAAAAACCTACTTTAACTTGTCAAAACGTAACTTTAATTTGTCAAACCGTAAGTTTAACTTGTTAAAAATGTACATTAATTATTAAAAAACGTACTTTAACTTGTCAAAAATGTGGTTTAACTTGTAATAAATGTACTTTAACTTGTAAAAACGTACTTTAATTTGTACAAAACGTACATTAACTTGTAAAATACCTACTTTAACTTGTCAAAACGTAACTTTAATTTGTCAAAACGTAACTTTAACTTGTTAAAAACGTACTTGAACTTGTAAAAAAAGTACTTAAACTTGTTAAAAATATACTTTAACTTGTCAAAACGTAACTTTAACTTGTAAAAAACCTACTTTAACTTGTCAAAACGTAACTTTAACTTGTCAAAACGTAAGTTTAACTTGTTAAAAACATACTTTAACTTGTAAAAAACATACTTTAACTTGTCAGAACGTAACTTTAACTTGTAAAAAACTTACTTTAACTTGTCAAAACGTAACTTTAATTTGTCAAACCGTAAGTTTAACCTCTTAAAAACATAATTTAACTTGTCAAAATGTAATTTTAACTTGTAAAAATTGTACTTTAACCTGTCAAAATGTAATTTTAATGTGTCAAAGCGTAACTTGAAGTTGTTAAAACGTAAATTTAATTGGTAAAAAATGTATTTTAACCTGTAAAAAACATATTTCAACTTGTAAAACACTTACTTTAACTTGTTAAAAATTTACTTTAACTTGTCAAAATGTAATTTTAATGTGTCAAAGTGTAACTTTATGTTGTTAAAACGTAAATTTAATTGGTAAAAAATGTACTTTAACCTGTAAAAAACATATTTCAACTTGTAAAAAACGTACTTTAACTTGTAAAAAACGTACTTTAACTTGTCAAAACGTATTTTTAACTTGTATAAAACCTACTTTAACTTGTCAAAACGTAACTTTAACTTGTCAAAACGTAAGTTTAACTTGTTAAAAACATACATTAACTTGTAAAAAACGTATTTTAACTTGTCAAAAATGTGGTTTAACTTGTAACAAATGTACTTTAACTTGTAAAAACGTACTTCAATTTGTACAAAACGTACATTAACTTGTAAAATACCTACTTTAACTTGTCAAAACGTAACTTTAATTTGTCAAACCGTAAGTTTAACCTCTTAAACACATAATTTAACTTGTCAAAATGTAACTTTTACTTGTAAAAATTGTACTTTAACCTGTCAAAATGTAATTTTAATGTTTCAAAGCGTAACTTTAAGTTGTTAAAACGTAAATTTAATTCGTAAAAAATGTACTTTAACTTGTAAAAAACATATTTCAACTGGTAAAACACTTTAACTTGTAAAAAATGTACTTTAACTTGTAAAAAAACGTACTTTAACTTGTAAAAAAGTATTTTAACGTGTCAAAATGTAACTTTAACTTGTCAAAACGTAACTTTAACATGAAAAAAACTACTTTAACGTGTCAAAATGTAACTTTAACTTGTCAAAACGTAACTTTAACTTGTTAAAAACGTACTTTAACTTGTAAAAAACGTACTTTAACTTGTAAAAAACGTACTTTAACTTGTCAAAACGTAACTTTAACTTGTAAAAAACGTACTTTAACTTGTCAAAACGAAACTTTAACTTATCAAAACGTAAGTTTAACTTGTTAAAAACATACATTAACTTGTAAAAAACGTATTTTAAGTTGTCAAAAATGTGGTTTAACTTGTAACAAATGTACTTTAACTTGTAAAAAACGTACTTTCACTTGTAAAAAACCTTCTTTAACTTGTCAAAACGTAACCTTAACATGTCAAAACGTAAGTTTAACTTATTCAAAATGTACATTAACTTGTAAAAAACGTACTTTAACTTGTCAAAAATGTGGTTAAACTTGTAACAAATGTACATTAACTTGTAAAAACGTACTTCAATTTGTAAAAAACGTACATTAACTTGTAAAATACCTACTTTAAGTTGTCAAAACGTAACTTTAATTTGTCAAACCGTAAGTTTAACTTCTTAAAAACATAATTTAACTTGTCAAAATGTAACTTTAACTTGTAAAAATTCTACTTTAACGTATCAAAATGTAATTTTAATGTGTCAAAGCGTAACTTTAAGTTGTTAAATAGTAAATTTAATTGGTAAAAAAAGTACTTTAACTTGTAAAAAACATATTTCAACTTGTAAAACACTTACTTTAACATGTAAAAAACCTACTTTAACTTGTCAAAACGTAACTTTAACTTGTCAAAACGTAAGTTTAACTGGTTAAAAACATACTTTAACTTGTAAAAAACGTACTTTAACTTGTAAAAAACGTTCTTTAACTTGTCAAAACGTAACTTTAACTTGTCAAAACGTAACTTTAACTTGTCAAAACGTAAGTTTAACTTGTTAAAAACATACATTAACTTGTAAAAAACGTATTTTAACTTGTCAAAAATGTGGTTTAACTTGTAACAAATGTACTTTAACATGTTAAAACGTACTTCAACTTGTAAAAAACGTACTTTAACTTGTATAAAACGTACTTTAACTTGTAAAAAACCTACTTTAACTTGTCAAAACGTAACCTTAACATGTCAAAACGTAAGTTTAACTTGTTAAAAACATACATTAACTTGTAAAAAATGTAATTTAACTTGTCAAAAATGTTGTTTAACTTGTAACGAATGTATTTTAACTTGTAAAAACGTACTTCAATTTGTAAAAAACGTACTTTAACTTGTAAAGTACCTACTTTAACTTGTCAAAGCGTAACTTGAATTTGTCAAAACGTAAGTTTAACTTCTTAAAAACATAATTTAACTTGTCAAAATGTAACTTTAACTTGTAAAACTTGTACGTAAACCTGTCAAAATGTAATTTTAATGTGTCAAAGCGTAACTTTAAGTTGTTAAAACGTATATTTAATTGGTAAAAAATGTACTTTAACGTGTAAAAAACGTATTTCAACTTGTAAAACACTTACTTTAACTTGTAAAAACCGTACTTCAACTTGTAAAAAACGTACTTTAACATGTAAAAAACCTACTGTAACTTGTCAAAACGTAACTTTAACTTGTAAAAACGTAACTTTAACTGGTTAAAAACGTACTTTAACTTGTAAAAAACGTACTTTAACTTGTAAAAAAACGTACTTTAACTTGTCAAAACGTAACTTTAACTTGTAAAAAACCTACTTTAACTTGTCAAAACGTAACTTTAACTTGTCAAAACGTAAGTTTAACTTCTTAAAAACATACATTAACTTGTAAAAAACGTATTTTAACTTGTCAAAAATGTGGTTTAACTTGTAACAAATAGACTTTAACTTGTAAAAACGTATTTCAACTTATAAAAAACGTACTTAAACATGTAAAAAACCTACTTTAACTTGTAAAAAACCTACTTTAACTTGTCAAAAGGTAACCTTTTTCATGATAAAACGTAAGTTTAACTTGTTAAAAACATACATTAACTTGTAAAAAAACGTACTTTAACTTGTCAAAAATATGGTTTAACATGTAACAAATGTACTTTAACTTGTAAAAACGTTTTTCAATTTGTACAAAACGTACTTTAACTTGTAAAATACCTACTTTAACTTGTCAAAACGTAACTTTAATTTGTCAAACCGTAAGTTTAACTTTTTAAAAACATAATTTAACTTGTCAAAATGTAACTTTAACTTGTAAAAATTTTACTGTAACCTGTCAACATGTAATTTTAATGTGTCAAAGCGTAACTTTAAGTTGTTAAAACGTAAATTTAATTGGTAAAAAATGTACTTTAACTTGTAAAAAACGTATTTCAACTTGTAAAACACTTACTTTAACTTGTAAAAAACGTACTTCAACTTGTAAAAAACGTACTTTAACTTGTAAAAGAGTATTTTAACGTGTCAAAATGTAACTTTAACTTGACAAAACGTAACTCTAACTTGTTAAAAACGTACTTTAACTTGTAAAAAAAGTACTTTAACTTGTAACAAATATACTTTAACTTGTCAAAACATAACTTTAACTTGTAAAAAACCTACTTTAACTTGTCAAAACATAACTTTAACTTGTCAAAACGTAAGTTTAACTTGTTAAAAACATACATTAACTTGTAAAAAACGTACTTTATCTTGTCAAAAATGTGGTTTAACTTGTAACAAATGTACTTTAACTTGTAAAAACGTACTTCAACTTATAAAAAACGTACTTTAACTTGTAAAAAACCTACTTTAACTTGTCAAAACGTAACTTTAATTTGTTAAAATGTAAGTTTAACTTGTTAAAAACATAATTTAACTTGTGAAAATGTAACTTTAACTTGTAAAAATTGTACTATAACCTGTCAAAAAGTAATTTTAATGTGTCAAAGCGTAACTTTAAGTTGATGAAACGTAAATTTAATTGGTAAAAAATGTACTTTAACTTGTAAAACTGTATTTCAACTTGTAAAACACTTACTTTAACTTGTGCAAAACGTACTTCAACTTCTAAAGAACGCACTTTAACTTGAAAAAAAGTATTTTAATGTGCCAAAATGTAACTTTAATTTGTCAAAACGTAACTTTAACTTGTTAAAAACGTACTTGAACTTGTAAAAAAAGTACTTAAACTTGTAAAAAATATACTTTAACTTGTCAAACCGTGACTTTAACTTGTAAAAAACCTACTTTAACTTGTCAAAACGTAACTTTAACTTGTCAAAACGTAAGTTTAACTTGTTAAAAACATACTTTAACTTGTAAAAAACATACTTTAACTTGTCAGAACGTAACTTTAACTTGTAAAAAACCTACTTTAACTTGTCAAAACGTAACTTTAATTTTTCAAAACGTAAGTTTAACTTGTTGAAAACCTAATTTAATTTGTCAAAATGTAGCTTTAACTTGTAAAAAACGTACTTTAACTTGTCAAAATGTAATTTTAATGTGTCAAAGCGTAACTTTAAGTTGTTAAAACGTAAATTTAACTAGTAAAAAATGTACTTTAACTTGTAAAAAACGTATTTCAACTTGTAAAAAACTTACTTTAACTTGTAAAAAACGTACTTCAACTTGTAAAAAACGAACTTTAACTTGTAAAAAAGTATTTTAACGTGTCAAAATGTAACTTTAACTTGTCAAAACGTAACTTTAACCTGTTAAAAACGTACTTTAACTTGTAAAAAACGTACTTAAACTTGTCAAAACGTAACTTTAACTTGTAAAAAACCTACTTTAACTTTTTAAAACGTAACTTTAACTTGTCAAAACGTAAGTTTAACTTGTTAAAAACATACATTAACTTGTTAAAAACGTATTTTAACTTGTCAAAAATGTGGTTTAACTTGTAACAAATGTACTTTAACTTGTAAAAACGTACTTCAACTTGTAAAAAACGAACTATAACTTATAAAAAACGTACTTTAACTTTTAAAAAGCTACTTTAACTTGTCAAAACGTAACCTTAACATGTCAAAACGTAAGTTTAACTTGTTATAAACATACATTGACTTGTAAAAAACGTACTTTAACTTGTCAAAAATGTTGTTTAAGTTGTAACAAATGTACTTTAACTTGTAAAAACGTACTTCAATTTGTAAAAAAAGTACTTTAACTTGTAAAAAACCTACTTTAACTAGTCAAAACGTAACTTTAATATGTCAAAACGTAAGTTTAACTTGTCAAAATGTAACTTTAACTTGTAAAAATTGTACTTTAACCTGTCAAAATATAGTTTTAATGTGTGAAAGCGTAACTTTAAGTTGTTAAAACGTAAATTTAATTGGTAAAAAATGTACTTTAACTTGTAAAAAACGTATTTCAACTTGTAAAACACTTACTTTAACTTGTAAAAAAAGTAAATTAACTTGTAAAAAACGTACTTTAACTTGTAAAAAAGTATTTTAGCGTGTCAAATTGTAACTTTAACTTGTCAAAACCTAACTTTCACATGTTAAAAACGTACATTAACTTGTAAAAAAAGTACTTTAACTTGTAAAAAACGTACTTTAACTTGTCAAAACGTAACTTTAACTTGTAAAGAACCTATTTTAACTTGTCAAAACGTAACTTTAACTTGTCAAAATGTAAGTTTAACTTGTTAAAAACATACATTAACTTGTAAAAAACGTACTTTATCTTGTCAAAAATGCGGTTTAACTTGTAACAAATGTACTTTAACTTGTAAAAACGTACTTCAACTTATAAAAAACGTACTTTAACTTATAAAAAACCTACTTTAACTTGTCAAAACGTAACTTTAATTTGTCAAAATGTAAGTTTAACTTGTTAAAAACATAATTTAACTTGTGAAAATGTAACTTTAACTTGTAAAAATTGTACTATAACCTGTCAAAAAGTAATTTTAATGTGTCAAAGCGTAACTTTAAGTTGATGAAACGTAAATTTAATTGGTAAAAAATGTACTTTAACTTGTAAAACTGTATTTCAACTTGTAAAACACTTACTTTAACTTGTGCAAAACGTACTTCAACTTCTAAAGAACGCACTTTAACTTGAAAAAAAGTATTTTAATGTGCCAAAATGTAACTTTAATTTGTCAAAACGTAACTTTAACTTGTTAAAAACGTACTTGAACTTGTAAAAAAAGTACTTAAACTTGTAAAAAATATACTTTAACTTGTCAAACCGTGACTTTAACTTGTAAAAAACCTACTTTAACTTGTCAAAACGTAACTTTAACTTGTCAAAACGTAAGTTTAACTTGTTAAAAACATACTTTACCTTGTAAAAAACATACTTTAACTTGTCAGAACGTAACTTTAACTTGTAAAAAACCTACTTTAACTTGTCAAAACGTAACTTTAATTTGTCAAAACGTAAGTTTAACTTGTTGAAAACCTAATTTAATTTGTCAAAATGTAGCTTTAACTTGTAAAAAACGTAATTTAACTTGTCAAAATGTAATTTTAATGTGTCAAAGCGTAACTTTAAGTTGTTAAAACGTAAATTTAACTAGTAAAAAATGTACTTTAACTTGTAAAAAACGTATTTCAACTTGTAAAAAACTTACTTTAACTTGTAAAAAACGTACTTCAACTTGTAAAAAACGAACTTTAACTTGTAAAAAAGTATTTTAACGTGTCAAAATGTAACTTTAACTTGTCAAAACGTAACTTTAACCTGTTAAAAACGTACTTTAACTTGTAAAAAACGTACTTAAACTTGTCAAAACGTAACTTTAACTTGTAAAAAACCTACTTTAACTTTTTAAAACGTAACTTTAACTTGTCAAAACGTAAGTTTAACTTGTTAAAAACATACATTAACTTGTTAAAAACGTATTTTAACTTGTCAAAAATGTGGTTTAACTTGTAACAAATGTACTTTAACTTGTAAAACCGTACTTCAACTTGTAAAAAACGAACTATAACTTATAAAAAACGTACTTTAACTTTTAAAAAGCTACTTTAACTTGTCAAAACGTAACCTTAACATGTCAAAACGTAAGTTTAACTTGTTATAAACATACGTTGACTTGTAAAAAACGTACTTTAACTTGTCAAAAATGTTGTTTAAGTTGTAACAAATGTACTTTAACTTGTAAAAACGTACTTCAATTTGTAAAAAAAGTACTTTAACTTGTAAAAAACCTACTTTAACTAGTCAAAACGTAACTTTAATATGTCAAAACGTAAGTTTAACTTGTCAAAATGTAACTTTAACTTGTAAAAATTGTACTTTAACCTGTCAAAATATAGTTTTAATGTGTGAAAGCGTAACTTTAAGTTGTTAAAACGTAAATTTAATTGGTAAAAAATGTACTTTAACTTGTAAAAAACGTATTTCAATTTGTAAAACACTTACTTTAACTTGTAAAAAACGTACTTCAACTTGAAAAAAACGTACTTTAACTTGTAAAAAAGTATTTTAGCGTGTCAAATTGTAACTTTAACTTGTCAAAACCTAACTTTCACATGTTAAAAACGTACATTAACTTGTAAAAAAAGTACTTTAACTTGTAAAAAACGTACTTTAACTTGTCAAAACATAACTTTAACTTGTAAAGAACCTATTTTAACTTGTCAAAACGTAACTTTAACTTGTCAAAATGTAAGTTTAACTTGTTAAAAACATACATTAACTTGTAAAAAACGTACTTTATCTTGTCAAAAATGCGGTTTAACTTGTAACAAATGTACTTTAACTTGTAAAAACGTACTTCAACTTATAAAAAACGTACTTTAACTTATAAAAAACCTACTTTAACTTGTCAAAACGTAACTTTAATTTGTCAAAATGTAAGTTTAACTTGTTAAAAACATAATTTAACTTGTGAAAATGTAACTTTAACTTGTAAAAATTGTACTATAACCTGTCAAAAAGTAATTTTAATGTGTCAAAGCGTAACTTTAAGTTGTTGAAACGTAAATTTAATTGGTAAAAAATGTACTTTAACTTGTAAAATTGTATTTCAACTTGTAAAACACTTACTTTAACTTGTAAAAAACATACTTCAACTTCTAAAGAACGCACTTTAACTTGAAAAAAAGTATTTTAATGTGCCAAAATGTAACTTTAATTTGTCAAAACGTAACTTTAACTTGTTAAAAACGTACTTGAACTTGTAAAAAAAGTACTTAAAGTTGTAAAAAATATACTTTAACTTGTCAAAACGTAACTTTAACTTGTAAAAAACCTACTTTAACTTGTCAAAACGTAACTTTAACTTGTCAAAACGTAAGTTTAATTTGTTAAAAACATACTTTAACTTGTAAAAAACATACATTAACTTGTCAGAACGTAACTTTAACTTGTAAAAAACCTACTTTAACTTGTCAAAACGTAACTTTAATTTGTCAAAACGTAAGTTTAACTTGTTAAAAACCTAATTTAATTTGTCAAAATGTAACTTTAACTTGTAAAAAACGTACTTTAACTTGTCAAAATGTAATTTTAATGTGTCAAAGTGTAACTTTAAGTTGTTAAAACGTAAATTTAACTAGTAAAAAATGTACTTTAACTTGTAAAAAACGTATTTCAACTTGTAAAAAACTTACTTTAACTTGTAAAAAACGTACTTCAACTTGTAAAAAACAAACTTTAATTTGTAAAAAAGTATTTTAACGTGTCAAAATGTAACTTTAACTTGTCAAAACGTAACTATAACCTGTTAAAAACGAACTTTAACTTGTAAAAAACATACTTAAACTTGTCAAAACGTAACTTTAACTTGTAAAAAACCTACTTTAACTTTTTAAAACGTAACTTTAACTTGTCAAAACGTAAGTTTAACTTGTTAAAAACATACATTAAGTTGTTAAAAACGTATTTTAACTTGTCAAAAATGTGGTTTAACTTGTAACAAATGTACTTTAACTTGTAAAAACGTACTTCAACTTGTAAAAAACGTACTATAACTTATAAAAAACGTACTTTAACTTTTAAAAAGCTACTTTAACTTGTCAAAACGTAACCTTAACATGTCAAAACGTAAGTTTAACTTCTTAAAAACATACATTAACTTGTAAAAAACGTACTTTAACTTGTCAAAAATGTTGTTTAAGTTGTAACAAATATACTTTAACTTGTAAAAACGTACTTCAATTTGTAAAAAATGTACTTTAACTTGTAAAAAACCTACTTTAACTTGTCAAAACGTAACTTTAATATGTCAAAACGTAAGTTTAACTTGTCAAAATGTAACTTTAACTTGTAAAAATTGTACTTTAACCTGTCAAAATATAGTTTTAATGTGTGAAAGCGTAACTTTAAGTTGTTAAAACGTAAATTTAATTGGTAAAAAATGTACTTTAACTTGTAAAAAACGTATTTCAACTTGTAAAACACTTACTTTAACTTGTAAAAAACGTACTTCAACTTGAAAAAAACGTACTTTAACTTGTAAAAAAGTATTTTAGCGTGTCAAATTGTAACTTTAACTTGTCAAAACCTAACTTTAACATGTTAAAAACGTACATTAACTTGTAAAAAAAGTACTTTAACTTGTAAAAAACGTACTTTAACTTGTCAAAACGTAACTTTAACTTGTAAAGAACCTATTTTAACTTGTCAAAACGTAACTTTAACTTGTCAGAACGTAAGTTTAACTTGTTAAAAACATACATTAACTTGTAAAAAACGTACTTTATCTTGTCAAAAATGTGGTTTAACTTGTAACAGATGTACTTTAACTTGTAAAAACGTACTTCAAGTTGTAAAAAACGTACTTAAATCGTATAAAACGTATTTTAACTTGTAAAAAACCTACTTAAACTTGTCAAAACGTAACCTTACCATGTCAAAACGTAAGTTTAACTTGTTAAAAACATACATTAACTTGTAAAAAATGTATTTTACATTGTCAAAAATGTGGTTTAACTTGTAACAAATGTACTTTAACTTGTAAAAACTTACTTCAACTTGTAAAAAACGTACTTTAACTTGTAAAAAACGTATTTGAACTTGTTAAAAACCTACTTTAACTTGTAACAAATGTACTTTAGCTTGTAAAAACGTACTTCAATTTGAAAAAACGTACTTTAACTTGTAAAAAACGTACGTTAACTTGTAAAAAACGTACTTTAACTTGTTAAAAACCTACTTTAACTTGTCAAAACGTAACCTTAACATGTCAAAACGTAAGTTTAACTTGTTAAAAACATACATTAACTCGTAAAAAATGTAATTTAACTTGTCAAAAATGTTGTTTAACTTCTAACAAATGTACTTTAACTTGTAAAAACGTACTTCAATTTGTAAAAAACGTACTTTACCTTGTAAAGTACCTACTTTAACTTGTCAAAACGTAACTTTAATTTGTCAAAACGTAAGTTTAACTTCTTAAAAACATAATTTAACTTGTCAAAATGTAACTTTAACTTGTAAAAATTGTACGTTAAGCTGTCAAAATGTAATTTTAATGTGTCAAAGCGTAACTTTAAGTTGTTAAAACGTCAATTTAATTGGTAAAAAATGTACTTTAACTTGTAAAGAACGTATTTCAACTTGTAAAATACTTACTTTAACTTGTAAAAAACGTACTTCAACTTGTAAAAAAAATGTACTTTAACTTGTAAAAAAGTATTTTAACGTTTAAAATGTAACTGTAACTTGTAAAAAACGTACTTTAACTTGTAAAAAACGTCGTTAACTTGTAAAAAACGTACTTTAACTTCTCAAAACGTAACTTTAACTTGTAAAAAACCTACATTAACTGGTCAAAAAGTAACTTTAACTTGTCAAAACGTTAGTTTAACTTGTTAAAAACATACAATAACTTGTAAAAAATGTACTTTAACTTATCAAAAATGCGGTTTAACTTGTAACAAATGTACTTTAACTTGTAAAAAGGTACTTCAACTTGTAAAAAACGTACTTTAACTTGTCAAAATGTAATTTTAATGTGTCAAAACGTAACTTTAAGTTGTTAAAACGTAACTTTAAATTGTAAAAAATGTACTTTAACTTGTAAAGAACGTACTTCAACTTGTAAAACACATACTTGAACTTGTAAAAAAAGTACTTCAACTTGTAAAAAACATACATTAATTTGTAAAAAACGTATTTTAACGTGTCAAAATTTAACTTTAACTTGTCAAAACGTAACTTTAACTTGTTAAAATCGTACTTTAACTTGTAAAATAAGTACTTTAACTTGTAAAAAATATACTTTAACTTGTCAAAACGTAACTTTAACTTGTAAAAAACCTACTTTAACTTGTCAAAACGTAACTTTAACTTGTCAAAACGTAAGTTTAACTTGTTAAAAACATACATTAACTTGTAAAAAACGTACTTTATCTTGTCAAAAATGTGGTTTAACTTGTAACAAATGTACTTTAACTTGTAAAAACGTACTTCAACTTGTAAAAAACGTACTTTAACTTGTAAAAAACCTACTTTAAGTTGTCAAAACGTAACTTTAATTTGTCAGAACGTAAGTTTAACTTGTTAAAAACATAATTTAGCTTGTCAAAATGTAACTTTAACTTGTAAAAAATGTACTGTAACTTGTCAAAAATGTAACTTTAACTTGTTAAAAACGTAACTTTAACTTGTAAAAAACGTACTTTAACTTGTAAAAAACCTACTTTAACTTGTCAAAACTTAACTTTAATTTGTAAAAACATAAGTTTAACTTGTTAAAAACGTAATTTAACTTGTCAGAACGTAACTTTAACTTGTCAAAATGTAATTTTAATGTGTTAAAAAGTAACTTAAAGTTGTTAAAACTTAACTTTAACTTGTAAAAAACGTACTTCAACTTGTAAAAAAAGTACTTCAACTTGTAAAACACTTGCGGTAACTCGTAAAAAACGTACTTTAACTTGTCAAAATGTAACTTTAACTTGTGAAATCGTAACTTTAACTTGTTAAAAACGAACTTTAACTTTTACAAAACGTAATTTTAGTTGTCAAAATGTAACTTTAACTTGTCAAAACGTAACTTTAAATTATTAAAAACGTACTTTAACTTGTAAAAAACCTACCTTAACTTGTAAAAAAATGTACTTTTTCTTGTCAAAACGTAACTTTAACTTTTAAAAAACCTACTTTAACTTGTCAAAACGTCACTTTAACTTTTAAAAAACCTACTTTAACTTGTCAAAACGTAAATTAAACTTGTCAAAACGTAAGTTTAACTTGTTAAAAACATATATTAACTACTAAAAAACGTACTTTAACTTGTCAAAAATATGGTTTGACTTGTAACAAATGTACTTTAACTTGAAAAAACGTACTTGAACTTGTAAAAACCTACTTTAACTTGTCAAAACGTAACTTTAACTTTTAAAAAACCTACTTTAACTTGTCAAAACGTAAATTAAACTTGTCAAAACATAAGTTTAACTTGTTAAAAACATATATTAACTACTAAAAAACGTACTTTAACTTGTCAAAAATGTGGTTTGACTTGTAACAAATGTACTTTAACTTGTAAAAACGTACTTTAACTTGTAAAAACCTACTTTAACTTGTCAAAACGTAACTTTAATTTGTCAAAACGTAAGTTTAACTTGTTAAAAACGAACTTTAACTTGTAAAAAACGTACTTTAACATGTCAAAATGTAATTTTAATGTGTCAAAACGTAACTTTAAGTTGTTAAAACGTAACTTTAACTTGTAAAAAACGTATTTCAACTTGTAAAAAACGTACTTCAACTTGTAAATCGCTTGCTTTAACTTGTAAAAAACGTACTGTAACTTGTAAAAAATGTACTGTAACTTGTAAAAAATTTATTTTAAGGTGTCAAAATGTAACTTTAACTTGTGAAAACGTAACTTTAAGTTGTTAAAAACGTACTTTAACTTGTAAAAAACGTACTTTAACTTCTAAAAAATGTACTTTTACTTGTCAAAACGTAACTTTAACTTGTCAAAACGTAAGTTTAACTTGTTAAAAACATACATTAACTTGTAAAAAACGTACTTTAATTTGTAAAACACTTACTTTAACTTGTAATAAATGGACTTTAACTTGTAAAAAACCTTCTTTAACTTGTCAAAACGTAACCTTAACATGTCAAAACGTAAGTTTAACTTGTTATAAACATACATTAACTTGTAAAAAACGTACTTTGACTTGTCAAAAATGTGGTTTAACTTGTAACAAATGTACTTTAACTTGTAAAAACGTACGTCAACTTGTAAAAAACGTACTTTAACTTATAAAAAACCTACTCTTGTCAAAACGTAACTTTAATTTGTCAAAACGTAAGTTTAACTTGCTAAAAACATAAATTAATTTGTCAAAATGTAACTTTAACATGTATTATTGTACTTTAACCTGTCAAAAAGTAATTTAAATGTGTGTAAGCGTAACTTTAAGTTGTTAAAACGTAAATTTAACTGGTAAAAAATTTACTTTAACTTGTAAAAAACGTACTTCAACTTGTAAAACACTTACTTTAACTTGTAAAAAACGTTCTTCAACTTGTAAAAAACGTACTTTAACTTGTAAAAAACCTACTTTAACTTGTCAAAACGTAACTTAATTTGTCAAAACGTAAGTTTAACTTGTTAAAAACATAAAATAATTTGTCAAAATGTAACTCTAACATGTAAAAATTGTACTTTAACATGTCAAAATGTAATGTTAATGTGTCTAAACGTAACTTTAAGTTGTTAAAACGTAAATTTAACTGGTAAAAAATGTACGTTAACTTGTAAAAAATGTATTTCAACTTGTAAAACACTTACTTTAACTTGTATAAAACGTACTTTAACTTGTTAAAAAAGTACTTTAACTTGTAAAAAATTATTTTAACGTGTCAAAAATGTGGTTTAACTTGTAAAAACGTACTTCAAGTTGTAAAAACATACTTTAACTTGTTAAAAACGTACTTTAACTTGTCAAAACGTAACTTTAATTTGTCAAAACGTAACTTTAGCTTGTTAAAAACGTAATTTAACTTGTCAAAACGTAACTTTAACTTCTAAAAAACGTACTTTAACCTGTCAAAATGTAATTTTAATGTGTCAAAACGTAACTTTAAGTTGTTAAAACGTAAATTTAACTTGTAAAAAATGTACTTTAACTTGTAAAGAACGTACTTCAACTTTTAAAACACGTACTATAACTTCTAAAAAACGTACTTTAACTTGTCAAAAATGTGGTTTAACTTGTAAAAACTTACTTCAAGTTGTAAAAAACATACTTTAACTTGTAAAAAACCTACTTTAACTTGTCAAAACGTAACTTTAACTTGTCAAAACGTAAGTTTAACTTGTTAAAAACGTACTTTAACTTGTAAAAAACGTACTTTAACTTGTAAAAAACGTACTTTAACTTGTCAAAACGTAACAATAAGTTGTAAATAACCTACATTAACTTATCAAAACGTAACTTTAACTTGTCAAAACGTTAGTTTAACTTGTTAAAAACATACATTAACTTGTAAAAAACGTACTTTAACTTGTAAAAAACCTACTTTAACTTGTCAAAACGTAACTTTAATTTGTCAAAACGTAAGTTTAACTTGTTAAAAACATAAATTAATTTGTCAAAATGTAACTCTAACATGTAAAAATTGTACTTTAACATGTCAAAATGTAATGTTAATGTGTCTAAACGTAACTTTAAGTTGTTAAAACGTAAATTTAACTGGTAAAAAATGTACGTTAACTTGTAAAAAATGTATTTCAACTTGTAAAACACTTACTTTAACTTGTATAAAACGTACTTCAACTTGTTAAAAAAGTACTTTAACTTGTAAAAAAGTATTTTAACGTGTCAAAATGTAACTTTAACTTGTCAAAACGTAACTTTAACTTGTTAAAAACGTACTTTAACTTGTAAAAAATATACTTTAACTTGTCAAAACGTAACTTTAACTTGTAAAAAACCTACTTTAACTTGTCAAAACGTAACTTTAAATTGTCAAAACGTAAGTTTAACTTGTTAAAAACATACATTAACTTGTAAAAAACGTACTTTATCTAGTCAAAAATGTGGTTTAACTTGTAACAAATGTACTTTAAGTTGTAAAAACGTACTTCAACTTGTAAAAAACGTACTTTAACTTGTAAAAAACGTACTTCAACTTGTAAAAAACGTACTTTAACTTGTAAAAAACGTACTTTAACTTGTAAAAAACTCTACTTTAACTTGTAAAAAATGTATTTCAACTTGTAAAACACTTACTTTAACTTGTAAAAAACGTACTTCAACTTGTAAAGAATGTACTTTAACTTGTAAAAAAGTATTTTAACGTGTCAAAATGTAAATTTAACTTGTCAAAACGTAAATTTAACTTGTTAAAAACGTACTTTAACTTGTAAAATAAGTACTTTAACTTGTAAAAAATATACTTTAACTTGTCAAAACGTAACTTTAACTTGTAAAAAACCTACTTTAACTTGTCAAAACGTAACTTTAACTTGTCAAAACGTAAGTTTAACTTGTTAAAAACATACATTAACTTGTAAAAAACGTACTTTATCTGGTCAAAAATGTGGTTTAACTTGTAACAAATGTACTTTAACTTGTAAAAACGTACTTCAACTCGTAAAAAACGTACTTTAACTTGTAAAAAACCTACTTTAAGTTGTCAAAACGTAACTTTAATTTGTCAAAACGTAAGTTTAACTTGTTAAAAACATAATTTAACTTGTCAAAATGTAACTTTAACTTGTAAAAAACGTACTTTAACTTGTCAAAATGTAATTTTAATGTGTCAAAGCGTAACTTTAAGTTGTTAAAACGTAAATTTAACTGGTAAAAAATGTACTTTAACATGTAAAAAACGTATTTCAACTTGTATACACTTACTTTAACTTGTAAGAAACGTACTTCAACTTGTAAAAAACGTACTTTAACTTGTAAAAAAGTATTTTAACGTGTCAAAATGTAACTTTAACTTGTCAAAACGTAACTTTAACTTGTTAAAAACGTACTTTAACTTGTAAAAAACGTACTTTAAATTGTAAAAAACGTACTTTAACTTGTCAAAACGTAACTATAACTTGTCAAAACGTAAGTTTAACTTGTTAAAAACATACATTAACTTGTAAAAAACGTATTTTAACTTGTCAAAAATGTGGTTAACTTGTAACAAATGTACTTTAACTTGTAAAAACGTACTTCAACTTGTAAAAAACATAATTTAACTTGTCAAAATGTAACTTTAACTTGTAAAAATTGTACTTTAATCTGTCAAAATGTAAATTTAATGTGTCGAAGCGTAACTTCAAGTTGTTAAAACGTAAATTTAACCGGTAAAAAATGTACTTTAACTTGTAAAAAACATATTTCAACTTGTAAAACACTTACTTTAACTTGTAAAAAACGTATTTTAACGTGTCAAAATGTAACTTTAACTTTTGAAAACGTAACTTTAACTTGTTAAAAACGTACTTTAACTTGTAAAAAACGAAATTTAAGTTGTCAAAACGTAACTTTAAATTATTAAAAACGTACTTTAACTTGTAAAAAACCTACTTTAACTTGTAAAAAACGTACTTTCTCTTGTCAAAACCTAACTTTAACTTTTAAAAAACCTACTTTAACTTGTTAAAACGTAACTTTAACTTTTAAAAAACCTACTTTAACTTGTCAAAACGTAACTTTAACTTGTCAAAACGTAATTTTAACTTGTAAAAAACCTACATTAACTGGTCAAAACATAACTTTAACTTGTCAAAACATAAGTTTAACTTGTTAAAAACATACATTACCTTGTAAAAAACGTACTTTAACTTGTCAAAAACGTGGTTTAACTTGTAACAAATGTACTTTAACATGTAAAAACGTACTTCAGCTTGTAAAAAACGTACTTTAACTTGTAAAAAACTTACTTTACCTTGTCAAAACGTAACTTTAACCTGTAAAAACGTAAGTTTAACTTGTTAGAAACACACATTAACTTATAAAAAACGTACTTTAACTTGTCAAAACGAAACTTTAACTTGTAAAAAACCTACTTTAACTTGTCAAAACGAAACTTAAACTTGTAAAAAACCTACTTTAACTTGTCAAAACGTAACTTTAACTTGTTAAACCGTAAGTTTTACTTGTTAAAAACATACATGAACTTGTAAAAAACGTACTTTAACTTGTCAAAAATGTGGTTTAACTTGTAACAAACGTAACTTTAACTTGTAAAAAACCTACTTTAACTTGTCAAAACGAAACTTTAACTTGTCAAAACGTAAGTTTAAATTCTTAAAAACATACATTCGCTTTTAAAAAAGGTACTTTAACTTGTCAAAAATGTGGTTTAACTTGTCAAAACGTAATTTAACTTGTCAGAACGTAACTTTAACTTGTCAAAATGTAATTTTAATGTGTTAAAAAGTAACTTAAACTTGTTAAAACTTAACTTTAACTTGTAAAAAACGTACTTCAATTTCTAAAAAACGTACTTCAACTTGTAAAACACTTGCTTTAACTCGTAAAAAACGTACTTTAACTTGTAAAAAACGTATTTTAACGTGTCAAAATGTAACTTTAACTTGTGAAAACGTAACTTTAACTTATTAAAAACGTACATTAACTTGTAAAAAATGTAATTTAAGTTGTTAAAATGTAACTTTAACTTGTCAAAACGTAACTTTAAATTCTTAAAAACGTACTTTAACTTGTAAAAAACCTACTTTAACTTGTAAAAAACGTACTTTCTCTTGTCAAAACGTAACTTTAACTTTTAAAAAAACCTAATTGAACTTGTCAAAACGTAACTTTAACTTTTAAAAAACCTACTTTAACTTGTCAAAACGTAACTTTAACTTGTCAAAAACATACTTTAACTTGTAAAGAATGTATTTTAACTTGTAAAAAACGTACTTTAACTTGTCAAAACGTAACTTTAACTTGTCAAAACGTAACTTTAACTTGAAAAAAACCTAATTTAACTTGTCAAAACGTACTTCAACTTGTAAAACACTTACTTTAACTTGTAAAAAATGTACTTCAACTTGTAAAAAACATACTGTAACTTGTAAAAA
The DNA here is from genome assembly GCA_958296335.1 of Urtica urens. Taxonomy (NCBI): domain Eukaryota; kingdom Viridiplantae; phylum Streptophyta; class Magnoliopsida; order Rosales; family Urticaceae; genus Urtica; species Urtica urens. The sequence goes on from CATQIS010000003.1 coordinate 859,029, forward strand.
AAATACTTTAACTTCTAAAAAACGTATTTTATATTGTAAAAAACGTACTTTAACTTGTCAAAAAGTAACTTTAACTTGTAAAAAACCTAGTTTAACTTGTCAAAACGTAACTTTAACTTGTCAAAACGTAAGTTTAACCTGAAAAAAACCTACTTTAACTTGTCCAAACGTAACTTTAACTTGTTAAAAACGTACTTTAACATGTAAAAAACGTACTTTAATTTCTAAAAGACGTACTTTAACTTGTCAAAACGTAAGTTTAACTTGTAAAAAACCTACATTAACTTGTCAAAACGTAACTTTAACTTGTCAAAACTTGAGTTTAACTTGTAAAAAACATACATTAACTTGTAAAAAACATACTTTAACTTGTCAAAAATGTGGTTTAACTTGTTACAAATATACTTTAACTCGTAAAAACGTATTTCAACTAGTAAAAAATGTACTTTAACTTGTAAAAAACTACTTTAACCTGTCAAAACTTAACTTTAATTTGTCAAAACGTAAGTTTAATTTGTTATAAACGTAATTTAACTTGTCAGAACGTAACTTTAACTTGTCAAAATGTAATTTTAATGTGTCAAAAAGTAACTTAGAGTTGTTAAAACTTAACTGTAACTTGTAAAAAACGTACTTCAACTTGTAAAAAACGTACTTCAACTTGTAAAACACTTGCTTTAACTCGTAAAAAACGTACTTTAACTTGTAAAAAACGTATTTTAACGTTTCAAAATGTAACTTTAACTTGTGAAAACGTAACTTTAACTTGTGAAAACGTAACTTTAACTTGTTAAAAACGTACTTTAACTTGTAAAAAACGTAATTTAAGTTGTCAAAATGTAACTTTAACTTGTCAAAACGTAGTTTAAATTATTAAAAACATACTTTAACTTGTAAAAAACCTACTTTAACTTGTAAAAAACGTACTTTCTCTTGTCAAAACGTAACTTTAACTTTTAAAAAAACCTAATATAACTTGTCAAAACGTAACTTTAACTTGTCAAAACGTAAGTTTAACTTGTTAAAAACATACATTAACTGGTAAAAAATGCATTTTACATTGTCAAAAATGTGGTTTAACATGTAATAAATGTACTTTAACTCGTAAAAACGTACTTCAACTAGTAAAAAATGTACTTTAACTTGTAAAAAATCTACTTTAACCTGTCAAAACTTAACTTTAATTTGTCAAAACGTAAGTTTAACTTGTTATAAACGTAACTTAACTTGTCAGAACATAACTTTAACTTGTCAAACTGTAATTTTAATGTGTCAGAAAGTAACTTAACTGTAACTTTTAAAAAACGTACTTCAACTTGTAAAAAACGTACTTCAACTTGTAAAACACTTGCTTTAACTCGTAAACAACGTACTTTAACTTGTAAAAAACGTATTTTAACGTTTCAAAATGTAACTTTAACTTGTGTAAACGTAACTTTAACTTGTTAAAAACGTACTTTAACTTGTAAAAAACGTACTTTAACTTGTAAAAACGTACTTCAACTTGTAAAATACGTACTTTAACTTGTAAAAAACCTTCTTTAACTTGTCAAAACGTATCTTTAATTTGTCAAAACATAAGTTTAACTTGCTAAAAACGTAATTTAACTTGTCAACACGTAACTTTAACTTATAAAAAACGTACTTTAACTTGTCAAAATGTAATTTTAATGTGTCAAAACGTAACTTTAAGTTGTTAAAACGAAACTTTAACTTGTAAAAAACGTACTTCAACTTGTAAAAAACGTACTTCAACTTGTAAAAAACGTACTTTAACTTGTAAAAAATGTATTTTAACTTGTAAAAAACGTACTTTAACTTGTCAAAACGTGACTTTAACTTGTAAAAAACCTACTTTAACTTGCCAAAACGTAACTTTAACTTGTCAAAACGTAACTTTAACTTGAAAAAAACCTAATTTAACTTGTCAAAACGTAACTTTAACTTGTAAAAAACGTACTTTAACATGTAAAAAACGTACTTTAAATTCTAAAAGACGTACTTTAACTTCTAAAAACGTTACTTTAACTTGTAAAAAACCTACATTAACTTGTCAAAACGTAACTGTAACTTGTCAAAACGTGAGTTTAACTTGTAAAAAACATACATTAACTTGTAAAAAAAATACTTTAACTTGTTAAAAATGTGGTTTAACTTGTAACAAATGTACTTTAACTCGTAAAATCGTACTTGAACTAGTAAAAAATGTATTTTAACTTGTAAAAAACCTACTTTAATTTGTCAAAACTTAACTTTAATTTGCCAAAACATAAGTTTAACTTGTTAAAAACGTAATTTAACTTGTCAGAACGTAACTTTAACTTGTCAAAATGTAATTTTAATGTGTTAAAAAGTAACTTAAACTTGTTAAAACTTAACTTTAACTTGTAAAAAACGTACTTCAATTTCTAAAAAACGTACTTCAACTTGTAAAACACTTGCTTTAACTCGTAAAAAACGTACTTTAACTTGTAAAAAACGTATTTTAACGTGTCAAAATGTAACTTTAACTTGTGAAAACGTAACTTTAACTTATTAAAAACGTACTTTAACTTGTAAAAAATGTAATTTAAGTTGTCAAAATGTAACTTTAACTTGTCAAAACGTAACTTTAAATTCTTAAAAACGTACTTTAACTTGTAAAAAACCTACTTTAACTTGTAAAAAACGTACTTTCTCTTGTCAAAACGTAACTTTAACTTTTAAAAAAACCTAATTTAACTTGTCAAAACGTAACTTTAACTTTGAAAAAACCTACTTTAACTTGTCAAAACGTAACTTTAACTTGTCAAAAACATACTTTAACTTGTAAAGAACGTATTTTAACTTGTAAAAATCGTACTTTAACTAGTCAAAACGTAACTTTAACTTGTAAAAAACCTACTTTAACTTGTCAAAACGTAACTTTAAATTCTTAAAAACGTACTTTAACTTGTAAAAAACCTACTTTAACTTGTAAAAAACGTACTTTCTCTTGTCAAAACGTAACTTTAACTTTTAAAAAAACCTAATTGAACTTGTCAAAACGTAACTTTAACTTTTAAAAAACCTACTTTAACTTGTCAAAACGTAACTTTAACTTGTCAAAAACATACTTTAACTTGTAAAGAATGTATTTTAACTTGTAAAAAACGTACTTTAACTTGTCAAAACGTAACTTTAACTTGTCAAAACGTAACTTTAACTTGAAAAAAACCTAATTTAACTTGTCAAAACGTACTTCAACTTGTAAAACACTTACTTTAACTTGTAAAAAATGTACTTCAACCTGTAAAAAACGTACTGTAACTTGTAAAAAAAATACTTTAACTTGTAAAAAACGTATTTTATATTGTAAAAAACGTACTTTAACTTGTCAAAAAGTAACTTTAACTTGTAAAAAACCTAGTTTAACTTGTCAAAACGTAACTTTAACTTGTCAAAACGTAAGTTTAACTTGAAAAAAACCTACTTTAACTTGTCCAAACGTAACTTTAACTTGTTAAAAACGTACTTTAACATGTAAAAAACGTACTTTAATTTCTAAAAGACGTACTTTAACTTGTCAAAACGTAAGTTTAACTTGTAAAAAACCTACATTAACTTGTCAAAACGTAACTTTAACTTGTCAAAACTTGAGTTTAACTTGTAAAAAACATACATTAACTTGTAAAAAACATACTTTAACTTGTCAAAAATGTGGTTTAACTTGTTACAAATATACTTTAACTCGTAAAAACGTATTTCAACTAGTAAAAAATGTACTTTAACTTGTAAAAAACTACTTTAACCTGTCAAAACTTAACTTTAATTTGTCAAAACGTAAGTTTAACTTGTTATAAACGTAATTTAACTTGTCAGAACGTAACTTTAACTTGTCAAAATGTAATTTTAATGTGTCAAAAAGTAACTTAGAGTTGTTAAAACTTAACAGTAACTTGTAAAAAACGTACTTCAACTTGTAAAAAACGTACTTCAACTTGTAAAACACTTGCTTTAACTCGTAAAAAACGTACTTTAACTTGTAAAAAACGTATTTTAACGTTTCAAAATGTAACTTTAACTTGTGAAAACGTAACTTTAACTTGTGAAAACGTAACTTTAACTTGTTAAAAACGTACTTTAACTTGTAAAAAACGTAATTTAAGTTGTCAAAATGTAACTTTAACTTGTCAAAACGTAGTTTAAATTATTAAAAACATACTTTAACTTGTAAAAAACCTACTTTAACTTGTAAAAAACGTACTTTCTCTTGTCAAAACGTAACTTTAACTTTTAAAAAAACCTAATATAACTTGTCAAAACGTAACTTTAACTTGTCAAAACGTAAGTTTAACTTGTTAAAAACATACATTAACTGGTAAAAAATGCATTTTACATTGTAAAAAATGTGGTTTAACATGTAATAAATGTACTTTAACTCGTAAAAACGTACTTCAACTAGTAAAAAATGTACTTTAACTTGTAAAAAATCTACTTTAACCTGTCAAAACTTAACTTTAATTTGTCAAAACGTAAGTTTAACTTGTTATAAACGTAACTTAACTTGTCAGAACATAACTTTAACTTGTCAAACTGTAATTTTAATGTGTCAGAAAGTAACTTAACTGTAACTTTTAAAAAACGTACTTCAACTTGTAAAAAACGTACTTCAACTTGTAAAACACTTGCTTTAACTCGTAAACAACGTACTTTAACTTGTAAAAAACGTATTTTAACGTTTCAAAATGTAACTTTAACTTGTGTAAACGTAACTTTAACTTGTTAAAAACGTACTTTAACTTGTAAAAAACGTACTTTAACTTGTAAAAACGTACTTCAACTTGTAAAATACGTACTTTAACTTGTAAAAAACCTTCTTTAACTTGTCAAAACGTATCTTTAATTTGTCAAAACATAAGTTTAACTTGCTAAAAACGTAATTTAACTTGTCAACACGTAACTTTAACTTATAAAAAACGTACTTTAACTTGTCAAAATGTAATTTTAATGTGTCAAAACGTAACTTTAAGTTGTTAAAACGAAACTTTAACTTGTAAAAAACGTACTTCAACTTGTAAAAAACGTACTTCAACTTGTAAAAAACGTACTTTAACTTGTAAAAAATGTATTTAACTTGTAAAAAACGTACTTTAACTTGTCAAAACGTGACTTTAACTTGTAAAAAACCTACTTTAACTTGCCAAAACGTAACTTTAACTTGTCAAAACGTAACTTTAACTTGAAAAAAACCTAATTTAACTTGTCAAAACGTAACTTTAACTTGTAAAAAACGTACTTTAACATGTAAAAAACGTACTTTAAATTCTAAAAGACGTACTTTAACTTCTCAAAACGTTACTTTAACTTGTAAAAAACCTACATTAACTTGTCAAAACGTAACTGTAACTTGTCAAAACGTGAGTTTAACTTGTAAAAAACATACATTAACTTGTAAAAAAAATACTTTAACTTGTTAAAAATGTGGTTTAACTTGTAACAAATGTACTTTAACTCGTAAAATCGTACTTGAACTAGTAAAAAATGTATTTTAACTTGTAAAAAACCTACTTTAATTTGTCAAAACTTAACTTTAATTTGCCAAAACATAAGTTTAACTTGTTAAAAACGTAATTTAACTTGTCAGAACGTAACTTTAACTTGTCAAAATGTAATTTTAATGTGTTAAAAAGTAACTTAAACTTGTTAAAACTTAACTTTAACTTGTAAAAAACGTACTTCAATTTCTAAAAAACGTACTTCAACTTGTAAAACACTTGCTTTAACTCGTAAAAAACGTACTTTAACTTGTAAAAAACGTATTTTAACGTGTCAAAATGTAACTTTAACTTGTGAAAACGTAACTTTAACTTATTAAAAACGTACTTTAACTTGTAAAAAATGTAATTTAAGTTGTCAAAATGTAACTTTAACTTGTCAAAACGTAACTTTAAATTATTAAAAACGTACTTTAACTTGTAAAAAACCTACTTTAACTTGTAAAAAACGTACTTTCTCTTGTCAAAACGTAACTTTAACTTTTAAAAAAACCTAATTTAACTTGTCAAAACGTAACTTTAACTTTTAAAAAACCTACTTTAACTTGTCAAAACGTAACTTTAACTTGTCAAAAACATACTTTAACTTGTAAAGAACGTATTTTAACTTGTAAAAATCGTACTTTAACTAGTCAAAACGTAACTTTAACTTGTAAAAAACCTACTTTAACTTGTCAAAACGTAACTTTAACTTGTCAAAACGTAACTTTAACTTGAAAAAAACCTAATTTAACTTGTCAAAACGTACTTCAACTTGTAAAACACTTACTTTAACTTGTAAAAAATGTACTTCAACTTGTAAAAAACGTACTGTAACTTGTAAAAAACGTACTTTAACTTGTAAAAAACGTATTTTATCTTGTAAAAAACGTACTTTAACTTGTCAAAAAGTAACTTTAACTTGTAAAAAACCTAGTTTAACTTGTCAAAACGTAACTTTAACTTGTCAAAACGTAAGTTAAACTTGAAAAAAACCTACTTTAACTTGTCCAAACGTAACTTTAACTTGATAAAAACGTACTTTAACATGTAAAAAACGTACTTTAATTTCTAAAAGACGTACTTTAACTTGTCAAAACGTAACTTTAACTTGTAAAAAACCTACATTAACTTGTCAAAACGTAACTTTAACATGTCAAAACTTGAGTTTAACTTGTAAAAAACATACATTAACTTGTAAAAAACATACTTTAACTTGTCAAAAATGTGGTTTAACTTGTAACAAATGTACTTTAACTCGTAAAACCGTACTTCAACTAGTAAAAAATGTACTTTAACTTGTAAAAACCTACTTTAACCTGTCAAAACTTAACTTTAATTTGTCAAAACGTAAGTTTAACTTGTTATAAACGTAATTTAACTTGTCAGAACGTACTTTAACTTGTCAAAAAGTAACTTAGAGTTGTTAAAACTTAACTGTAACTTGTAAAAAACGTACTTCAACTTGTAAAACACTTGCTTTAACTCGTAAACAACGTACTTTAACTTGTAAAAAACGTATTTTAACGTTTCAAAATGTAACTTTAACTTGTTAAAAACGTACTTTAACTTGTAAAAAACGTAATTTAAGTTGTCAAAATGTAACTTTAACTTGTCAAAACGTAACTTTAAATTATTAAAAACATACTTTAACTTGTAAAAAACCTACTTTAACTTGTAAAAAACGTACTTTCTCTTGTCAAAACGTAACTTTAACTTTTAAAAAATCCTAATTTAACTTGTCAAAACGTAACTTTAACTTTTAAAAAACCTACTTTAACTTGTCAAAACGTAACTTTAACTTGTCAAAAACGTACTTTAACTTGTAAAAAACGTATTTATTTTGTAAAAAACGTACTTTAACTTGTCAAAACGTAACTTTACCTTGTAAATAACCTACTTTAACTTGTCAAAACGTAACTTTAACTTATCAAAACGTAACTTTAACTTGAAAAAAACCTACTTTAACTTGTCAAAACGTAACTTTAACATGTTAAAAACGTACTTGAACATGTAAAAAATGTACTTTAATTTCTAAACGACATACTTTAACTTGTCAAAACGTAACTTTAATTTGTAAAAAACCTACTTTAACTTGTCAAAACGTAACTTTAACTTGTCAAAACGTAACTTTAACTTGAAAAAAACCTAATTTAACTTGTCAAAACGTAACTTTAACTTGTAAAAAACGTACTTTAACATGTAAAAAACGTACTTTAAATTCTAAAAGACGTACTTTAACTTCTCAAAACGTTACTTTAACTTGTAAAAAACCTACATTAACTTGTCAAAACGTAACTTTAACTTGTCAAAACTTGAGTTTAACTTGTAAAAAACATACATTAACTTGTAAAAAACATACTTTAACTTGTCAAAAATGTGGTTTAACTTGTAACAAATGTACTTTAACTCGTAAAACCGTACTTCAACTAGTAAAAAATGTACTTTAACTTGTAAAAAACCTACTTTAACCTGTCAAAACTTAACTTTAATTTGTCAAAACATAAGTTTAACTTGTTATAAACGTAATTTAACTTGTCAGAACGTAACTTTAACTTGTCAAAATGTAATTTTAATGTGTCAAAAAGTAACTTAGAGTTGTTAAAACTTAACTGTAACTTGTAAAAAACGTACTTCAACTTGTAAAAAACGTACTTCAACTTGTAAAACACTTGCTTTAACTCGTAAACAACGTACTTTAACTTGTAAAAAACGTATTTTAACGTTTCAAAATGTAACTTTAACTTGTGTAAACGTAACTTTAACTTGTTAAAAACGTACTTTAACTTGTAAAAAACGTAATTTAAGTTGTTAAAATGTAACTTTAACTTGTCAAAACGTAACTTTAAATTATTAAAAACATACTTTAACTTGTAAAAAACCTACTTTAACTTGTAAAAAACGTACTTTCTCTTGTCAAAACGTAACTTTAACTTTTAAAAAAACCTAATATAACTTGTCAAAACGTAACTTTAACTTGTCAAAACGTAAGTTTAACTTGTTAAAAACATACATTAACTGGTAAAAAATGTATTTTACATTGTCAAAAATGTGGTTTAACATGTAATAAATGTACTTTAACTCGTAAAAACGTACTTCAACTAGTAAAAAATGTACTTTAACTTGTAAAAAACCTACTTTAACCTGTCAAAACTTAACTTTAATTTGTCAAAACTTAAGTTTAACTTGTTATAAACGTAACTTAACTTGTCAGAACGTAACTTTAACTTGTCAAAATGTAATTTTAATGTGTCAGAAAGTAACTTAGAGTTGTTAAAACTTAACTCTAACTTTTAAAAAACGTACTTCAACTTGTAAAAAACGTACTTCAACTTGTAAAACACTTGCTTTAACTCGTAAACAACGTACTTTAACTTGTAAAAAACGTATTTTAACGTTTCAAAATGTAACTTTAACTTGTGTAAACGTAACTTTAACTTGTTAAAAACGTACTTTAACTTGTAAAAAACGTACTTTAACTTGTAAAAACGTACTTCAACTTGTAAAATACGTACTTTAACTTGTAAAAAACCTTCTTTCACTTGTCAAAACGTATCTTTAATTTGTCAAAACATAAGTTTAACTTGCTAAAAACGTAATTTAACTTGTCAACACGTAACTTTAACTTATAAAAAACGTACTCTAACTTGTCAAAATGTAATTTTAATGTGTCAAAACGTAACTTTAAGTTGTTAAAACGAAACTTTAACTTGTAAAAAACGTACTTCAACTTGTAAAAAACGTACTTCAACTTGTAAAAAACGTACTTTAACTTGTAAAAAATGTATTTTAACTTGTAAAAAACGTACTTTAACTTGTCAAAACGTGACTTTAACTTGTAAAAAACCTACTTTAACTTGCCAAAACGTAACTTTAACTTGTCAATACGTAACTTTAACTTGAAAAAAACCTAATTTAAGTTGTCAAAACGTAACTTTAACTTGTAAAAACGTACTTTAACATGTAAAAAACGTACTTTAAATTCTAAAAGACGTACTTTAACTTCTCAAAACGTTACTTTAACTTGTAAAAAACCTACATTAACTTGTCAAAACGTAACTTTAACTTGTCAAAACGTGAGTTTAACTTGTAAAAAACATACATTAACTTGTAAAAAACATACTTTAACTTGTTAAAAATGTGGTTTAACTTGTAACAAATGTACTTTAACTCGTAAAATCTTACTTGAACTAGTAAAAAATGTATTTTAACTTGTAAAAAACCTACTTTAATTTGTCAAAACTTAACTTTAATTTGCCAAAACATAAGTTTAACTTGTTAAAAACGTAATTTAACTTGTCAGAACGTAACTTTAACTTGTCAAAATGTAATTTTAATATGTTTAAAAGTAACTTAAACTTGTTAAAACTTAACTTTAACTTGTAAAAAACGTACTTCAATTTCTAAAAAACGTACTTCAACTTGTAAAACACTTGCTTTAACTCGTAAAAAACGTACTTTAACTTGTAAAAAACGTATTTTAACGTGTCAAAATGTAACTTTAACTTGTGAAAACGTAACTTTAACTTATTAAAAACGTACTTTAACTTGTAAAAAATGTAATTAAAGTTGTCAAAATGTAACTTTAACTTGTCAAAACGTAACTTTAAATTCTTAAAAACGTACTTTAACTTGTAAAAAACCTACTTTAACTTGTAAAAAACGTACTTTCTCTTGTCAAAACGTAACTTTAACTTTTAAAAAAACCTAATTTAACTTGTCAAAACGTAACTTTAACTTTGAAAAAACCTACTTTAACTTGTCAAAACGTAACTTTAACTTGTCAAAAACATACTTTAACTTGTAAAGAACGTATTTTAACTTGTAAAAATCGTACTTTAACTAGTCAAAACGTAACTTTAACTTGTAAAAAACCTACTTTAACTTGTCAAAACATAACTTTAACTTGAAAAAAACCTAATTTAACTTGTCAAAACGTACTTCAACTTGTAAAACACTTACTTTAAGTTGTAAAAAATGTACTTCAACTTGTAAAAAACGTACTGTAACTTGTAAAAAACGTACTTTAACTTGTAAAAAACGTATTTTATCGTGTAAAAAACGTACTTTAACTTGTCAAAAAGTAACTTTAACTTGTAAAAAACCTAGTTTAACTTGTCAAAACGTAACTTTAACTTGTCAAAACGTAAGTTTAACTTGAAAAAAACCTACTTTAACTTGTCAAAACGTAACTTTAACTTGTTAAAAACGTACTTTAACATGTAAAAAACGTACTTTAATTTCTAAAAGACGTACTTTAACTTGTCAAAACGTAACTTTAACTTGTAAAAAACCTACATTAACTTGTCAAAACGTAACTTTAACATGTCAAAACTTGAGTTTAACTTGTAAAAAACATACATTAACTTGTAAAAAACATACTTTAACTTGTCAAAAATGTGGTTTAACTTGTAACAAATGTACTTTAACTCGTAAAACCGTACTTCAACTAGTAAAAAATGTACTTTAACTTGTAAAACCCTACTTTAACCTGTCAAAACTTAACTTTAATTTGTCAAAACGTAAGTTTAACTTGTTATAAACGTAATTTAACTTGTCAGAACGTACTTTAACTTGTCAAAAAGTAACTTAGAGTTGTTAAAACTTAACTGTAACTTGTAAAAAACGTACTTCAACTTGTAAAAAACGTACTTCAACTTGTAAAACACTTGCTTTAACTCGTAAACAACGTACTTTAACTTGTAAAAAACGTATTTTAACGTTTCAAAATGTAACTTTAACTTGTGTAAACGTAACTTTAACTTGTTAAAAACGTACTTTAACTTGTAAAAAACGTAATTTAAGTTGTCAAAATGTAACTTTAACTTGTCAAAACGTAACTTTAAATTATTAAAAACATACTTTAACTTGTAAAAAACCTACTTTAACTTGTAAAAAACGTACTTTCTCTTGTCAAAACGTAACTTTAACTTTTAAAAAAACCTAATTTAACTTGTCAAAACGTAACTTTAACTTTTAAAAAACCTACTTTAACTTGTCAAAACGTAACTTTAACTTGTCAAAAACGTACTTTAACTTGTAAAAAACGTATTTATTTTGTAAAAAACGTACTTTAACTTGTCAAAACGTAACTTTAACTTGTAAAAAACCTACTTTAACTTGTCAAAACGTAACTTTAACTTATCAAAACGTAACTTTAACTTGAAAAAAACCTACTTTAACTTGTCAAAACGTAACTTTAACATGTTAAAAACGTACTTGAACATGTAAAAAATGTACTTTAATTTCTAAAAGACGTACTTTAACTTGTCAAAACGTAACTTTAATTTGTAAAAAACCTACTTTAACTTGTCAAAACGTAACTTTAACTTGTCAAAACGTAACTTTAACTTGAAAAAAACCTAATTTAACTTGTCAAAACGTAACTTTAACTTGTAAAAAACGTACTTTAACATGTAAAAAACGTACTTTAAATTCTAAAAGACGTACTTTAACTTCTCAAAACGTTACTTTAACTTGTAAAAAACCTACATTAACTTGTCAAAACGTAACTTTAACTTGTCAAAACTTGAGTTTAACTTGTAAAAAACATACATTAACTTGTAAAAAACATACTTTAACTTGTCAAAAATGTGGTTTAACTTGTAACAAATGTACTTTAACTCGTAAAACCGTACTTCAACTAGTAAAAAATGTACTTTAACTTGTAAAAAACCTACTTTAACCTGTCAAAACTTAACTTTAATTTGTCAAAACATAAGTTTAACTTGTTATAAACGTAATTTAACTTGTCAGAACGTAACTTTAACTTGTCAAAATGTAATTTTAATGTGTCAAAAAGTAACTTAGAGTTGTTAAAACTTAACTGTAACTTGTAAAAAACGTACTTCAACTTGTAAAAAACGTACTTCAACTTGTAAAACACTTGCTTTAACTCGTAAAAAACGTACTTTAACTTGTAAAAAACGTATTTTAACGTGTCAAAATGTAACTTTAACTTGTGAAAACGTAACTTTAACTTGTTAAAAACGTACTTTAACTTGTAAAAAATGTAATTTAAGTTGTCAAAATGTAACTTTAACTTGTCAAAACGTAACTTTAAATTATTAAAAACGTACTTTAACTTGTAAAAAACCTACTTTAACTTGTAAAAAACGTACTTTCTCTTGTCAAAACGTAACTTTAACTTTTAAAAAAACCTAATTTAACTTGTCAAAACGTAACTTTAACTTTTAAAAAACCTACTTTAACTTGTCAAAACGTAACTTTAACTTGTCAAAAACATACTTTAACTTGTAAAGAACGTATTTTAACTTGTAAAAATCGTACTTTAACTAGTCAAAACGTAACTTTAACTTGTAAAAAACCTACTTTAACTTGTCAAAACGTAACTTTAACTTGTCAAAACGTAACTTTAACTTGAAAAAAACCTAATTTAACTTGTCAAAACGTACTTCAACTTGTAAAACACTTACTTTAAGTTGTAAAAAATGTACTTCAACTTGTAAAAAACGTACTGTAACTTGTAAAAAACGTACTTTAACTTGTAAAAAACGTATTTTATCGTGTAAAAAACGTACTTTAACTTGTCAAAAAGTAACTTTAACTTGTAAAAAACCTAGTTTAACTTGTCAAAACGTAACTTTAACTTGTCAAAACGTAAGTTTAACTTGAAAAAAACCTACTTTAACTTGTCCAAACGTAACTTTAACTTGTTAAAAACGTACTTTAACATGTAAAAAACGTACTTTAATTTCTAAAAGACGTACTTTAACTTGTCAAAACGTAACTTTAACTTGTAAAAAACCTACATTAACTTGTCAAAACGTAACTTTAACATGTCAAAACTTGAGTTTAACTTGTAAAAAACATACATTAACTTGTAAAAAACATACTTTAACTTGTCAAAAATGTGGTTTAACTTGTAACAAATGTACTTTAACTCGTAAAACCGTACTTCAACTAGTAAAAAATGTACTTTAACTTGTAAAAACCTACTTTAACCTGTCAAAACTTAACTTTAATTTGTCAAAACGTAAGTTTAACTTGTTATAAACGTAATTTAACTTGTCAGAACGTACTTTAACTTGTCAAAAAGTAACTTAGAGTTGTTAAAACTTAACTGTAACTTGTAAAAAACGTACTTCAACTTGTAAAAAACGTACTTCAACTTGTAAAACACTTGCTTTAACTCGTAAACAACGTACTTTAACTTGTAAAAAACGTATTTTAACGTTTCAAAATGTAACTTTAACTTGTGTAAACGTAACTTTAACTTGTTAAAAACGTACTTTAACTTGTAAAAAACGTAATTTAAGTTGTCAAAATGTAACTTTAACTTGTCAAAACGTAACTTTAAATTATTAAAAACATACTTTAACTTGTAAAAAACCTACTTTAACTTGTAAAAAACGTACTTTCTCTTGTCAAAACGTAACTTTAACTTTTAAAAAATCCTAATTTAACTTGTCAAAACGTAACTTTAACTTTTAAAAAACCTACTTTAACTTGTCAAAACGTAACTTTAACTTGTCAAAAACGTACTTTAACTTGTAAAAAACGTATTTATTTTGTAAAAAACGTACTTTAACTTGTCAAAACGTAACTTTAACTTGTAAATAACCTACTTTAACTTGTCAAAACGTAACTTTAACTTATCAAAACGTAACTTTAACTTGAAAAAAACCTACTTTAACTTGTCAAAACGTAACTTTAACATGTTAAAAACGTACTTGAACATGTAAAAAATGTACTTTAATTTCTAAAAGACGTACTTTAACTTGTCAAAACGTAACTTTAATTTGTAAAAAACCTACTTTAACTTGTCAAAACGTAACTTTAACTTGTCAAAACGTAACTTTAACTTGAAAAAAACCTAATTTAACTTGTCAAAACGTAACTTTAACTTGTAAAAAACGTACTTTAACATGTAAAAAACGTACTTTAAATTCTAAAAGACGTACTTTAACTTCTCAAAACGTTACTTTAACTTGTAAAAAACCTACATTAACTTGTCAAAACGTAACTTTAACTTGTCAAAACTTGAGTTTAACTTGTAAAAAACATACATTAACTTGTAAAAAACATACTTTAACTTGTCAAAAATGTGGTTTAACTTGTAACAAATGTACTTTAACTCGTAAAACCGTACTTCAACTAGTAAAAAATGTACTTTAACTTGTAAAAAACCTACTTTAACCTGTCAAAACTTAACTTTAATTTGTCAAAACATAAGTTTAACTTGTTATAAACGTAATTTAACTTGTCAGAACGTAACTTTAACTTGTCAAAATGTAATTTTAATGTGTCAAAAAGTAACTTAGAGTTGTTAAAACTTAACTGTAACTTGTAAAAAACGTACTTCAACTTGTAAAAAACGTACTTCAACTTGTAAAACACTTGCTTTAACTCGTAAAAAACGTACTTTAACTTGTAAAAAACGTATTTTAACGTGTCAAAATGTAACTTTAACTTGTGAAAACGTAACTTTAACTTATTAAAAACGTACTTTAACTTGTAAAAAATGTAATTTAAGTTGTCAAAATGTAACTTTAACTTGTCAAAACGTAACTTTAAATTCTTAAAAACGTACTTTAACTTGTAAAAAACCTACTTTAACTTGTAAAAAACGTACTTTCTCTTGTCAAAACGTAACTTTAACTTTTAAAAAAACCTAATTTAACTTGTCAAAACGTAACTTTAACTTTTAAAAAACCTACTTTAACTTGTCAAAACGTAACTTTAACTTGTCAAAAACATACTTTAACTTGTAAAGAACGTATTTTAACTTGTAAAAATCGTACTTTAACTAGTCAAAACGTAACTTTAACTTGTAAAAAACCTACTTTAACTTGTCAAAACGTAACTTTAACTTGTCAAAACGTAACTTTAACTTGAAAAAAACCTAATTTAACTTGTCAAAACGTACTTCAACTTGTAAAACACTTACTTTAAGTTGTAAAAAATGTACTTCAACTTGTAAAAAACGTACTGTAACTTGTAAAAAACGTACTTTAACTTGTAAAAAACGTATTTTATCGTGTAAAAAACGTACTTTAACTTGTCAAAAAGTAACTTTAACTTGTAAAAAACCTAGTTTAACTTGTCAAAACGTAACTTTAACTTGTCAAAACGTAAGTTAAACTTGAAAAAAACCTACTTTAACTTGTCCAAACGTAACTTTAACTTGTTAAAAACGTACTTTAACATGTAAAAAACGTACTTTAATTTCTAAAAGACGTACTTTAACTTGTCAAAACGTAACTTTAACTTGTAAAAAACCTACATTAACTTGTCAAAACGTAACTTTAACATGTCAAAACTTGAGTTTAACTTGTAAAAAACATACATTAACTTGTAAAAAACATACTTTAACTTGTCAAAAATGTGGTTTAACTTGTAACAAATGTACTTTAACTCGTAAAACCGTACTTCAACTAGTAAAAAATGTACTTTAACTTGTAAAAACCTACTTTAACCTGTCAAAACTTAACTTTAATTTGTCAAAACGTAAGTTTAACTTGTTATAAACGTAATTTAACTTGTCAGAACGTACTTTAACTTGTCAAAAAGTAACTTAGAGTTGTTAAAACTTAACTGTAACTTGTAAAAAACGTACTTCAACTTGTAAAAAACGTACTTCAACTTGTAAAACACTTGCTTTAACTCGTAAAAAACGTACTTTAACTTGTAAAAAACGTATTTTAACGTTTCAAAATGTAACTTTAACTTGTGTAAACGTAACTTTAACTTGTTAAAAACGTACTTTAACTTGTAAAAAACGTAATTTAAGTTGTCAAAATGTAACTTTAACTTGTCAAAACGTAACTTTAAATTATTAAAAACATACTTTAACTTGTAAAAAACCTACTTTAACTTGTAAAAAACGTACTTTCTCTTGTCAAAACGTAACTTTAACTTTTAAAAAATCCTAATTTAACTTGTCAAAACGTAACTTTAACTTTTAAAAAACCTACTTTAACTTGTCAAAACGTAACTTTAACTTGTCAAAAACGTACTTTAACTTGTAAAAAACGTATTTATTTTGTAAAAAACGTACTTTAACTTGTCAAAACGTAACTTTAACTTGTAAAAAACCTACTTTAACTTGTCAAAACGTAACTTTAACTTATCAAAACGTAACTTTAACTTGAAAAAAACCTACTTTAACTTGTCAAAACGTAACTTTAACATGTTAAAAACGTACTTGAACATGTAAAAAATGTACTTTAATTTCTAAAAGACATACTTTAACTTGTCAAAACGTAACTTTAATTTGTAAAAAACCTACTTTAACTTGTCAAAACGTAACTTTAACTTGTCAAAACGTAACTTTAACTTGAAAAAAACCTAATTTAACTTGTCAAAACGTAACTTTAACTTGTAAAAAACGTACTTTTACATGTAAAAAACGTACTTTAAATTCTAAAAGACGTACTTTAACTTCTCAAAACGTTACTTTAACTTGTAAAAAACCTACATTAACTTGTCAAAACGTAACTTTAACTTGTCAAAACTTGAGTTTAACTTGTAAAAAACATACATTAACTTGTAAAAAACATACTTTAACTTGTCAAAAATGTGGTTTGACTTGTAACAAATGTACTTTATCTCGTAAAACCGTACTTCAACTAGTAAAAAATGTACTTTAACTTGTAAAAAACCTACTTTAACCTGTCAAAACTTAACTTTAATTTGTCAAAACGTAAGTTTAACTTGTTATAAACGTAATTTAACTTGTCAGAACGTAACTTTAACTTGTCAAAATGTAATTTTAATGTGTCAAAAAGTAACTTAGAGTTGTTAAAACTTAACTGTAACTTGTAAAAAACGTACTTCAACTTGTAAAAAACGTACTTCAACTTGTAAAACACTTGCTTTAACTCGTAAACAACGTACTTTAACTTGTAAAAAACGTATTTTAACGTTTCAAAATGTAACTTTAACTTGTGTAAACGTAACTTTAACTTGTTAAAAACGTACTTTAACTTGTAAAAAACGTAATTTAAGTTGTTAAAATGTAACTTTAACTTGTCAAAACGTAACTTTAAATTATTAAAAACATACTTTAACTTGTAAAAAACCTACTTTAACTTGTAAAAAACGTACTTTCTCTTGTCAAAACGTAACTTTAACTTTTAAAAAAACCTAATTTAACTTGTCAAAACGTAACTTTAACTTTTAAAAAACCTACTTTAACTTGTCAAAACGTAACTTTAACTTGTCAAAAACGTACTTTAACTTGTAAAAAACGTACTTTAACTTGTCAAAACGTAACTTTAACTTGTATATAACCTACTTTAACTTGTCAAAACGTAACTTTAACTTATCAAAACGTAACTTTAACTTGAAAAAAACCTACTTTAACTTGTCAAAACGTAACTTTAACATGTTAAAAACCAACTTGAACATGTAAAAAATGTACTTTAATTTCTAAAAGACGTACTTTAACTTGTCAAAACATAACTTTAATTTGTAAAAAACCTACTTTAACTTGTCAAAACGTAACTTTAACTTGTCAAAACGTAACTTTAACTTGAAAAAAACCTAATTTAACTTGTCAAAACGTAACTTTAACTTGTAAAAAACGTACTTTTACATGTAAAAAACGTACTTTAAATTCTAAAATACGTACTTTAACTTCTCAAAACGTTACTTTAACTTGTAAAAAACCTACATTAACTTGTCAAAACGTAACTTTAACTTGTCAAAACTTGAGTTTAACTTGTAAAAAACATACATTAACTTGTAAAAAACATACTTTAACTTGTCAAAAATGTGGTTTAACTTGTAACAAATGTACTTTAACTCGTAAAACCGTACTTCAACTAGTAAAAAATGTACTTTAACTTGTAAAAAACCTACTTTAACCTGTCAAAACTTAACTTTAATTTGTCAAAACGTAAGTTTAACTTGTTATAAACGTAATTTAACTTGTCAGAACGTAACTTTAACTTTTCAAAATATAATTTTAATGTGTCAAAAAGTAACTTAGAGTTGTTAAAACTTAACTGTAACTTGTAAAAAACGTACTTCAACTTGTAAAAAACGTACTTCAACTTGTAAAACACTTGCTTTAACTCGTAAACAACGTACTTTAACTTGTAAAAAACGTATTTTAACGTTTTAAAATGTAACTTTAACTTGTGTAAACGTAACTTTAACTTGTTAAAAACGTACTTTAACTTGTAAAAAACGTAATTTAAGTTGTCAAAATGTAACTTTAACTTGTCAAAACTTAACTTTAAATTATTAAAAACATACTTAAACTTGTAAAAAACCTACTTTAACTTGTAAAAAACGTATTTTCTCTTGTCAAAACGTACCTTTAACTTTTAAAAAAACCTAATTTAACTTGTCAAAACGTAACTTTAACTTTTAAAAAACCTACTTTAACTTGTCAAAACGTAACTTTAACTTGTCAAAAACGTACTTTAACTTATAAAAAACGTATTTTAACTTGTAAAAAACGTACTTTAACTTGTCAAAACGTAACTTTAACTTGTAAAAAACCTACTTTAACTTGTCAAAACGTAACTTTAACTTGTCAAAACGTAACTTTAACTTGAAAAAAACCTACTTTAACTTGTCAAAACGTAACTTTAACATGTTAAAAACGTACTTGAACATGTAAAAAATGTACTTTAATTTCTAAAAGACGTACTTTAACTTGTCAAAACGTAACTTTAATTTGTAAAAAACCTACTTTAACTTGTCAAAACGTAACTTTAACTTGTCAAAACGTAACTTTAACTTGAAAAAAACCTAATTTAACTTGTCAAAACGTAACTTTAACTTGTAAAAAACGTACTTTAACATGTAAAAAACATACTTTAAATTCTAAAAGACGTACTTTAACTTTTCAAAACGTTACTTTAACTTGTAAAAAACCTACATTAACTTGTCAAAACGTAACTTTAACTTGTCAAAACATGAGTTTAACTTGTAAAAAACATACATTAACTTGTAAAAAACATACTTTAACTTGTCAAAAATGTGGTTTAACTTGTAACAAATGTACTTTAACTCGTAAAAACGTACTTCAACTAGTAAAAAATGTACTTTAACTTGTAAAAAACCTACTTTAACCTGTCAAAACTTAACTTTAATTTGTCAAAACATAAGTTTAACTATATATAAACGTAATTTAACTTGTCAGAACGTAACTTTAACTTGTCAAAATGTAATTTTAATGTGTCAAAAAGTAACTTATAGTTGTTAAAACTTAACTGTAACTTGTAAAAAACGTACTTCAACTTGTAAAAAACGTACTTCAACTTGTAAAACACTTGCTTTAACTCGTAAAAAACGTACTTTAACTTGTAAAAAACGTATTTTAACGTTTCAAAATGTAACTTTAACTTGTGAAAACGTAACTTTAACTTGTGAAAACGTAACTTTAACTTGTTAAAAACGTACTTTAACTTGTCAAAAACGTAATTTAAGTTGTCAAAACGTAACTTTAACTTTTAAAAAACCTACTTTAACTTGTCAAAACGTAACTTTAACTTGTCAAAAACGTACTTTAACTTATAAAAAACGTATTTTAGCATGTAAAAAACGTACTTTAACTTGTCAAAACGTAACTTTAACTTGTAAAAAACCTACTTTAACTTGTCAAAACGTAACTTTAACTTGTCAAAACGTAACTTTAACTTGAAAAAAACCTACTTTAACTTGTCAAAACGTAACTTTAACATGTTAAAAACGTACTTGAACATGTAAAAAATGTACTTTAATTTCTAAAAGACGTACTTTAACTTGTCAAAACGTAACTTTAATTTGTAAAAAACCT
The DNA here is from genome assembly GCA_958296335.1 of Urtica urens. Lineage (NCBI taxonomy): Eukaryota > Viridiplantae > Streptophyta > Magnoliopsida > Rosales > Urticaceae > Urtica > Urtica urens. The sequence goes on from CATQIS010000003.1 coordinate 879,279, forward strand.
ACTTTAACTTGTCAAAACGTAACTTTAACTTGTCAAAACGTAACTTTAACTTGAAAAAAACCTAATTTAACTTGTCAAAACGTAACTTTAACTTGTAAAAAACGTACTTTAACATGTAAAAAACATACTTTAAATTCTAAAAGACGTACTTTAACTTTTCAAAACGTTACTTTAACTTGTAAAAAACCTACATTAACTTGTCAAAACGTAACTTTAACTTGTCAAAACTTGAGTTTAACTTGTAAAAAACATACATTAACTTGTAAAAAACATACTTTAACTTGTCAAAAATGTGGTTTAACTTGTAACAAATGTACTTTAACTCGTAAAACCGTACTTCAACTAGTAAAAAATGTACTTTAACTTGTAAAAAACCTACTTTAACCTGTCAAAACTTAACTTTAATTTGTCAAAACGTAAGTTTAACTTGTTATAAACGTAATTTAACTTGTCAGAACGTAACTTTAACTTTTCAAAATATAATTTTAATGTGTCAAAAAGTAACTTAGAGTTGTTAAAACTTAACTGTAACTTGTAAAAAACGTACTTCAACTTGTAAAAAACGTACTTCAACTTGTAAAACACTTGCTTTAACTCGTAAACAACGTACTTTAACTTGTAAAAAACGTATTTTAACGTTTTAAAATGTAACTTTAACTTGTGTAAACGTAACTTTAACTTGTTAAAAACGTACTTTAACTTGTAAAAAACGTAATTTAAGTTGTCAAAATGTAACTTTAACTTGTAAAAATTTAACTTTAAATTATTAAAAACATACTTAAACTTGTAAAAAACCTACTTTAACTTGTAAAAAACGTATTTTCTCTTGTCAAAACGTACCTTTAACTTTTAAAAAAACCTAATTTAACTTGTCAAAACGTAACTTTAACTTTTAAAAAACCTACTTTAACTTGTCAAAACGTAACTTTAACTTGTCAAAAACGTACTTTAACTTATAAAAAACGTATTTTAGCATGTAAAAAACGTACTTTAACTTGTCAAAACGTAACTTTAACTTGTAAAAAACCTACTTTAACTTGTCAAAACGTAACTTTAACTTGTCAAAACGTAACTTTAACTTGAAAAAAACCTACTTTAACTTGTCAAAACGTAACTTTAACATGTTAAAAACGTACTTGAACATGTAAAAAATGTACTTTAATTTCTAAAAGTCGTACTTTAACTTGTCAAAACGTAACTTTAACTTGAAAAAAACCTAATTTAACTTGTCAAAACGTAACTTTAACTTGTAAAAAACGTACTTTAAGACGTACTTTAACTTTTCAAAACGTTACTTTAACTTGTAAAAAACCTACATTAACTTGTCAAAACGTAACTTTAACTTGTCAAAACATGAGTTTAACTTGTAAAAAACATACATTAACTTGTAAAAAACATACTTTAACTTGTCAAAAATGTGGTTTAACTTGTAACAAATGTACTTTAACTCGTAAAAACGTACTTCAACTAGTAAAAAATGTACTTTAACTTGTAAAAAACCTACTTTAACCTGTCAAAACTTAACTTTAATTTGTCAAAACATAAGTTTAACTATATATAAACGTAATTTAACTTGTCAGAACGTAACTTTAAATTGTCAAAATGTAATTTTAATGTGTCAAAAAGTAACTTATAGTTGTTAAAACTTAACTGTAACTTGTAAAAAACGTACTTCAACTTGTAAAAAACGTACTTCAACTTGTAAAACACTTGCTTTAACTCGTAAAAAACGTACTTTAACTTGTAAAAAACGTATTTTAACGTTTCAAAATGTAACTTTAACTTGTGAAAACGTAACTTTAACTTGTGAAAACGTAACTTTAACTTGTTAAAAACGTACTTTAACTTGTAAAAAACGTAATTTAAGTTGTCAAAATGTAACTTTAACTTGTAAAAACTTAACTTTAAATTATTAAAAACATACTTTAACTTGTAAAAAACCTACTTTAACTTGTAAAAAACGTAATTTCTCTTGTCAAAACGTAACTTTAACTTTTAAAAAAACCTAATATAACTTGTCAAAACGTAACTTTAACTTTTAAAAAACCTACTTTAACTTGTCAAAACGTAACTTTAACTTGTCAAAAATGTACTTTAACTTGTAAAAAACGTATTTTAACTTGTAAAAAACGTACTTTAACTTGTCAACACGTAAATTTAACTTGTAAAAAACCTACTTTTACTTGTCAAAACGTAACTTTAACTTATCAAAACGTAACTTTAACTTGAAAAAAACCTACTTTAACTTGTCAAAACGTAACTTTAACATGTTAAAAACGTACTTGAACATGTAAAAAATGTACTTTAGTTTCTAAAAGACGTACTTTAACTTGTCAAAACGTAACTTTAATTTGTAAAAAACCTACTTTAACTTGTCAAAACGTAACTTTAACTTGTCAAAACGTAACTTTAACCTGAAAAAAACCTAATTTAACTTGTCAAAACGTAACTTTAACTTGTAAAAAACGTACTTTAACATGTAAAAAATGTACTTTAAATTCTAAAAGACGTACTTTAACTTCTCAAAATGTTACTTTAACTTGTAAAAAACCTACATTAACTTGTCAAAACGTAACTTTAACTTGTCAAAACTTGAGTTTAACTTGTAAAAAACATACATTAACTTGTAAAAATCATACTTTAACTTGTCAAAAATGTGGTTTAACATGTAATAAATGTACTTTAACTCGTAAAAACGTACTTCAACTAGTAAAAAATGTACTTTAACTTGTAAAAAACCTACTTTAACCTGTCAAAACTTAACTTTAATTTGTCAAAACGTAAGTTTAACTTGTTATAAACGTAATTTAACTTGTCATAACGTAACTTTAACTTGTCAAAATGTAATTTTAATGTGTCAAAAAGTAACTTAGAGTTGTTAAAACTTAACTGTAACTTGTAAAAACCGTACTTCAACTTGTAAAAAACGTACTTCAACTTGTAAAACACTTGCTTTAACTCGTAAACAACGTACTTTAACTTGTAAAAAACGTATTTTAACGTTTCAAAATGTAACTTTAACTTGTGTAAACGTAACTTTAACTTGTTAAAAACGTACTTTAACTTGTAAAAAACGTAATTTAAGTTGTCAAAATGTAACTTTAACTTGTCAAAACGTAACTTTAAATTATTAAAAACATACTTTAACTTGTAAAAAACCTACTTTAACTTGTAAAAAACGTACTTTCTCTTGTCAAAACGTAACTTTAACTTTTAAAAAAACCTAATTTAACTTGTCAAAACGTAACTTTAACTTTGAAAAAACCTACTTTAACTTGTCAAAACGTAACTTTAACTTGTCAAAAACATACTTTAACTTGTAAAGAACGTATTTTAACTTGTAAAAATCGTACTTTAACTAGTCAAACCGTAACTTTAACTTGTAAAAAACCTACTTTAACTTGTCAAAACGTAACTTTAACTTGTCAAAACGTAACTTTAACTTGAAAAAAACCTAATTTAACTTGTCAAAACGTACTTCAACTTGTAAAACACTTACTTTAAGTTGTAAAAAATGTACTTCAACTTGTAAAAAACGTACTGTAACTTGTAAAAAACGTACTTTAACTTGTAAAAAACGTATTTTATCGTGTAAAAAACGTACTTTAACTTGTCAAAAAGTAACTTTAACTTGTCAAAACGTAAGTTAAACTTGAAAAAAACCTACTTTAACTTGTCCAAACGTAACTTTAACTTGTTAAAAACGTACTTTAACATGTAAAAAACGTACTTTAATTTCTAAAAGACGTACTTTAACTTGTCAAAACGTAACTATAACTTGTAAAAAACCTACATTAACTTGTCAAAACGTAACTTTAACATGTCAAAACTTGAGTTTAACTTGTAAAAAACATACATTAACTTGTAAAAAACATACTTTAACTTGTCAAAAATGTGGTTTAACTTGTAACAAATGTACTTTAACTCGTAAAACCGTACTTCAACTTGTAAAAAATGTACTTTAACTTGTAAAAACCTACTTTAACCTGTCAAAACTTAACTTTAATTTGTCAAAACGTAAGTTTAACTTGTTATAAACGTAATTTAACTTGTCAGAACGTACTTTAACTTGTCAAAAAGTAACTTAGAGTTGTTAAAACTTAACTGTAACTTGTAAAAAACGTACTTCAACTTGTAAAAAACGTACTTCAACTTGTAAAACACTTGCTTTAACTCGTAAAAAAACGTACTATAACTTGTAAAAAACGTATTTTAACGTTTCAAAATGTAACTTTAACTTGTGAAAACGTAACTTTAACTTGTGAAAACGTAACTTTAACTTGTTAAAAACGTACTTTAACTTGTAAAAAACGTAATTTAAGTTGTCAAAATGTAACTTTAACTTGTAAATAACCTACTTTAACTTGTCAAAACGTAACTTTAACATGTTAAAAACGTACTTGAACATGTAAAAAATGTACTTTAATTTCTAAACGACATACTTTAACTTGTCAAAACGTAACTTTAATTTGTAAAAAACATACTTTAACTTGTCAAAACGTAACTTTAACTTGTCAAAACGTAACTTTAACTTGAAAAAAACCTAATTTAACTTGTCAAAACGTAACTTTAACTTGTAAAAAACGTACTTTTACATGTAAAAAACGTACTTTAAATTCTAAAAGACGTACTTTAACTTCTCAAAACGTTACTTTAACTTGTAAAAAACCTACATTAACTTGTCAAAACGTAACTTTAACTTGTCAAAACTTGAGTTTAACTTGTAAAAACCATACATTAACTTGTAAACAACATACTTTAACTTGTCAAAAATGTGGTTTAACTTGTAACAAATGTACTTTATCTCGTAAAACCGTACTTCAACTAGTAAAAAATGTACTTTAACTTGTAAAAAACCTACTTTAACCTGTCAAAACTTAACTTTAATTTGTCAAAACGTAAGTTTAACTTGTTATAAACGTAATTTAACTTGTCAGAACGTAACTTTAACTTGTCAAAATGTAATTTTAATGTGTCAAAAAGTAACTTAGAGTTGTTAAAACTTAACTGTAACTTGTAAAAAACGTACTTCAACTTGTAAAACACTTGCTTTAACTCGTAAACAACGTACTTTAACTTGTAAAAAACGTATTTTAACGTTTCAAAATGTAACTTTAACTTGTGTAAACGTAACTTTAACTTGTTAAAAACGTACTTTAACTTGTAAAAAACGTAATTTAAGTTGTTAAAATGTAACTTTAACTTGTCAAAACGTAACTTTAAATTATTAAAAACATACTTTAACTTGTAAAAAACCTACTTTAACTTGTAAAAAACGTACTTTCTCTTGTCAAAACGTAACTTTAACTTTTAAAAAAACCTAATTTAACTTGTCAAAACGTAACTTTAACTTTTAAAAAACCTACTTTAACTTGTCAAAACGTAACTTTAACTTGTCAAAAACGTACTTTAACTTGTAAAAAACGTATTTTAACTTGTAAAAAACGTACTTTAACTTGTCAAAACGTAACTTTAACTTGTAAATAACCTACTTTAACTTGTCAAAACGTAACTTTAACTTATCAAAACGTAACTTTAACTTGAAAAAAACCTACTTTAACTTGTCAAAACGTAACTTTAACATGTTAAAAACCAACTTGAACATGTAAAAAATGTACTTTAATTTCTAAAAGACGTACTTTAACTTGTCAAAACGTAACTTTAATTTGTAAAAAACCTACTTTAACTTGTCAAAACGTAACTTTAACTTGTCAAAACGTAACTTTAACTTGAAAAAAACCTAATTTAACTTGTCAAAACGTAACTTTAACTTGTAAAAAACGTACTTTTACATGTAAAAAACGTACTTTAAATTCTAAAAGACGTACTTTAACTTCTCAAAACGTTACTTTAACTTGTAAAAAACCTACATTAACTTGTCAAAACGTAACTTTAACTTGTCAAAACATGAGTTTAACTTGTAAAAAACATACATTAACTTGTAAAAAACATACTTTAACTTGTCAAAAATGTGGTTTAACTTGTAACAAATGTACTTTAACTCGTAAAAACGTACTTCAACTAGTAAAAAATGTACTTTAACTTGTAAAAAACCTACTTTAACCTGTCAAAACTTAACTTTAATTTGTCAAAACATAAGTTTAACTATATATAAACGTAGTTTAACTTGTCAGAACGTAACTTTAACTTGTCAAAATGTAATTTTAATGTGTCAAAAAGTAACTTAGAGTTGTTATAACTTAACTGTAACTTGTAAAAAACGTACTTCAACTTGTAAAAAACGTACTTCAACTTGTAAAACACTTGCTTTAACTCGTAAAAAACGTACTTTAACTTGTAAAAAACGTATTTTAACGTTTCAAAATGTAACTTTAACTTGTGAAAACGTAACTTTAACTTGTGAAAACGTAACTTTAACTTGTTAAAAACGTACTTTAACTTGTAAAAAACGTAATTTAAGTTGTCAAAATGTAACTTTAACTTGTAAAAACTTAACTGTAAATTATTAAAAACATACTTTAACTTGTAAAAAACCTACTTTAACTTGTAAAAAACGTACTTTCTCTTGTCAAAACGTAACTTTAACTTTTAAAAAAACCTAATATAACTTGTCAAAACGTAACTTTAACTTTTAAAAAACCTACTTTAACTTGTCAAAACGTAACTTTAACTTGTCAAAAATGTACTTTAACTTGTAAAAAACGTATTTTAACTTGTAAAAACCGTACTTTAATTTGTCAACACGTAAATTTAACTTGTAAAAAACCTACTTTTACATGTCAAAACGTAACTTTAACTTATCAAAACGTAACTTTAACTTGAAAAAAACCTACTTTAACTTGTCAAAACGTAACTTTAACATGTTAAAAACGTACTTGAACATGTAAAAAATGTACTTTAATTTCTAAAAGACGTACTTTAACTTGTCAAAACGTAACTTTAATTTGTCAAAAACCTACTTTAACTTGTCAAAACGTAACTTTAACTTGTCAAAACGTAACTTTAACCTGAAAAAAACCTAATTTAACTTGTCAAAACGTAACTTTAACTTGTAAAAAACGTACTTTAACATGTAAAAAATGTGCTTTAAATTCTAAAAGACGTACTTTAACTTCTCAAAATGTTACTTTAACTTGTAAAAAACCTATATTAACTTGTCAAAACGTAACTTTAACTTGTCAAAACTTGAGTTTAACTTGTAAAAAACATACATTAACTTGTAAAAATCATACTTTAACTTGTCAAAAATGTGGTTTAACATGTAATAAATGTACTTTAACTCGTAAAAACGTACTTCAACTAGTAAAAAATGTACTTTAACTTGTAAAAAACCTACTTTAACCTGTCAAAACTTAACTTTAATTTGTCAAAACGTAAGTTTAACTTGTTATAAACGTAATTTAACTTGTGAGAACGTAACTTTAACTTGACAAAATGTAATTTTAATGTGTCAAAAAGTAACTTAGAGTTGTTAAAACTTAACTGTAACTTGTAAAAAACGTACTTCAACTTGTAAAACACTTGCTTTAACTCGTAAACAACGTACTTTAACTTGTAAAAAACGTATTTTAACGTTTCAAAATGTAACTTTAACTTGTGTAAACGTAACTTTAACTTGTTAAAAACGTACTTTAACTTGTAAAAAACGTAATTTAAGTTGTCAAAATGTAACTTTAACTTGTCAAAACGTAACTTTAAATTATTAAAAACATACTTTAACTTGTAAAAAACCTACTTTAACTTGTAAAAAACGTACTTTCTCTTGTCAAAACGTAACTTTAACTTTTAAAAAAACCTAATTTAACTTGTCAAAACGTAACTTTAACTTTTAAAAAACCTACTTTAACTTGTCAAAACGTAACTTTAACTTGTCAAAAACGTACTTTAACTTGTAAAAAACGTATTTTAACTTGTAAAAAACGTACTTTAACTTGTCAAAACGTAACTTTAACTTGTATATAACCTACTTTAACTTGTCAAAACGTAACTTTAACTTATCAAAACGTAACTTTAACTTGAAAAAAACCTACTTTAACTTGTCAAAACGTAACTTTAACATGTTAAAAACCAACTTGAACATGTAAAAAATGTACTTTAATTTCTAAAAGACGTACTTTAACTTGTCAAAACGTAACTTTAATTTGTAAAAAACCTACTTTAACTTGTCAAAACGTAACTTTAACTTGTCAAAACGTAACTTTAACTTGAAAAAAACCTAATTTAACTTGTCAAAACGTAACTTTAACTTGTAAAAAACGTACTTTTACATGTAAAAAACGTACTTTAAATTCTAAAAGACGTACTTTAACTTCTCAAAACATTACTTTAACTTGTAAAAAACCTACATTAACTTGTCAAAACGTAACTTTAACTTGTCAAAACTTGAGTTTAACTTGTAAAAAACATGCATTAACTTGTAAAAAACATACTTTAACTTGTCAAAAATGTGGTTTAACTTGTAACAAATGTACTTTAACTCGTAAAACCGTACTTCAACTAGTAAAAAATGTACTTTAACTTGTAAAAAACCTACTTTAACCTGTCAAAACTTAACTTTAATTTGTCAAAACGTAAGTTTAACTTGTTATAAACGTAATTTAACTTGTCAGAACGTAACTTTAACTTTTAAAAAATGTAATTTTAATGTGTCAAAAAGTAACTTAGAGTTGTTAAAACTTAACTGTAACTTGTAAAAAACGTACTTCAACTTGTAAAAAACGTACTTCAACTTGTAAAACACTTGCTTTAACTCGTAAACAACGTACTTTAACTTGTAAAAAACGTATTTTAACGTTTCAAAATGTAACTTTAACTTGTGTAAACGTAACTTTAACTTGTTAAAATGTAACTTTAACTTGTAAAAACGTAACTTTAAATTGTTAAATACATACTTTAACTTGTAAAAAACCTACTTTAACTTGTAAAAAACGTACTTTCTCTTGTCAAAACGTACTTTTAACTTTTAAAAAAACCTAATTTAACTTGTCAAAACGTAACTTTAACTTTTAAAAAACCTACTTTAACTTGTCAAAACGTAACTTTAACTTGTCAAAAACGTACTTTAACTTATAAAAAACGTATTTTAGCATGTAAAAAACCTACTTTAACTTGTCAAAACGTAACTTTAACTTGTCAAAACGTAACTTTAACTTGAAAAAAACGTACTTTAACTTGTCAAAACGTAACTTTAACATGTTAAAAACGTACTTGAACATGTAAAAAATGTACTTTAATTTCTAAAAGACGTACTTTAACTTGTCAAAACGTAACTTTAATTTGTAAAAAACCTACTTTAACTTGTCAAAACGTAACTTTAACTTGTCAAAACGTAACTTTAACTTGAAAAAAAACCTAATTTAACTTGTCAAAACGTAACTTTAACTTGTAAAAAACGTACTTTAACATGTAAAAAACATACTTTAAATTCTAAAAGACGTACTTTAACTTTTCAAAACGTTCCTTTAACTTGTAAAAAAGTTACATTAACTTGTCAAAACGTAACTTTAACTTGTCAAAACATGAGTTTAACTTGTAAAAAACATACATTAACTTGTAAAAAACATACTTTAACTTGTCAAAAATGTGGTTTAACTTGTAACAAATGTACTTTAACTCGTAAAAACGTACTTCCACTAGTAAAAGATGTACTTTAACTTGTAAAAAACCTACTTTAACCTGTCAAAACTTAACTTTAATTTGTCAAAACATAAGTTTAACTATATATAAACGTAATTTAACTTGTCAGAACGTAACTTTAACTTGTCAAAATGTAATTTTAATGTGTCAAAAAGTAACTTAGAGTTGTTAAAACTTAATTGTAACTTGTAAAAAACGTACTTCAACTTGTAAAAAACGTACTTCAACTTGTAGAACACTTGCTTTAACTCGTAAAAAACGTACTTTAACTTGTAAAAAACGTATTTTAACGTTTCAAAATGTAACTTTAACTTGTGAAAACATAACTTTAACTTGTGAAAACGTAACTTTAACTTGTTAAAAACGTACTTTAACTTGTAAAAAACGTAATTTAAGTTGTCAAAATGTAACTTTAACTTGTCAAAACGTAGTTTAAATTATTAAAAACATACTTTAACTTGTAAAAAACCTACTTTAACTTGTAAAAAACGTACTTTCTCTTGTCAAAACGTAACTTTAACTTTTAAAAAAACCTAATTTAACTTGTCAAAACGTAACTTTAACTTTTAAAAAACCTACTTTAACTTGTCAAAACGTAACTTTAACTTGTCAAAAATGTACTTTAACTTGTAAAAAACGTATTTTAACTTGTAAAAAACGTACTTTAACTTGTCAACACGTAAATTTAACTTGTAAAAAACCTACTTTTACTTGTCAAAACGTAACTTTAACTTATCAAAACGTAACTTTAACTTGAAAAAAACCTACTTTAACTTGTCAAAACGTAACTTTAACATGTTAAAAACGTACTTGAACATGTAAAAAATGTACTTTAATTTCTAAAAGACGTACTTTAACTTGTCAAAACGTAACTTTAATTTGTAAAAAACCTACTTTAACTTGTCAAAACGTAACTTTAACTTGTCAAAACGTAACTTTAACCTGAAAAAAACCTAATTTAACTTGTCAAAACGTAACTTTAACTTGTAAAAAACGTACTTTAACTGGTAAAAAATGTACTTTAAATTCTAAAAGACGTACTTTAACTTCTCAAAATGTTACTTTAACTTGTAAAAAACCTACATTAACTTGTCAAAACGTAACTTTAACTTGTCAAAACTTGAGTTTAACTTGTAAAAAACATACATTAACTTGTAAAAATCATACTTTAACTTGTCAAAAATGTGGTTTAACATGTAATAAATGTACTTTAACTCGTAAAAACGTACTTCAACTAGTAAAAAGTGTACTTTAACTTGTAAAAAACCTACTTTAACCTATCAAAACTTAACTTTAATTTGTCAAAACATAAGTTTAACTTGTTATAAACGTAATTTAACTTGTTAGAACGTAACTTTAACTTGTCAAAATGTAATTTTAATGTGTCAAAAAGTAACTTAGTGTTGTTAAAACTTAACTGTAACTTGTAAAAAACGTACTTTAACTTGTAAAAAACGTACTTCAACTTGTAAAACACTTGCTTTAACTCGTAAAAACGTACTTTAACTTGTAAAAAACGTATTTTAACGTTTCAAAATGTAACTTTAACTTGTGAAAACGTAACTTTAACTTGTTAAAAACATACTTTAACTTGTAAAAAACGTAATTTAAGTTGTCAAAATGTAACTTTAACTTATCAATACGTAAATTTAAATTATTAAAAACATACTTTAACTTGTAAAAAACCTACTTTAATTTGTAAAAAACGTACTTTCTCTTGTCAAAACGTAACTTTAACTTTTAAAAAACCTACTTTAACTTGTCAAAACGTAACTTTAACTTTTAAAAACCTACTTTAACTTGTCAAAACGTAACTTTAACTTGTCAAAAACGTACTTTAACTTGTAAAAAACGTACTTTAACTTGTCAAAACGTAATTTTAACTTGTAAAAAACCTACTTTAACTTGTGAAAACGTAACTTTAACTTGTTAAAAACGTACTTTAACTTGTAAAAAACGTAATTTAAGTTGTCAAAATGTAACTATAACTTGTCAAAATGTAACTTTAAATTATTAAAAACATACTTTAACTTGTAAAAAACCTACTTTAACTTATAAAAAAAGTACTTTCTATTGTCAAAATGTAACTTTAACTTTTAAAAAAACCTAATTTAACTTGTCACAACGTAACTTTAACTTTTAAAAAACCTACTTTAACTTGTCAAAACGTAACTTTAATTTGTCAAAAACGTACTTTAACTTGTAAAAACGTATTTTAACTTGTAAAAAACGTACTTTAACTTGTCAAAACGTAACTTTAACTTGTAAAAAACTTACTTTAACTTGTTAAAACGTAACTTTAACTTGTCAAAACGTAACTTTAACTTGAAAAAAACCTACTTTAACTTGTCAAAACGTAATTTTAACATGTTAAAAACATACTTTAACATGTAAAAAATGTACTTTAATTTCTAAAAGACGTACTTTAACTTGTCAAAACGTAACTTTTACTTGTAAAAAACCTACTTTACCTTGTCAAAACGTAAATTTAACTTGTCAAAACGTATATTTAACTTGAAAAAAACCTACTTTAACTTGTCAAAACGTAACTTTAACTTGTTAAAAACGTACTTTAACATGTAAAAAACGTACTTTAAATTCTAAAAGACGTACTTTAACTTGTCAAAACGTAACATTAACTTGTAAAAAACCTACATTAACTTGTCAAAATGTAAATTTAACATGTCAAAACGTGAATTTAACTTGTTAAAAACATACATTAACTTGTAAAAAACATACTTTAACTTGTCAAAAATGTGGTTTAACTTGTAACAGATGTATTTTAACTCGTAAAAACGTAGGTCAACTAGTAGAAAATGTACTTTAACTTGTAAAATACCTACTTTAACTTGTCAAAACTTAACTTTAATTTGTCAAAACATAAGTTTAACCTGTTAAAAACGTAATTTAACTTGTCAGAACGTAACTTTAACTTGTGAAAATGTAATTTTAATGTGTCAAAAAGTAACTTAAAGTTGTTACAACTTAACTTTAACTTGTAAAAAACGTACTTCAACTTGTAAAACACTTGCTTTAACTCGTAAAAAATGTACTTTAACTTGTAAAAAACGTATTTTAACGTGTCAAAATGTATCTTTAACTTGTGAAAACGTAACCTTAACTTGTTAAAAACGTACTTTAACTTGTAAAAAACGTAATTTAAGTTGTCAAAATGTAACTTTAACTTGTCAAAACGTAACTTTAAATTATTAAAAACGTACTTTAACTTGTAAAAAACCTACTTTAACTTGTAAAAAACGTACTTTCTCTTGTCAAAACATAAGTTTAACTTTTAAAAAACCTACTTTAATTTGTCAAAACGTTACTTTAACTTTTAAAAAACCTACTTTAACTTGTCAAAACGTACTTTAACTTTTAAAAAACGTACTTTTACTTCTAAAAAATGTACCTTAACTTGTCAAAACGTAACTTTAACTTGTAAAAACCTACTTTAACATGTCAAAACGTAACTTTAACTTGTTAAAAACGTACTTTAACTTGTAAAAAACGTACTTTTACTTCTAAAAAATGTATCTTAACTTGTCAAAACGTAACTTTAACTTGTAAAAACCTACTTTAACATGTCAAAACGTAACTTTAACTTGTCAAAACGTAAGTTTAACTTGTTAAACACATACATTAACTTGTAAAAAACGTACTTTAACTTGTAAAACACTTACTTTAACTTGTAATAAATGGACTTTAACTTGTAAAAACTTATTTCAACTTGTAAAAAACGTACTTTAACTTGTAAAAAACATACTTTAACTTGTAAAAAACCTTCTTTAACTTGTCAAAACGTAACCTTAACATGTCAAAACGTAAGTTTAACTTGTTATAAACATACATTAACTTGTAAAAAACGTACTTTAACTTGTCAAAAATGTGGTTTAACTTGTAACAAATGTACTTTAACTTGTAAAAACGTACTTCAACTTGTAAAAAACGTACTTTAACTTGTCAAAACGTAACTTTAATTTGTCAAAACGTAAGTTTAACTTGTTAAAAACATAAATTAACTTGTTAAAATGTAACTTTAACAAGTAAAAATTGTACTTTAACATGTCTAAATGTAATTTTAATGTGTCAAAGCGTAACCTTAAGTTGTTAAAACGTAAATTTAACTAGTAAAAAATGTACTTTAACATGTAAAAAACGTATTTCAACTTTTAAAACACTTACTTTAACTTGTCAAAAACGTACTTCAACTTGTAGAAAACGTACTTTAACTTGTAAAAAAGTATTTTAACGTGTCAAATTGTAACTTTAACGTGTCAAAACGTAACTTTAACTTGTTAAAAACGTACTTTAACTTGTACAAAAACTACTTTAACTTGTACAAAAATATACTTTAACTTGTCAAAACGTACTTTTAACTTGTAAAAAACTTACTTTAACTTGTCAAAACGTAACTTTAACTTGATAAAAACGTACTTTAACTTGTAAAAAACGTACTTTTACTTCTAAAAAATTTACCTTAACTTGTCAAAACGTAAATTTAACTTGTAAAAACCTACTTTAACATGTCAAAACGTAACTTTGACTTGTCAAAACGTAAGTTTAACTTGTTAAAAACATACATTAACTTGTAAAAAACGTACTTTAAGTTGTAAAACACTTACTTTAACTTGTAATAAATGGACTTTAACATGTAAAAACTTATTTCAACTTATAAAAAACGTACTTTAACTAGTAAAAAACATACTTTAACTTGTAAAAAAACCTTCTTTAGCTTGTCAAAACGTAACCTTAACATGTCAAAACGTAAGTTTAACTTGTTATAAACATACATTAACTTGTAAAAAACGTACTTAAACTTGCCAAAAATGTGGTTTAACTTGTAACAAATGTACTTTAACTTGTAAAAACGTACTTCAACTTGTAAAAAACGTACTTTAACTTGTAAAAAACCTACCTTAACTTGTCAAAACATAACTTTAATTTGTCAAAACGTAAGTTTAACTTGTTAAAAACATAAATTAACTTGTTAAAATGTAACTTTAATATGTAAAAATTGTACTTTAACCTGTCAAAATGTAATTTAATGTGTCAAAGCGTAACCTTAAGTCGTTAAAACGTAAATTTAACTGGTAAAAAAAGTACTTTAACTTGTAAAAAACGTATTTCAAATTGTAAAACACTTACTTTAACTTGTCAAAAACGTACTTCAACTTGTAAAACACGTACTTTAACTTGTAAAAAAGTATTTTAACGTGTCAAATTGTAACTTTAACGTGTCAAAACGTAACTTTAACTTGTTAAAAACGTACTTTAACTTGTAAAAAAACTACTTTAACTTGTAAAAAAATATACTTTAACTTGTCAAAACGTACTTTTAACTTGTAAAAAACCTATTTTAACTTGTCAAAACGTAACTTTAACTTAATAAAAACGTACTTTAACTTGTAAAAAACGTACTTTTACTTCTAAAAAATGTACCTTAACTTGTAAAAACGTAACTTTAACTTGTAAAAACCTACTTTAACATGTCAAAACGTAACTTTGACTTGTCAAAACGTAAGTTTAACTTGTTAAAAACATACATTAACTTGTAAAAAACGTACTTTAACTTGTAAAACACTTACTTTAACTTGTAATAAATGGACTTTAACTTGTAAAAACTTATTTCAACTTGTAAAAAACGTACTTTAACTTGTAAAAAACATACTTTAACTTGTAAATAACCTTCTTTAACTTGTCAAAACGTAACCTTAACATGTCAAAACGTAAGTTTAACTTGTTATAAACATACATTAACTTGTAAAAAACGTACTTTAACTTGCCAAAAATGTGGTTTAACTTGTAACAAATGTACTTTAACTTGTAAAAACGTACTTCAACTTGTAAAAAACGTACTTTAACTTGTAAAAAACCTACTTTAACTTGTCAAAACATAACTTTAATTTGTCAAAACGTAAGTTTAACTTGTTAAAAACATAAATTAACTTGTTAAAATGTAACTTTAACAAGTAAAAATTGTACTTTAACCTGTCAAAATGTAATTTTAATGTGTCAAAGCGTAACCTTAAGTTGTTAAAACGTAAATTTAACTAGTAAAAAATGTACTTTAACTTGTAAAAAACGTATTTCAACTTGTAAAACACTTACTTTAACTTGTCAAAAACGTACTTCAACTTGTAAAAAACGTACTTTAACTTGTAAAAAAGTATTTTAACGTGTCAAATTGTAACTTTAACGTGTCAAAACGTAACTTTAACTTGTTAAAAACGTACTTTAACTTGTAAAAAAACTACTTTAACTTGTAAAAAAATATACTTTAACTTGTCAAAACGTACTTTTAACTTGTAAAAAACCTACTTTAACTTGTCAAAACGTAACTTTAACTTGATAAAAACGTACTTTAACTTGTAAAAAACGTACTTTTACTTCTAAAAAATGTACCTTAACTTGTCAAAACGTAACTTTAACTTGTAAAAACCTACTTTAACATGTCAAAACGTAACTTTGACTTGTCAAAACGTAACTTTGACTTGTCAAAACGTAAGTTTAACTTGTTAAAAACATACATTAACTTGTAAAAAACGTACTTTAAGTTGTAAAACACTTACTTTAACTTGTAATAAATGGACTTTAACATGTAAAAACTTATTTCAACTTATAAAAAACGTACTTTAACTTGTAAAAAACATACTTTAACTTGTAAAAAAACCTTCTTTAGCTTGTCAAAACGTAACCTTAACATGTCAAAACGTAAGTTTAACTTGTTATAAACATACATTAACTTGTAAAAAACGTACTTTAACTTGCCAAAAATGTGGTTTAACTTGTAACAAATGTACTTTAACTTGTAAAAACGTACTTCAACTTGTAAAAAACGTACTTTAACTTGTAAAAAACCTACTTTAACTTGTCAAAACATAACTTTAATTTGTCAAAACGTAAGTTTAACTTGTTAAAAACATAAATTAACTTGTTAAAATGTAACTTTAACAAGTAAAAATTGTACTTTAACCTGTCAAAATGTAATTTTAATGTGTCAAAGCGTAACCTTAAGTTGTTAAAACGTAAATTTAACTGGTAAAAAATGTACTTTAACTTGTAAAAAACGTATTTCAACTTGTAAAACACTTACTTTAACTTGTCAAAAACGTACTTCAACTTGTAAAAAACGTACTTTAACTTGTAAAAAAGTATTTTAACGTGTCAAATTGTAACTTTAACGTGTCAAAACGTAACTTTAACTTGTTAAAAACGTACTTTAACTTGTAAAAAAACTACTTTAACTTGTAAAAAAATATACTTTAACTTGTCAAAACGTACTTTTAACTTGTAAAAAACCTACTTTAACTTGTCAAAACGTAACTTTAACTTGATAAAAACGTACTTTAACTTGTAAAAAACGTACTTTTACTTCTAAAAAATGTACCTTAACTTGTCAAAACGTAACTTTAACTTGTAAAAACCTACTTTAACATGTCAAAACGTAAGTTTAACTTGTTAAAAACATACATTAACTTGTAAAAAACGTACTTTAACTTGTAAAACACTTACTTTAACTTGTAATAAATGGACTTTAACTTGTAAAAACTTATTTCAACTTGTAAAAAACGTACTTTAACTTGTAAAAAACATACTTTAACTTGTAAATAACCTTCTTTAACTTGTCAAAACGTAACCTTAACATGTCAAAACGTAAGTTTAACTTGTTATAAACATACATTAACTTGTAAAAAACGTACTTTAACTTGTCAAAAATGTGGTTTAACTTGTAACAAATGTACTTTAACTTGTAAAAACGTACTTCAACTTGTAAAAAACGTACTTTAACTTGTAAAAAACCTACTTTAACTTGTCAAAACATAACTTTAATTTGTCAAAACGTAAGTTTAACTTGTTAAAAACATAAATTAACTTGTTAAAATGTAACTTTAACAAGTAAAAATTGTACTTTAACCTGTCAAAATGTAATTTTAATGTGTCAAAGCGTAACCTTAAGTTGTTAAAACGTAAATTTAACTAGTAAAAAATGTACTTTAACTTGTAAAAAACGTATTTCAACTTGTAAAACACTTACTTTAACTTGTCAAAAACGTACTTCAACTTGTAAAAAACGTACTTTAACTTGTAAAAAAGTATTTTAACGTGTCAAATTGTAACTTTAACGTGTCAAAACGTAACTTTAACTTGTTAAAAACGTACTTTAACTTGTACAAAAACTACTTTAACTTGTACAAAAATATACTTTAACTTGTCAAAACGTACTTTTAACTTGTAAAAAACTTACTTTAACTTGTCAAAACGTAACTTTAACTTGATAAAAACGTACTTTAACTTGTAAAAAACGTACTTTTACTTCTAAAAAATGTACCTTAACTTGTCAAAACGTAAATTTAACTTGTAAAAACCTACTTTAACATGTCAAAACGTAACTTTGACTTGTCAAAACGTAACTTTGACTTGTCAAAACGTAAGTTTAACTTGTTAAAAACATACATTAACTTGTAAAAAACGTACTTTAAGTTGTAAAACACTTACTTTAACTTGTAATAAATGGACTTTAACATGTAAAAACTTATTTCAACTTATAAAAAACGTACTTTAACTTGTAAAAAACATACTTTAACTTGTAAAAAAACCTTCTTTAGCTTGTCAAAACGTAACCTTAACATGTCAAAACGTAAGTTTAACTTGTTATAAACATACATTAACTTGTAAAAAACGTACTTTAACTTGCCAAAAATGTGGTTTAACTTGTAACAAATGTACTTTAACTTGTAAAAACGTACTTCAACTTGTAAAAAACGTACTTTAACTTGTAAAAAACCTACTTTAACTTGTCAAAACATAACTTTAATTTGTCAAAACGTAAGTTTAACTTGTTAAAAACATAAATTAACTTGTTAAAATGTAACTTTAACAAGTAAAAATTGTACTTTAACCTGTCAAAATGTAATTTTAATGTGTCAAAGCGTAACCTTAAGTTGTTAAAACGTAAATTTAACTGGTAAAAAATGTACTTTAACTTGTAAAAAACGTATTTCAACTTGTAAAACACTTACTTTAACTTGTCAAAAACGTACTTCAACTTGTAAAAAACGTACTTTAACTTGTAAAAAAGTATTTTAACGTGTCAAATTGTAACTTTAACGTGTCAAAACGTAACTTTAACTTGTTAAAAACGTACTTTAACTTGTAAAAAAACTACTTTAACTTGTAAAAAAATATACTTTAACTTGTCAAAACGTACTTTTAACTTGTAAAAAACCTACTTTAACTTGTCAAAACGTAACTTTAACTTGATAAAAACGTACTTTAACTTGTAAAAAACGTACTTTTACTTCTAAAAAATGTACCTTAACTTGTCAAAACGTAACTTTAACTTGTAAAAACCTACTTTAACATGTCAAAACGTAAGTTTAACTTGTTAAAAACATACATTAACTTGTAAAAAACGTACTTTAACTTGTAAAACACTTACTTTAACTTGTAATAAATGGACTTTAACTTGTAAAAACTTATTTCAACTTGTAAAAAACGTACTTTAACTTGTAAAAAACATACTTTAACTTGTAAATAACCTTCTTTAACTTGTCAAAACGTAACCTTAACATGTCAAAACGTAAGTTTAACTTGTTATAAACATACATTAACTTGTAAAAAACGTACTTTAACTTGCCAAAAATGTGGTTTAACTTGTAACAAATGTACTTTAACTTGTAAAAACGTACTTCAACTTGTAAAAAACGTACTTTAACTTATAAAAAACCTACTTTAACTTGTCAAAACATAACTTTAATTTGTCAAAACGTAAGTTTAACTTGTTAAAAACATAAATTAACTTGTTAAAATGTAACTTTAACAAGTAAAAATTGTACTTTAACCTGTCAAAATGTAATTTTAATCTGTCAAAGCGTAACCTTAAGTTGTTAAAACGTAAATTTAACTAGTAAAAAATGTACTTTAACTTGCAAAAAACGTATTTCAACTTGTAAAACACTTACTTTAACTTGTAAAAAAGTAATTTAACATGTCAATTTGTAACTTTAACGTGTCAAAACGTAACTTTAACTTGTTAAAAACGTACTTTAACTTGTAAAAAAACTACTTTAACTTGTAAAAAAATATACTTTAACTTGTCAAAACGTACTTTTAACTTGTAAAAAACGTACTTTAACTTGTATACACGTACTTCAACTTGTAAAACACGTACTTTAACTTGTAAATAACCTACTTTAACTTGTCAAAACTTAACTTTAATAAGTCAAAACATAAGTTTAACTTGTTAAAAACGTAATTTAACTTGTCAGAACGTAACTTTAACTTGTCAAAATGTAATTTTAATGTGTCAAAAAGTAACTTAAAGTTGTTAAAACTTAACTTTAACTTGTAAAAAACGTACTTCAACTTGTAAAAACCTTGCTTTAACTCGTAAAAAATGTACTTTAACTTGTAAAAAACGTATTTTAACGTGTCAAAATGTAACTTTAACTTGTGAAAACGTAACTTTAACTTGTTAAAAACGTACTTTAACTTGTAAAAAACGTAATTTACGTTGTCAAAATATAACTTTAACTTGTCAAAACGTAACTTTAAATTATTAAAAACGTACTTTAACTTGTAAAAAACCTACTTTAATTTGTAAAAAATGTACTTTCTTTTGTCAAAACCTAACTTTAACTTTTAAAAAACCTACTTTAACTTGTCAAAACGTAACTTTAACTTTTAAACAACCTACTTTAATTGTCAAAACGTAACTTTAACTTGTAAAAAACGTACTTTAACTTGTAAAAAACGTATTTTAACTTGTAAAAAACGTACTTTAACTTGTCAAAACTTAACTTTAACTTGTAAAAAACCTACATTAACTTGTCAAAACGTAACTTTAACTTGAAAAAACCCTACTTTAACTTGTCAAAACGTAACTTTAACTTGTCAAAACGTAACTTTAACTTGTTAAAAACGTACTTTAACATGTAAAAAACGTACTTTAATTTCTAAAAGACGTAATTTAACTTTTCAAAACGTAACTTTAACTTGTCAAAACGTGAGTTTAACTTGTTAAAAATATACATTAACTTGTATAAATCATACTTTAAGTTGTCAAAAATGTAGTTTAACTTGTAACAAATGTACTTTAACTCGTAAAAACGTACTTCAACTAGTAAAAAATGTACTTTAACTTGTAAAAAACCTACTTTAACTTGTCAAAACTTAACTTTAATTTGCAAAAACATAGGTTTAACTTGATAAAAACGTAACTTTAACTTGTCAAAATGTAATTTTAATGTGTCAAAAAGTAACTTAAAGTTGTTAAAACTTAACTTTAACTTGTAAAAAACGTACTTCAACTTGTAAAACACTTTCTTTAACTCGTAAAAATTGTACTTTAATTTGTAAAATACGTATTTTAATGTGTCAAAATGTAACTTTAACTTGTGAAAACGTAACTTTAACTTGTTAAAAACGTACTTTACCTTGTAAAAAACGTAATTTAAGTTATCAAAATGTAACTTTAACTTGTCAAAACGTAACTTTAAATTATTAAAAGCGTACTTTAACTTGTAAAAAACCTACATTAACTTGTAAAAAACGTACTTTCTCTTTTCAAAACGTAACTTTAACTTTTAAAAAACCTAATTTAACTTGTCAAAACGTAACTTTAACTTTTAAAAAACCTACTTTAACTTGTCAAAACGTAACTTTAACTTGTCAAAAACGTAATTTTAATGTGTCAAAAAGTAACTTAAAGTTGTTAAAACTTAACTTTAACTTGTAAAAAACGTAATTCAACTTGTAAAAAACGTACTTCAACTTGTAAAACACTTGCTTTAACTCTTAAAAAACGTACTTTAACTTGTAAAAAACGTATTTTAACGTGTCAAAATGTAACTTTAACTTGTGAAAACGTAACTTTAACTTGTTAAAAACGTACTTTAACTTGTAAAAAACGTAATTTAAGTTGTCAAAATGTAACTTTAACTTGTCAAAACGTAACTTTAAATTATTAAAAACGTACTTTAACTTGTAAAAAACCTACTTTAACTTGTAAAAAATGTACTTTCTTTTGTCAAAACCTAACTTTAACTTTTAAAAAACCTACTTTAACTTGTCAAAACGTAACTTTAACTTTTAAAAAACCTACTTTAACTTGTCAAAACGTAACTTTAACTTGTCAAAAACGTACTTTAACGTGTAAAAAACGTATTTTAACTTGTAAAAAACGTACTTTAACTTGTCAAAACGTAACTTTAACTTGTAAAAAACCTACTTTAACTTGTCAAAACGTAACTTTAACTTGAAAAAACCCTACTTTAACTTGTCAAAACGTAACTTTAAATTATTAAAAACGTACTTTAACTTGTAAAAAACCTACTTTAACTTGTAAAAAATGTACTTTCTTTTGTCAAAACCTAACTTTAACTTTCAAAAAACTTACTTTAACTTGTCAAAACGTAACTTTAACTTTTAAAAAACCTACTTTAACTTGTCAAAACGTAACTTTAACTTGTCAAAAACGTACTTTAACGTGTAAAAAACGTATTTTAACTTGTAAAAAACGTACTTTAACTTGTCAAAACGTAACTTTAACTTGTAAAAAACCTACTTTAACTTGTCAAAACGTAACTTTAACTTGTCAAAACGTAACTTTAATTTGTTAAAAACGTACTTTAACATGTAAAAAACGTACTTTAATTTCTAAAAGACGTACTTTAACTTGTCAAAACGTAACTTTAACTTGTCAAAACGTGAGTTTAACTTGTTAAAAACATACATTATCTTGTAAAAAACATACTTTAACTTGTCAAAAATGTGGTTTAACTTGTTACAAATGTACTTTAACTTGTAAACACGTACTTCAACTAGTAAAACACGTACTTTAACTTGTAGAAAACCTACTTTAGCTTGTCAAAACTTAACTTTAATTTGTCAAAACATAAGTTTAACTTGTTAAAAACGTAATTTAACTTGTCAGAACGTAACTTTAACTTGTCAAAATGTAATTTTAATGTGTCAAAAAGTAACTTAAAGTTGTTAAAACTTAACTTTAACTTGTAAAAAACGTAATTCAACTTGTAAAAAACGTACTTCAACTTGTAAAACACTTGCTTTAACTCGTAAAAAACGTACTTTAACTTGTAAAAAACGTATTTTAACGTGTCAAAATGTAACTTTAACTTGTGAAAACGTAACTTTAACTTGTTAAAAACGTTACTTTAACTTGTAAAAAACGTAATTTAATTTGTCAAAATGTAACTTTAACTTGTCAAAATGTAACTTTAAATTATTAAAAACGTACTTTAACTTGTGAAAAACCTACTTTAACTTGTAAAAAATGTTCTTTCTTTTGTCAAAACCTAACTTTAACTTTTAAAAAACCTACTTTAACTTGTCAAAACATAACTTTAACTTTTAAAAAACCTACTTTAACTTGTCAAAACGTAACTTTAACTTGTCAAAAACGTACTTTAACGTGTAAAAAACGTATTTTAATTTGTAAAAAACGTACTTTAACTTGTCAAAACGTAACTTTAACTTGTGAAAAACCTACTTTAACTTGTCAAAACGTAACTTTAACTTGAAAAAACCCTACTTTAACTTGTCAAAACGTAACTTTAACTTGTCAAAACGTAACTTTAACTTGTTAAAAACGTACTTTAACATGTAAAAAACGTACTTTAATTTCTAAAAGACGTAATTTAACTTGTCAAAACGTAACTTTAACTTGTCAAAACGTGAGTTTAACTTGTTAACAATATACATTAACTTGTAGAAAACATACTTTAACTTGTCAAAAATGTAGTTTAACTTGTAACAAATGTACTTTAACTCGTAAAAACGTACTTCAACTAGTAACAAATGTACTTTAACTTGTAAAAAACCTACTTTAACTTGTCAAAACTTAACTTTAATTTGCCAAAACATAGGTTTAACTTGTTAAAAACGTAATTTAACTTGTCAAAACGTAACTTTAACTTGTCAAAATGTAATTTTAATGTGTCAAAAAGTAACTTAAAGTTGTTAAAACTTAACTTTAACTTGTAAAAAACGTATTTCAACTTGTAAAAAACGTACTTCAACTTGTAAAACACTTTCTTTAACTCGTAAAAATTGTACTTTAATTTGTAAAAAACGTATTTTAATGTGTCAAAATGTAACTTTAACTTGTGAAAACGTAACTTTAACTTGTTAAAAACGTACTTTAACTTGTAAAAAACGTAATTTAAGTTATCAAAATGTAACTTTAACTTGTCAAAACGTAACTTTAAATTATTAAAAGCGTACTTTAACTTGTAAAAAACTTACATTAACTTGTAAAAAACGTACTTTTTCTTGTCAAAACGTAACTTTAACTTTTAAATAACCTAATTTAACTTGTCAAAACGTAACTTTAACTTTTAAAAAACCTACTTTAACTTGTCAAAACGTAACTTTAACTTGTCAAAAACGTACTTCAACTTGTAAAAAACGTATTTTAACTTGTAAAAAACGTCCATTAAATTGTCAAAACGTAACTTTAACTTGTAAAAAACCTATTTTAACTTGTCAAAACGTAACTTTAACTTGTCAAAAAGTAACTTTAACTTGTCAAAACGTAACTTTAACCTGTCAAAACGTAACTTTAACTTGTTAAAAACGTACTTTAACATGTAAAAAACGTACTTTAATTTCTAAAAGACGTACTTTAACTTGTCAAAACGTAACTTTAACTTGTCAAAACGTGAGTTTAACTTGTTAAAAACATACATTATCTTGTAAAAAACATACTTTAACTTGTCAAAAATGTGGTTTAACTTGTTACAAATGTACTTTAACTTGTAAACACGTACTTCAACTTGTAAAACACGTACTTTAACTTGTAGAAAACCTACTTTAGCTTGTCAAAACTTAACTTTAATTTGTCAAAACATAAGTTTAACTTGTTAAAAACGTAATTTAACTTGTCAGAACGTAACTTTAACTTGTCAAAATGTAATTTTAATGTGTCAAAAAGTACCTTAAAGTTGTTAAAACTTAACTTTAACTTGTAAAAAACGTAATTCAACTTGTAAAAAACGTACTTCAACTTGTAAAACACTTGCTTTAACTCGTAAAAAACGTACTTTAACTTGTAAAAAACGTATTTTAACGTGTCAAAATGTAACTTTAACTTGTGAAAACGTAACTTTAACTTGTTAAAAACGTACTTTAACTTGTAAAAAACGTAATTTAATTTGTCAAAATGTAACTTTAACTTGTCAAAATGTAACTTTAAATTATTAAAAACGTACTTTAACTTGTTAAAAACCTACTTTAACTTGTAAAAAATGTACTTTCTTTTGTCAAAACCTAACTTTAACTTTTAAAAAACCTACTTTAACTTGTCAAAACATAACTTTAACTTTTAAAAAACCTACTTTAACTTGTCAAAACGTAACTTTAACTTGTCAAAAACGTACTTTAACGTGTAAAAACGTATTTTAACTTGTAAAAAACGTACTTTAACTTGTCAAAACGTAACTTTAACTTGTAAAAAACCTACTTTAACTTGTCAAAACGTAACTTTAACTTGAAAAAACCCTACTTTAACTTGTCAAAACGTAACTTTAACTTGTCAAAACGTAACTTTAACTTGTTAAAAACGTACTTTAACATGTAAAAAACGTACTTTAATTTCTAAAAGACGTAATTTAACTTGTCAAAACGTAACTTTAACTTGTCAAAACGTGAGTTTAACTTGTTAAAAATATACATTAACTTGTAAAAAACATACTTTAACTTGTCAAAAATGTAGTTTAACTTGTAACAAATGTACTTTAACTCGTAAAAACGTACTTCAACTAGTAAAAAATGTACTTTAACTTGTAAAAAACCTACTTTAACTTGTCAAAACTTAACTTTAATTTGCCAAAACATAGGTTGAACTTGTTAAAAACATAATTTAACTTTTCAGAACGTAACTTTAACTTGTCAAAATATAATTTTAATGTGTCAAAAAGTAACTTAAAGTTGTTAAAACTTAACTTTAACTTGTAAAAAACGTACTTCAACTTGTAAAAAACGTACTTCAACTTAAAAAAACACTTGCTTTAACTTGTAAAAAACGTAATTTAAGTTGTCAAAATGTAACTTTAACTTGTCAAAATGTAACTTTAAATTATTAAAAACGTACTTTAACTTGTAAAAAACCTACATTAACTTGTAAAAAACGTACTTTCTCTTGTCAAAACGTAACTTTAACTTTTAAAAAACCTAATTTAACTTGTCAAAACGTAACTTTAACTTTTAAAAAACCTACTTTAACTTGTCAAAACGTAACTTTAACTTGTCAAAAACGTACTTTAACTTGTAAAAAACGTATTTTAACTTGTAAAAAACGTACTTTAAATTGTCAAAACGTAACTTTAACTTGTAAAAAACCTACTTTAACTTGTCAAAACGTAACTGTTGTGGGCACTAAAAGGTGGGACGGTTCGACGGAAACACCGAGAAGGGCGGAAGCTTTCCCTAACCAGCGTCTAGGGTATGCTCGTTCGGCCAAAGGCCGAGTAAAGCCTTCCCTCGGCCAAAGGGAGGCTCAAGCCATCCCTAGGCCCGTCCAAGGGCCGGCCCAAGGGTTCCCCCGGCCAAAGGGAGGCTCAAACCTTCCCTAGGCCCGTCCAAGGGCCGGCCCAAGGTTTCCCTCGGCCAAAGGGAGGGCCAAGGCCCTGCCTCCCTTCGCCCGGCCAAGGGGAGGCTCAGGGTTTCCCTTCACCCGGCCAAGGGGAGGGCCAAGCCTTTGCCTCCCTTCACCCGGCCAAGGGGAGGCCCAAAGGTTCCCTTCACCCGGCCAAGGGGAGGGCCAAGCCTTTGCCTCCCTTCACCCGGCCAAGGGGAGGCCCAAAGGTTCCCTTCACCCGGCCAAGGGGAGGGCCAAGCCTTTGCCTCCCTTCACCCGGCCAAGGGGAGGCCCAAAGGTTCCCTTCACCCGGCCAAGGGGGGGGCCAAGCCTTTGCCTCCCTTCACCCGGCCAAGGGGAGGCCCAAAGGTTCCCTTCACCCGGCCAAGGGGAGGGCCAAGCCTTTGCCTCCCTTCACCCGGCCAAGGGGAGGCCCAAAGGTTCCCTTCACCCGGCCAAGGGGGGGGCCAAGCCTTTGCCTCCCTTCACCCGGCCAAGGGGAGGCCCAAAGGTTCCCTTCACCCGGCCAAGGGGAGGGCCCAGCCTTTGCCTCCCTTCACCCGGCCAAGGGGAGGCCCAAAGGTTCCCTTCACCCGGCCAAGGGGAGGGCCAAGCCTTTGCCTCCCTTCACCCGGCCAAGGGGAGGCCCAAAGGTTCCCTTCACCCGGCCAAGGGGAGGACCAAGCCTTTGCCTCCCTTCACCCGGCCAAGGGGAGGTCCAGGGAGGTTCCACCGGCCAAGGAGAGGCTCAGATGATTTGGGTCGGCCAAGGGCAGCTTGAAGGCTGTCTGAGGTCCTATAAATAAGGGGCACAATTCCCAATAAGAGGTAACGAACAATTGAGCACTGAAACGCTGCTGAACTCGGACTTCACTCGTTTCACTCAGAACTTAAACCTTCAAACTCTAAATCCTTTTATCCTCCTCAATCCAACTAATGTTGAGCGTCGGAGAGGTAAACAGAGGCACCCCCTCTGTTTCCCTTTGGTAGTTCATTTGATTCCTTTGTGTTTCAGATACTCGCGTGGTACGAACTCCATTAACAGCTAAGACACGACTCGGGATACCGAGCCTGATACGCTAGAACTCGAACGTGATCACTTGGTCCGGCCTTGGGTCGAACCGTTCTGGGTTCCTAAATCGTTGTCCAAAAACGAGCGACAACATTTTGGCGCTAGAAGGAGGGGGATTTGACAAAGACAGCTTTTATTTCCCCATCAAACAACCTCCGAGAGGATGAGTCAGATTCCTATTGCATCTACCGGCACTCGGGCGACCAACGCCAGATATGGCCTTCGAAGCCTTTCCCATCGACTCGGTGGTCAGCCTCGTGAGAACGAGAACGGGTCCCATGGCTCGAGGGCTGACCCTGACATTGCTCTCCGTGAGGATACAGCTAGACGACTTGTCGAGATTCTGGATCGGCCAGGAGTGGACAATACACTCATAGCCGATCTCCTTGGATACGACATTGACAGGAGTTCGTACCGAGATGGTTCCGATCCCGAATATGTGGGGGAATCTCGGACTGGCGAGATAACTCCTCTCCCTGATCGAGAAGCGGATGTAAGACCACCTTCACATCAATCCCCGCCGATTCGACCATCAGGTCCGCAATTCAGAGGCACTCCGTCTGCAAACTCTCGAGGCGGTCGGTCACGATCGCGGCTCGAGCATAGGAGTGCACGGCGGGATGAGGGGGCAGACAGTCGAGGGACCCGAAAGAAATTTTGGCGCCGGCCGGATTCGTCTCGTCGAATTCCCGACGTAGATCTTAGAGAACATCTCACGGCTCAGAGGAACTCCCGGGGCGAAGACCTCCGACAGAGGTTGAATTCTCAGAGAGAGGTGTTGCCAGCCGTTACGCTTTGCCGTCCAAGAACTAATGCGGCCGATCAGGCATCTAACGAGCGGCACCACGTGACTCCTTTGGCTCCAGCGGCCAACCCCGCAGACGGGCTCGATATGGTAACAATGATACAAAGCCTCCAAAACCAGATAATCGAGATGAGAGAGTCGGGAAAGCCACAACCCTACGGAGGGGCCGAAGAATCATATTCCCCTTTCTCTGCTCAGATTTTGGCACAATCCTGTGGAGGAAATTTCAAGTTGCCCTCCATTCCTCCATACGATGGGCGCACAGACCCTCATTTTCACATCCAACATTATGAAACATGGATGTCAATGCAAGGGCAGTCAGATGCAACGTTGTGTCAGGCATTTAGTTTGACCCTTTCCGGAACAGGATTTGAATGGTTCAGAAGCTTGAAGCCAGGGAGCATTCTTTCTTTCAAGATTTTGAAAGAAACTTTCCTCGCTCGCTTCGCCACTCTCGTGATGCAGAAGAAATCCAAAACTCATCTCTTGTCAATCAGGCAGGGCAGGGATGAAACCTTGAGGCAGTATCTGGCCTGCTTCACTGAAGAGTCGCATAAGGTGGAAGGCTTCGATGATAGGGATGCGATCACGGCAATCACTGAAGGAATTCGCACGAGTGACTTCCTGAAGCCAATCGTCGGAAAGGTCCCAAGGGACATGGCGGAGCTAATGACGCGCTCTCGCACGTTCATGGGAGTGGAAGATTACCTGGAAGGCAGAGACGGTCGGAAGACCAATGGGCAGCCTGGTCGCCGGCTAGGGGACCATGAGAAGGAATATTCCGATCCTCGAAAGAGGAGGAATAGGGGACAACAAGGTCTCGACGATCGACCCTTCTCAGGGGTCAGACCACCACGTCCGGACAATTTCCGAAAGTTTTCGACCTTCACTCCGCTGAACACCCCCCAAGAGCGAATTTTGGCGTTACATCGCGACAAATTGGGTAGCCCAGCTCCGCTGACGAAGGATCCGGCAAAGCGAGATCGTAGCAAGTTCTGTGAATACCACCAAGATCACGGTCACCTAACTTCGGAATGCTATCAACTCAAAAGGCAAATTGAGGCTCTCATACAAGATGGGAAGTTGAAAGAGTACGTGCTCCGAACCTTGGGGGCGACGGCATCGGGGAGTGAGCGAGGACATCAAGAAAGGAAAGGTCCCGCCACGGTCACTGTAACCGATCAAGTGACAGCCCGAGAACCAGATAATTCGCAATTACATATTGTGGGCTCCATTTTGGGCGGTCCGGAATGTGGGGACTCGTGCGCCCAAAGGAAACGATACGCCCGCGAAACATCCCATTCAACCGCGGTGCATCACATAAACCACACTTATGTTACACCGCCTCCGAACGAGTTCGAATCCATGTTCTTCACAGGCCAGGAAGCGACAAGGATCATGCACCCTCATAACGACGCAATAGTGGTTTCGGCCCCGATAGCAAACAATCTTGTCCGTCGAATCCTCATCGATAACGGAAGTTCCGCCGACATCATTTTCAAGTCAGCTTTAGACAGAATGAAGTTGACCGGATTAAAGCCAACTCCGGTGGCGACCCCGCTCTTTGGATTCTCTGGCGAGAGAGTGATGACTGAGGGTATCATCGACCTCCCCGTCACTTTTGGGACGCTGGGAGGGCTCGAGGCCACTCACATTGTGTCATTCCTTGTGGTCGACCAGCCATCGGCTTACAACATCATAATTGGCCGTCCAACTCTTAACAGACTGAAGGCCATAACCTCAATCTATCATCTGATGTTAAAGTTCCCGACAGATAGGGGGATAGCCGTCATGGCCGGGGATCAATCCATGGCCAGAATGTGTTACATTCAGGGGGTAGACGGGAAAGGAAAAGGGAAAATGGTCAATACCATCTCCCAGGATTTGTCAAGCGATGGAGAAGCTGAAGGCACTTTCGGAGAGTTGGATCAGAGGGACGAAGTCGAAACACGAAAGATGGGAACAACGAGCGACCTCGTGACTGTTGTATTGGATCAATCCAAACCCGATCAAGTCGTCAAAATAGGTGCACAACTCTCATCTGAGAGGCAACTCCTACTAACGACATTCCTCCAAGAGTACAAGGACATTTTCGCATGGACCCATGCTGACATGCCCGGAATCGACCCCGAGATCATGGTTCACCGTTGGAATGACGATCAAAGGATAACCGGGCGAATACAGCCCAGGAGGGCGTTCAGTGGGGAAAACTACCAAGCCATTGGCGAGGAAGTTGATAAACTCCTCGCAGCAGGATTCATAAGGGAGGCAGAATATCCCAGATGGGTTTCTAACGTGGTTATGGTGAAAAAAGCGAACGGCAAATGGCGGATTTGCATCGATTACAAGGATCTCAACAAGGCTTGTCCGAAAGACAGTTTTCCATTGCCCAGAATCGAACAACTTGTTGACGCCACCGCTGGTCATGAATTGTTAAGCTTCATGGACGCCTATTCTGGTTACAATCAGATCCGCATGCATGGTCCAGATCAGATAAAAACCACTTTCGTCACCGACCGGGGGCTATATTGCTATAAGGTCATGCCTTTTGGCCTCAAGAATGCAGGGGCTACATACCAACGATTGGTGAACCGCATGTTTGCCGACCAAATTGGGAAAACAATGGAGGTCTACGTCGACGATATGTTGGTCAAGAGTTTAAAGACCGACGATCATATCGGAGATCTCAGGAATATGTTTTCCATCCTGCGACGTTATAGAATGAAGCTTAACCCAAATAAGTGCGCCTTCGGGGTCGAATCCGGAAAATTTCTGGGTTATATGGTGAGCAGCAGGGGGATAGAGGCCAACCCCGAAAAGATCGAAGCAATCCTGAATATGAAGTCCCCTACCAAAATCAAATAGGTGCAAAGCTTAACAGGTAGGGTTGCAGCATTGTCACGATTCGTGTCGAAGGCAACGGATCGTTGCCAACCATTCTTCAAGGCCTTGAAAAAGGTCGATGGATTTGTTTGGACAGAGGAATGCGAACTTGCCTTCCGCGAATTGAAAGCCTATTTCAGTTCTGCGCCGTTCTTGGCGAAGCCCAACGAAGGGAAAAAATTGTTCGTATATCTCGCAGTGACCGAAAGGGCAGTAAGCACGGTGTTGGTGCGTGAGGAAAATAAGATTCAATGGCCAATTTACTATTCGAGCAAGGCGCTCCTCGACGCCGAAACCAGATATCCGGAGATCGAAAACATGGCTTTGGCCTTAGTCACAGGCGCGAGGAAGCTTCGGCCCTACTTCCAATCTCACCCCATCATCGTACGTACAAAATACCCCATAGAAAGGGCGTTACAAAAAGCCACATCCTCCCGGATGGCCATATGGTCTCAAGAGCTAGGGGAATACGGAATAGATTCCAACCAAGAACCGCCATCAAGGGTCAAGCTTTGGCCGATTTTGTGGCTGAATTTACAGGGTCCTCCTCGATAGGGGACGATGTAGATATTCTCGGGGAAAAGAGAAACGACACGACTGCGAAAAGGCCAATGATCCCGGAAGGCCCGTTATGGGAACTACACGTCGATGGTGCGTCGAACGCCCAAGGCGCTGGCGCTGGCATTATACTTACGAACCCCGATACGGAAGAAATCAAGTATGCCATGCGATTCGAGTTCAATGCCTCGAACAATGAGGCCGAGTACGAGGCCCTGATCATAGGTTTGGAGTTAGCGAAAAAACTCGGCGCTGAAAAACTGCGTATCCATTGCGACTCGCAATTGGTGGTCAACCAAGTCAAAGGGGAATATGGTGCTAAGGAGCCAAGCATGATGGCATACCGCGCCAAGGTTATAAAACTATTAGAATCATTCCTA
Organism: Urtica urens; assembly: GCA_958296335.1. NCBI lineage: Eukaryota > Viridiplantae > Streptophyta > Magnoliopsida > Rosales > Urticaceae > Urtica > Urtica urens. The sequence goes on from CATQIS010000003.1 coordinate 911,171, forward strand.
TGGTTCGAGATAATTCAGATTCCCAGAGCAAAAAACGTCCACGCCGATGCTCTAGCCCGTTTGGCATCTGGGATTGATGAAGGGGGGATTGACGATGTTCCCATAGAAAAACTGACGAGGCCATGTATCTCAAGAAATGACGTGGGAACAATCGAACAGGTACCACAAACGACGTGGATGACGCCACTTCTAAAGTACCTCCAGGAGGGGGAGACCCCTGAAGGAAGAGAAGACACCCGAAGGTTGAAGAATCTGGCATCCAAATACATACTGAGGGGGCAGACACTCTACAAACGAGGATACTCCATGCCGCTCCTCCGATGCCTATCTGAAGATGAAGCGAAGAAAGCATTGCAGGAAGTGCACGAAGGGGTTTGCGGGAACCATTCGGCTGGACAGTCATTGGCCTTGAAGTTACTCCGAGCGGGGTATTTTTGGCCAACCATGAAAAGGGACGCTCACTCGTGGGCCAAGAAATGCGACAAGTGCCAGAGATTCGCACATGTACCAAGACAGCCTCCGACACCTTTATGCCCGGTCATCGTTCCTCGACCTTTCGCCAAGTGGGGGGTCGACCTCATTGGGGAATTACCTGCAGCCCCAAGACAATACAAATTCGCGATCGTGGCAGTAGATTACTTCACAAAGTGGGTAGAAGCAGAACCACTCGCCAAGATCACAGAGGCGAACACAACAAGTTTCATGTGGAAAAATATAATATGTCGCTTTGGGGTTCCAGAGTCAATCGTCACCGACAATGGGAAACAATTTGACAACGTACGCCTTCGGGAGCTGTGTGAACAATTGGGGATTTGTAAGACTTATTCATCACCTCGACACCCTCAGGCTAATGGTCAAGTCGAAGCAGTCAACAAGACGATCAAAGAAAACTTGAAGAAAAGGCTAGAAGCGAAAAAAGGGGCCTGGGCGGAAGAGTTACCAACAGTCCTATGGGCATATAGGACCACGGCGCGTAACGCTACCGGCGAAACTCCATTTGCGTTAGCATTTGGCGTTGAGGCCATGATACCAATAGAGACAAGTATCCCCACTTGTCGGGTTATCGATTACGACGACGACCGAAACGACGAGGCAATGAGGATGGAACTAGATCTCATCGACGAAAAGAGGATGGGCGCATTGTCACGCTTAATTGAACAAAAGAGGAAAGTGGAAAAGTACTATAATTCAAGAATGAAAATAAGGAAATTCGCAAACGGAAGCCTTGTTCTCAGGAGGGTTTTTCAAAACACACAAGTCCCGGGAGCTGGAGTTCTGGGACCCACCTGGGAAGGTCCGTATCGGATACGTCAAGCCACTCATAACGGCACTTACGAGCTGGAAAATCTCGAAGGTCTCATCTTCACCCACCCATGGAATGCCGAGCACTTGAGACAGTACTATCAGTAGGCATCAATTAAGGGACGACCCGTTTTATTGTCTTTTAGTTTATATTCATTGTATGCATGGTCTTTGACCCGTGAAGTGTAACATTTTTCTTGGCAATGAATACGAAATACGCTTCATAACAATTTATTTACAACCTTTACAAGTTTCTAAATAAACTCGGGGGGCTACGATGTAATTCATATCCTCGCATAACCGGTTCGCGCCAAGCGACCGCGTACTCACAATACCCGTTAAAGGGTCGGCATCCGCGCACCGGATGACATAAAACCGCGCACTCGCGCCTAGCGACCGCGTACTCGCAATACCCGTTAAAGGGTCAGCATCCGCGCACCGGATGACATAAAAACCGCGCACTCGCACACCGACAGGCAGCGAGTCTCGCAAATTTTGCCTGCCATATGGCGTATGCCAAACAGGTTATGACTCACCCACCGAAAGGCAAGGGCCCAAAACGTTCTCACATTGTGACAAAAATAAATACCAAACGAAGGTTCTCATGACAAAAATAATCACCAAACGAAGATGTTCATGAAGACATATAAAAGAAAGCAAGCGATAAACACATGCGCGGAATGGGTAAAAAAGAAACATAATCACTCGGATCCAAAATCTACTTGTTCCTCGTCCGCCGGAGCGCCGGATCCATCAGTGGTTTCCCCATCGGGGGGACGGTTCGTGGACTGGCGACCTCTGAAGGAGCCCCAAATGGCGCACCGCTCAATCGAGGAGCGTCATCCAGCGAAGGAAACATCGCTTCAAAGAAGGAAATGGTTACCCCCCAGGTCACATTATCCCTCGCAACAGCATCACGAACGCGCACGGCAGCCGCGTGACGAGCCTCCTCCAAAGCTAGATCTCAATCATCTTCCAGGTCGGCCTTTGACTTCACAGCATCATCTTTCTCCTCGATGAGGGCCTGCATCTCGAGGAGTAGGGAATCTCTCTCCCTCTCGGCTTGGACACGGGATATCTCGCTGGTCATCAGTTGAGCATGGACGATCTTCAACTCCTCATCTTGGCCCGAGAGCGCCGTCTGGAGTTTCTTCGTCTCGCCCAAAAAGGTGTCGGCGAGGTCAAGGTCACCTGTAGTCAGAAGACCCTTGAACTCCCGCAAAGAGGAGTCAAGGATTCCACGAGAACATTGAGCCCGTAATGCCTCGGCTTCTCTCATCAGGTTGGATTCTGCACCGCCTGATACACTCGAAGTATGGATACGTTTCCAACCAGACGGTTCGTCGACGGATGAGGCCGGTACTGGTCGTTTGTTCGACGAAAGCATCTCGCTCGGAACGTGGGTCGGGGATCTTCCGCGGCGGGCCTCGATGCGAGATCGTGCTGCAGCCACAGCCTCGGCGGTAGGTTCTCCCCTCGGCAGACAAGCGCGAGAACGATTGCGAGCCATCGTATCTGAGATAATAAACATAGTCGTTCGTTAGAAGAAAAACAACAACAAATAACGCGAGTTTAGAGTATCGACTCCCTTGAAAGGAAAGAGACGGATAATACCCCCCAGATCGGGAGGCAAGGGAGGCTCGATCGCCGCCTCAAGGTCACAAACCCCGACGGGCCCTTCATTCGATGTGAGATCTGAAGTTACCTCCTGATTAGGGATGAACCACCCGGTGGTTGCCATGAGATCGGCGGATTCAAAAAGCACACCTTGCCTCCGTGAATCTGGAATAGCTCCGATCACTTGAGCAAGCTCTGAATCCTCAGTGTTGCGATCCGCCGAGAAATCGGCAACGGGGCCAAAAGTCAGTGGGGCCGTTCCAAAAGCAGATTCAGATACCCATACCCAGGGATAACGATGCTTGGTCGACAACCTCGTAAGAAGGGGAGATTTCTTGCGATGTTGAACTTTGTAAAAACCCGGTTTCCCCGACACGCCGTGGACAGACATAACGTTTCGGATCTCGTCGGCTGTCACACCCCGACCCCGCGCTCGGTATAGCATCATGTGACAGGCGGCTACCATACGATAAAACAGTGGTGACATCTGAGACGCGTGGACGCCCAATCGGATTAGTAATTCTCGGATCACTGGCTGGAAGGGTAACCGTAGACCTCCCCGAAGACTAGCCTCGTGAATGGCCGCGTATCCTAATCGTGGGCGGCTCGGGAGATCATCTGGCAGGGGCCGCAGTAGCGAGATGGAAGTCGGTATATGGAACCGTTGCCTCAATGATAACCGCGTCGTCATCACCGGCCTTATTCTCGATGATAACCGCTCTCGCTCTCGCGAGAGAACCCCCGGGTATCGCGTGATCATCGCCCACGCCACGCTCGCCGGTATCTTCCTCGAAGCTAGCACCCACTTGGGGTTCGTTACTCAAACTTGTGTGGGGATCCCCACCCGGATCGACGCAGGGCACGTCACTGTTCAGGCCCACACGAGAATCGCCGACCGATCCCGCGCCAAACACGTCACCGCCCGGACCCGCGGAGGTCGCGAGGTTGCCCAGGCCCGCGGAGGTGTCATCTCCGTCTAAATCCGCGATGGTCGCGAGATGGCCCAGGCCCGCGTCATTTCCGCACAGATCCGCGGTGGTTGGGAAGCTGCCCAGATCCGCGGTGGTTGCGAAGCTGCCCAGGCCTGCGGAGGTCGTGTCTCCGCCCAGACTTGCGGGGGTCGCGAGGCTACCCAGATCCGCGCGGGTCACGCCTCTGCCCAGTCCCGCGGTGGTCACCGCGGAGGTCGCGTCTCCGCCCTGACCTGTGGATGTCGCGAGGCTGCCCAGAACCGCGCGGGTCACGCCTCTGCCCAGTCCCGCGGTGGTCACCGCGGAGGTCGCATCTCCGCCCTGACCTGTGGATGTCGCGAGGCTGCCCAGAACCGCGCGAGTCACGCCCCTGCCCAGTCCCGCGGTGGTCATCGCGTCGCCCAGACCCGCGCGGGTCATACCGCCGCTGAGATCCGCGCCGGGAACCTCGCTCGATCCCGCGCCTGGCGTGTCGCTGGCCCGACTCACGCGAGCTTCTCCGCCCAGACCTGCGTGGACCTCGTCGCCGCCAGTTCCGCGTGGGCCACATCACCGCCCAGGACCCTGCAAGGTTCGTCGCTCGGGTTCGCACGGGGCCTGCCACCCAGATCTGCGCGGAAATCACCGCCCGAGCCTCCACCAGTCCCGTCGCTCGGGTTCACGGAGGATGGGTCTCCGACCTCCCCGGTTTTCGGAGTGTTTAGGCACCCTCGTTCAGCCTCTTCCCCGTCGGTCAGCCACGTCTCAATCGAAGAGAAGTTTCCTTCTCCCATGGCAAAGACACCCGTGCACGGTGAGGAAGAGGGGAAGGGGAGAGGTTTCGGGGGAGAAGAAAACTGGTTCCAAAATTGCTCTAAATCGATGTTTTGGTCCCCAAGAAAGGGAAAAAGTTCGTCCTCGATGGACCCACTTCCTGACGCGTGGTCGGCCGGATCCATGTGCACGTGGCTGGGAATGATGTCAATGAAAATAATAAACGTGTTGAAAAGGCTTACCAAAACAAAAAGGGCGTGCTAATCGGGGACGGATAAGCTTGAGTCCACCACACAATCTCCGATCGAATGATGGACTCAAGGGGGGGCTAGTGTTGTGGGCACTAAAAGGTGGGACGGTTCGACGGAAACACCGAGAAGGGCGGAAGCTTGCCCTAACCAGCGTCTAGGGTATGCTCGTTCGGCCAAAGGCCGAGTAAAGCCTTCCCTCGGCCAAAGGGAGGCTCAAGCCATCCCTAGGCCCGTCCAAGGGCCGGCCCAAGGGTTCCCCCGGCCAAAGGGAGGCTCAAACCTTCCCTAGGCCCGTCCAAGGGCCGGCCCAAGGTTTCCCTCGGCCAAAGGGAGGGCCAAGGCCCTGCCTCCCTTCGCCCGGCCAAGGGGAGGCTCAGGGTTTCCCTTCACCCGGCCAAGGGGAGGGCCAAGCCTTTGCCTCCCTTCACCCGGCCAAGGGGAGGCCCAAAGGTTCCCTTCACCCGGCCAAGGGGAGGGCCAAGCCTTTGCCTCCCTTCACCCGGCCAAGGGGAGGCCCAAAGGTTCCCTTCACCCGGCCAAGGGGGGGGCCAAGCCTTTGCCTCCCTTCACCCGGCCAAGGGGAGGCCCAAAGGTTCCCTTCACCCGGCCAAGGGGAGGGCCAAGCCTTTGCCTCCCTTCACCTGGCCAAGGGGAGGCCCAAAGGTTCCCTTCACCCGGCCAAGGGGGGGGCCAAGCCTTTGCCTCCCTTCACCCGGCCAAGGGGAGGCCCAAAGGTTCCCTTCACCCGGCCAAGGGGAGGGCCCAGCCTTTGCCTCCCTTCACCCGGCCAAGGGGAGGCCCAAAGGTTCCCTTCACCCGGCCAAGGGGAGGGCCAAGCCTTTGCCTCCCTTCACCCGGCCAAGGGGAGGCCCAAAGGTTCCCTTCACCCGGCCAAGGGGAGGACCAAGCCTTTGCCTCCCTTCACCCGGCCAAGGGGAGGTCCAGGGAGGTTCCACCGGCCAAGGAGAGGCTCAGATGATTTGGGTCGGCCAAGGGCAGCTTGAAGGCTGTCTGAGGTCCTATAAATAAGGGGCACAATTCCCAATAAGAGGTAACGAACAATTGAGCACTGAAACGCTGCTGAACTCGGACTTCACTCGTTTCACTCAGAACTTAAACCTTCAAACTCTAAATCCTTTTATCCACCTCAATCCAACTAATGTTGAGCGTCGGAGAGGTAAACAGAGGCACCCCCTCTGTTTCCCTTTGGTAGTTCATTTGATTCCTTTGTGTTTCAGATACTCGCGTGGTACGAACTCCATTAACAGCTAAGACACGACTCGGGATACCGAGCATGATACGCTAGAACTCGAACGCGATCACTTGGTCCGGCCTTGGGTCGAACCGTTCTGGGTTCCTAAATCGTTGTCCGAAAACGAGCGACAACAGTAACTTTAACTTGTCAAAACGTAACTTTAACTTGAAAAAACCCTACTTTAACTTGTCAAAACGTAACTTTAACTTGTTAAAAACGTACTTTAACATGTAAAAAACGTACTTTAATTTCTAAAAGACGTACTTTAACTTGTCAAAACGTAACTTTAACTTGTCAAAACATGAGTTTAACTTGTTAAAAACATACATTAACTTATAAAAAACATACTTTAACTTGTCAAAAATGTGGTTTAACTTGTAACAAATGTACTTTAACTTATAAACACGTACTTCAACTTGTAAAACACGTAATTTAACTTGTAAAAAACCTACTTTAACTTGTCAAAACTTAAATTTAATTTGACAAAACATAAGCTTAACTTGTTAAAAACGTAATTCAACTTGTCAGAACGTAACTTTAACTTGTCAAAATGTAATTTTAATGTGTCAAAAAGTAACTTAAAGTTGTTAAAACTTAACTTTAACTTGTAAAAAATGTACTTCAACTTGTAAAAAACGTACTTCAACTTGTAAAACACTTGCTTTAACTCGTAAAAAACGTACTTTAAATTGTAAAAAACGTATTTTAACGTGTCAAAATGTAACTTTAACTTGCGAAAACGTAACTTTAACTTGTTAAAAACGTACTTTAACTTGTAAAAAACGTAATTTAAGTTGTCAAAATGTAACTTTAACTTGTCAAAACGTAACTTTAAATTATTAAACACGTACTTTAACTTGTAAAAAACCTACTTTAACTTGTAAAAAATGTACTTTCTTTTGTCAAAACCTAACTTTAACTTTTAAAAAACCTACTTTAACCTGTCAAAACGTAACTTTAACTTTTAAAAAACCTACTTTAACTTGTCAAAACGTAACTTTAACTTGTCAAAAACGTACTATAACTTGTAAAAAACGTATTTTAACTTGTAAAAAACGTACTTTAACTTGTCAAAACGTAACTTTAACTTGTAAAAAACCTACTTTAACTTGTCAAAACGTAACTTTAACTTGAAAAAACCCTACTTTAACTTCTCAAAACGTAACTTTAACTTGTCAAAACGTAACTTTAACTTGTTAAAAACGTACTTTAACATGTAAAAAATGTACTTTAATTTCTAAAAGACGTAATTTAACTTGTTAAAAATATACATTAACTTGTAAAAAACATACTTTAACTTGTCAAAAATGTAGTTTAACTTGTAACAAATGTACTTTAACTCGTAAAAACGTACTTCAACAAGTAAAAAATGTACTTTAACTTGTAAAAAACCTACTTTAATTTGTCAAAACTTAACTTTAATTTGCCAAAACATAGGTTTAACTTGTTAAAAACGTAATTTAACTTGTCAGAACGTAACTTTAACTTGTCAAAATGTAATTTTAATATGTCAAAAAGTAACTTAAAGTTGTTAAAACTTAACTTTAACTTGTAAAAAACGTACTTCAACTTGTAAAAAACGTACTTCAACTTGTAAAAAACGTACTTCAACTTGTAAAACACTTGCTTTAACTCGTAAAAATTGTACTTTAACTTGTAAAAAACGTATTTTAATGTGTCAAAATGTAACTTTAACTTGTGAAAACGTAACTTTAACTTGTTAAAAACGTACTTTAACTTGTAAAACACGTAATTTAAGTTGTCAAAATGTAACTTTAACTTGTCAAAATGTAACTTTAAATTATTAAAAACGTACTTTAACTTGTAAAAAACCTACATTAACTTGTAAAAAACCTAATTTAACTTGTCAAAACGTAACTTTAACTTTTAAAAAACCTACTTTAACTTGTCAAAACGTAACTTTAACTTGTCAAAAATGTACTTTAACTTGGAAAAAACGTATTTTAACTTGTAAAAAACGTACTTTAACTTGTCAAAACGTAACTTTAACTTGTAAAAAACCTACTTTAACTTGTCAAAACGTAACTTTAACTTTTCAAAACGTAACTTTTTAACTTGTCAAAACGTAACTTTAATTTTAAAAAACCCTACTTTAACTTGTCAAAACGTAACTTTAACTTGTTAAAAATGTACTTTAACATGTAAAAAACGTACTTTAATTTCTAAAAGACGTACTTTAATTTGTCAAAACGTAACTTTTACTTGTCAAACCGTGAGTTTAACTTGTTAAAAACATACATTAACTTCTAAAAAACATACTTTAACTTGTCAAAAATGTGGTTTAACTTGTAACAAATGTACTTTAACTTGTAAACACGTACTTCAACTTGTTAAACACGTACTTTAACTTGTAAAAAACCTACTTTAACTTGTCAAAAATTAACTTTAATTTGTCAAAACATAAGTTTAACTTGTTAAAAACGTAATTTAACTTGTCAGAACGTAACTTTAACTTGTCAAAATGTAACTTAAAATTGTTAAAACTTAACTTTAACTTGTAAAAAACGTACTTCAACTTGTAAAAAACGTTCTTCAACTTGTAAAACACTTGCTTTAACTCGTAAAAAACGTACTCTAACTTGTAAAAAACGTATTTTAACGTGTCAAAATGTAACTTTAACTTGTGAAAATGTAACTTTAACTTGTTAAAAACGTACTTTAACTTGTAAAAAACGTAATTTAAGTTGTCAAAATGTAACTTTAACTTGTCAAAACGTAACTTTAAATTATTAAAAACGTACTTTAACTTGTAAAAAACCTACTTTAACTTGTAAAAAATGTACTTTCTTTTGTCAAAACCTAACTTTAACTTTTAAAAAACCTACTTTAACTTGTCAAAACGTAACTTTAACTTTTAAAAAACCTACTTTAACTTGTCAAAACGTAACTTTAACTTGTCAAAAACGTACTTTAACTTGTAAAAAACGTATTTTAACTTGTAAAAAACGTACTTTAACTTGTCAAAACGTAACTTTAACTTTTAAAAAACCTACGTTAACTTGTCAAAACGGAACTTTAACTTGAAAAAACCCTACTTTAACTTGTCAAAACGTAACTTTAACTTGTTAAAACGTAACTTTAACTGGTTAAAAACGTACTTTAACATGTAAAAAACGTACTTTAATTTCTAAAAGACATAATTTAACTTGTCAAAACGTAACTTTAACTTGTCAAAACGTGAGTTTAACTTGTTAAAAATATACATTAACTTGTAAAAAACATACTTTAACTTGCCAAAAATGTAGTTTAACTTGTAACAAATGTACTTTAACTCGTAAAAACGTACTTCAACTAGTAAAAAATGTACTTTCACTAGTAAGAAACCTACTTTAAGTTGTCAAAACTTAACTTTAATTTGCCAAAACATAGGTTTAACTTGTTAAAAACGTAATTTAACTTGTCAGAACGTAACTTTAACTTGTCAAAATGTAATTTTAATGTGTCAAAAAGGAACTTAAAATTGTTAAAACTTAACTTTAACTTGTAAAAAACGTACTTCAACTTGTAAAAAACGTACTTCAACTTGTAAAACACTTGCTTTAACTCGTAAAAATTGTACTTTAACTTGTAAAAAACGTATTTTAATGTGTCAAAATGTAACTTTAACTTGTGAAAACGTAACTTTAACTTGTTAAAAACGTAATTTAACTTGTAAAAAACGTAATTTAAGTTGTCAAAATGTAACTTTAACTTGTCAAAACGTAATTAAATTATTAAAAACGTACTTTAACTTGTAAAAAACCTACATTAACTTGTAAAAAACGTACTTTCTCTAGTCAAAACGTAACTTTAACTTTTAAAAAACCTACTTTAACTTGTCAAAACGTAACTTTAACTTGTCAAAAACGTACTTTAACTTGTAAAAAACGTATTTTAACTTGTAAAAAACGTACTTTAACTTGTCAAAACATAACTTTAACTTGTCAAAAACCTACTTTAACTTGTCAAAATGTAACTTTAACTTGAAAAAGCCCTACTTTAACTTGTCAAAACGTAACTTTAACTTGTTAAAAACGTACTTTAACATGTAAAAAACGTAGTTTAATTTCTAAAAGACGTACTTTAACTTGTCAAAACGTAACTTTAACTTGTCAAAACGTGAGTTTAACTTGTTAATAACATACATTAACTTGTAAAAAACATACTTTAACTTGTCAAAAATGTGGTTTAACTTGTAACAAATGTACTTTAACTTGTAAACACGTACTTCAACTTGTAAAACACGTACTTTAACTTGTAAAAAACCTACTTTAACTTGTCAAAACTTAACTTTAATTTGTCAAAACATAAGTTTAACTTGTTAAAAACGTAATTTAACTTGTCAGAACGTAACTTTAACTTGTCAAAATGTAATTTTAATGTGTCAAAAAATAACTTAAAGTTGTTAAAACTTAACTTTAACTAGTAAAAAACGTACTTCAACTTGTAAAAAACGTACTTCAACTTGTAAAACACTTGCTTTAACTCGTAAAAAACGTACTTTAACTTGTAAAAAACGTATTTTAATGTGTCAAAATGTAACTTTATATTGTGAAAACGTAACTTTAACTTGTTAAAAACGTACTTTAACTTGTAAAAAACGTAATTTAAGTTGTCAAAATGTAACTTTAACTTGTCAAAACGTAATTAAATTATTAAAAACGTACTTTAACTTGTAAAAAATCTACATTAACTTGTAAAAAACGTACTTTCTCTAGTTAAAACGTAACTTTAAATTTTAAAAAACTTAATTTAACTTGTCAAAACGTAACTTTAACTTTTAAAAAACCTACTTTAACTTGTCAAAACGTAACTTTAACTTGTCAAAAACGTACTTTAACTTGTAAAAAACGTATTTTAACTTGTAAAAAACGTACTTTAACTTCTCAAAACGTAACTTTAACTTGTAAAAAACCTACTTTAACTTGTCAAAACGTAACTTTAACTTGTCAAAACGTAACTTTAACTTGAAAAAACCCTACTTTAACTTGTCAAAACGTAACTTTAACTTGTTAAAAACATACTTTAACATGTAAAAAACGTACTTTAATTTCTAGAAGACGTACTTTAACTTGTCAAAACGTAGCTTTACCTTGTCCAAACGTGAGTTTAACTTGTTAAAAACATACATTAACTTGTAAAAAACATACTTTAACTTGTCAAAAATGTGGTTTAAGTTGTAACAAATGTACTTTAACTTGTAAAAACGTACTTCAACTAGTTAAAAACGTACTTTAACTTGTAAAAAACCTATTTTAACTTGTCAAAACGTAACTTTAATTTGCCAAAACATAGGTTTAACTTGTTAAAAACGTAATTTAACTTGTCAGAACGTAACTTTAACTTGTCAAAATGTAATTTTAATGTGTCAAAAAGTAACTTAAAGTTGTTAAAACTTAACTTTAACTTGTAAAAAACGTACTTCAACTTGTAAAAATTTCACTTCAACTTGTAAAACACTTTCTTTAAGTCGTAAAAATTGTACTTTAACTTGTAAAAAAAGTATTTTAATGTGTCAAAATGTAACTTTAACTTGAAAAAACCCTACTTTAACTTGTCAAAACGTAACTTTAACTTGTTAAAAACATACTTTAACATGTAAAAAACGTACTTTAATTTCTAAAAGACGTACTTTAACTTGTCAAAACGTAACTTTAACTTGTCCAAACGTGAGTTTAACTTGTTAAAAACATACATTAACTTGTAATAAACATACTTTAACTTGTCAAAAATGTGGTTTAAGTTGTAACAAATGTACTTTACCTTGTAAAAACGTACTTCAACTAGTTAAAAACGTACTTTAACTTGTAAAAAACCGACTTTAACTTGTCAAAACTTAACTTTAATTTGCCAAAACATAGGTTTAACTTGTTAAAAACGTAATTTAACTTGTCAGAACGTAACTTTAACTTGTCAAAATGTAATTTTAATGTGTCAAAAAGTAACTTAAAGTTGTTAAAACTTAACTTTAACTTGTAAAAAACGTACTTCAACTTGTAAAAATTGCACTTCAACTTGTAAAACACTTGCTTTAAGTCGTAAAAATTGTAAAAAAACGTAACTTTAACTTGTGAAAAAGTAACTTTAACTTGTAAAAAACGTAATTTAAGTTGTCAAAACGTAACTTTAACTTGTCAAAACGTAACTTTAAATTATTAAAAACGTACTTTAACTTGTAAATAACCTACAGTAACTTGTAAAAAACGTACTTTCTCTTGTCAAAACGTAACTTTAACTTTTAAAAAACTTAATTTAACTTGTCAAAACGTAACTTTAACTTTTAAAAAACCTACTTTAAGTTGTCAAAACGTAACTTTAACTTGTCAAAAACGTACTTCAACTTGTAAAAAACGTACTTCAACTTGTAAAACACTTGCTTTAACTCGTAAAAAACGTACTTTAACTTGTAAAAAATGTATTTTAACGTGTAAAAATGTATCTTTAACTTGTGAAAATGTAACTTTGACTTGTTAAAAACGTACTTTAACTTGTAAAAAACGTAATTTAAGTTGTCAAAATATAACTCTAACTTGTCAAAACGTAACTTTAAATTATTAAAAACGTACTTTAACTTGTAAAAAACCTACTTTAACTTGTAAAAAATGTACTTTCTTTTGTCAAAACCTAACTTTAACTTTTAAAAACCTACTTTAACTTGTCAAAACGTAAGTTTAACTTTTAAAAAACCTACTTTAACTTGTCAAAACATAACTTTAACTTGTCAAAAACGTACTTTAACTTGTAAAAAACGTATTTTAACTTGTAAAAAACGTACTTTAACTTGTCAAAATGTAACTTTAACTTGTAAAAAACCTACTTTAACTTGTCAAAACGTAACTTTAACTTGTCAAAACGTAACTTTAACATTTAAAAAACGTACTTTAATTTCTAAAAGACGTAATTTAACTTGTTAAAATGTAACTTTAACTTGTCAAAACGTGAGTTTAACTTGTTAAAAATATACATTAACTTGTAAAAAACATACTTTAACTTGTCAAAAATGTAGTTTAACTTGTAACAAATGTACTTTAACTCGTCAAAACGTATTTCAACTAGTAAAAAATGTGGTTTGACTTGTAACAAATGTACTTTAACTTGTAAAAACGTACTTCAACTAGTAAAAAACGTACTTTAACTTGTAAAAACCTACTTTAACTTGTAATAAATGGACTTTAACTTGTAAAAACGTATTTCAACTTGTAAAAAACGTACTTTAACTTGTAAAAAACATAGTTTAACTTGTCAAAAACCTTCTTTAACTTGTCAAAACGTAACCTTAACATGTCAAAATGTAAGTTTAACTTGTTAAAAACATACATTAACTTGTAAAAAACGTACTTTAACTTGTCAAAAATGTGGTTTAACTTGTAAAACGTACTTCAACTTGTAAAAACCGTACTTTAACTTGTGAAAAACCTACTTTAACTTGTCAAACGTAAGTTTAAATTGTTATAAACATAAATTAACTTGTCAAAATGTATTATTAACTTGTAAAAATTGTACTTTAACCTGTCAAAACGTAATTTTAATCTGTCAAAGCGTAACTTTAAGTTGTTAAAACGTAAATTTAACTTGTAAAAAACGTATTTCAACTTGTAAAACACTTACTTTAACTTGTAAAAAACGTACTTCAACTTGTAAAAAAGTATTTTAACGTGTTAAAATATTAATTTAACTTGTCAAAACGTAACTTTAACTTGTTAAAAACGTACTTTAACTTGTAAAAAAAGTACTTTAACTTGTAAAAAAATATACTTTAACTTGTAAAAAACCTACTTTAACTTGTCAAAACGTAACTTTAATTTGTCAAAACGTAAGTTTAACTTGTTAAAAACATATTTTAACTTGTTAAAAACATACATTAACTTATAAAAAACGTACTTTAACTTGTCAAAAATGTGGTTTAACTTGTAGCAAATGTACTTTAACTTGTAAACACGTACTTCAACTTGTAAAACACGTACTTTAACTTGTAAAAAACCTACTTTAACTTGTCCAAACGTAACTTTAATATGTCAAAACGTAAGTTTAACTTGTTAAAAACATAATTTAACTTGTCAAAATGTAACTTTAACTTGTAAAAAACGTACTTTAACTTGTCAAAATGAAATTATAATGTGTCAAAGCGTAACTTTAAGTTGTTAAAATGTAAATTTAACTTGTAAAAAAAGTACTTTAACTTGTAAAAATCGTATGTCAACTTGTAAAACACTTACTTTAACTTGTCAAAAATGTGGTTTAACTTGTAACAAATGTACTTTAACTTGTAAAAACGTACTTCAACTTGTAAAAAACGTACTTTAACTTGTCAAAAATGTCATTTAACTTGTAACAAATGTACTTTAACTTGTAAAAACGTACTTCAACTTGTAAAAAACGTACTTTAACTTGTAAAAAACGTATTTTAGCTTGTCAGAAATATGGTTTAACTTGTAACAAATGTACTTTAACTTATAAAAACGTACTTCAACTAGTAAAAAACGTACTTTAACTTGTAAAAAACCTAATTTAACTTGTCAAACCGTAACTTTAATTTGTCAAAACGTAAGTTTAACTTGTTAAAAACATAATTTAACTTGTCAAAATGTAACTTTAACTTGTAAAAAACTTACTTTAACTTGTCAAAATGTAATTTTAATGTGTCAAAGCGTAACTTTAAGTTGTTAAAACGTAAATTTAACTGGTAAAAAAAGTACTTTAACTTGTAAAAAACGTATTTCAACTTGTCAGACACTTACTTTAACTTGTAAAAAACATACTTCAACTTGTAAAAAACGTACTTCAACTTATAAAAAAGTATTTTAACGTGTCAAAATGTAACTTTAACTTGTCAAAACGTAAATTTAACTTGTTAAAAACGTACTTTAACTTGTAAAAAACGTACTTTAACTTGTAAAAAAAGTACTTTAACTTGTCAACACGTAACTTTAACATGTAAAAAACCTACTTTAACTTGTCAAAACGTAACTTCAACTTGTCAAAACGTACGTTTAACTTGTTAAAAACATACTTTAACTTGTAAAAAACGTACTTTAACTTGTCAAAAATGTGGTTTAACTTGTAACAAATGTACTTTAACTTGTAAAAACGTACTTCAACTTGTAAAAAACGAACTTTAATTTGTAAAAAACGTACTTTAACTTATAAAAAACCTACTTTAACTTGTCAAAACGTAACCTTAACATGTCAAAACATAAGTTTAACTTGTTAAAAACATACATTAACTTGTAACGAATGTACTTTAACTTGTAAAAACGTACTTCAACTTGTAAAAAATGTATTTCAACTTGTAAAAAACCTACTTTTACTTGTCAAAATTAACTCTAATTTGTCAAAACGTAAGTTTAACTTATTAAAAACATAATTTAACTTGTTAAAATGTAACTTTAACAAGTAAAAATTGTACTTTAACCTGTCAAAATGTAATTTTAATGTGTCAAAGCGTAACTTTAAGTTGTTAAAACGTAAATTTAACTGGTAAAAAATGTACTTTAACTTGTAAAAAAAGTATTTCAACTTTTAAAACACTTACTTTAACTTGTAAAAAACGTACTTCAACATGTAAAAACCGTATTTTAACTTGTAAAAAAATATTTTAACGTGTCAAAATGTAACTTTACCTAGTCAAAACGTAATTTTAACTTGTTAAAAACATACTTTAACTTGTAAAAACGTACTTTAACTTGTAAAAAACGTACTTTAACTTGTCAAAACGTAACTTTAACTTGTAAAAACCTACATTAACTAGTCAAAACGTAACTTTAACTTGTCAAAACGTAAATTTAACTTGTTAAAAACATACATTAACTTGTAAAAAATGTACTTTAACTTGTCAAAAAGGTGGTTTAACTTGTAACAAATGTACTTTAACTTGTAAAAACGTACTTCATCTTGTAAAAAACGTACTTTAACTTGTAAAAAACCTACTTGAACTTGTCAAAACGTAACTTTAATTTGTCAAAATGTAAGTTTTACTTATTAAAAACATAATTTAACTTGTCAAAATGTAACTTTAACTTGTAAAAATTGAACTTTAACTTGTCAAAATGTAATTTTAATATGTCAAAGCGTAACTTTAAGTTGTTAAAACGTAAATTTAACTAGTAAAAAATGTACTTTAACTTGTAAAAACGTACTTCAACTTGTAAAAAACGTACTTTAACTTGTAAAAAACCTACTTTAACTTGTCAAAACGTCACTTTAATTTGTCAAAACGTAAGTCTAACTTGTTAAAAACATAATTTAACTTGTCAAAATGTAACTTTAACTTGTAAAAAATGTACTTTAACTTGTCAAAATGTAATTTTAATGTGTCAAACCGTAACTTTAAGTTGTTAAAACGTAAATTTAACTTGTAAAAAACGTATTTCAACTTGTAAAACACTTACTTTAACTTGTAAAAAACATACTTCAACTTGTAAAAAACGTACTTTAACTTGTAAAAAAGTATTTTAACGTGTCAAAATGTAACTTTAACTTGTCAAAACGTAATTTTAACTTCTTAAAAACGTACTTTAACTTGTAAAAAACGTACTTTAACTTGTAAAAAACGTACTTTAACTTGTCAAAACGTAATTTTAACATGTAAAAAACCTACTTTAACTTGTCAAAACGTAACTTCAACTTGTCAAAACGTACGTTTAACTTGTTAAAAACATACTTTAACTTGTAAAAAACGTACTTTAACTTGTCAAAAATGTGGTTTAACTAGTAACAAATGTACTTTAACTTGTAAAAACGTACTTCAACTTGTAAAAAACGAACTTTAATTTGTAAAAAACGTACTTTAACTTATAAAAAACCTACTTTAACTTGTCAAAACGTAACCTTAACAAGTCAAAACATAAGTTTAACTTGTTAAAAACATACATTAACTTGTAAAAAATGTACTTTAACTTGTTAAAAATGTGGTTTGACTTGTAACAAATGTACTTTAACTTGTAAAAACGTACTTGAACTAAACGTACTTTAACTTGTAAAAACCTACTTTAACTTGTCAAAACGTAACTTTAATTTGTCAAATCGTAAGTTTAACTTGTTAAAAACGTAATTTAACTTGTCAAAACGTAACTTTAACTTGTAAAAAATGTACTTTAAGATGTCAAAATGTAATTTTAATGTGTCAAAACGTAACTTTAAGTTGTTAAAACGTAACTTTAACTAGTAAAAAACGTACTTCAACTTAGAAAAAAACGTACTTCAACTTGTAAAATACATGCTTTAACTTGTAAAAACGTACTTCAACTTGTAAAAAACGTACTGTAACTTATAAAAAATGTATTTTAAGGTGTCAAAATGTAACTTTAACTTGTCAAAACGTAACTTTAACTTGTTAAAATGGAACTTTAACTTCTAAAAAATTTACCTTAACTTGTCAAAAAGTAACTTTAACTTGTAAAAAACCTACTTTAACATGTCAAAACGTAACTTTAACTTGTCAAAACGTAAGTTTAACTTGTTAAAAACATACATTAACTTATAACAAACGTACTTTAACTTGTAAAACACTTACTTTAACTTGTAATAAATGGACTTTAACTTGTAAAAACGTATTTCAACTTGTAAAAAACGTACTTTAACTTGTAAAAAACATAGTTTAACTTGTAAAAAAATTTCTTTAACTTGTCAAAACGTAACCTTAACATGTCAAAATGTAAGTTTAACTTGTTAAAAACATACATTAACTTATAAAAAACGTACTTTAACTTGTCAAAAATGTGGTTTAACTTGTAACAGATGTACTTTAAGTTGTAAAAACGTACTTCAACTTGTAAAAAACGTACTTTAACTTGTAAAAAACGTATTTTAACTTGTTAAAAACATAAATTAACTTGTCAAAATGTATTTTTAACTTGTAAAAATTGTACTTTAACCTGGCAAAACGTAATTTTAATATGTCAAAGCGTAACTTTAAGTTGTTAAAACGTAAATTTAACTAGTAAAAAATGTACTTTAACTTGTAAACAACGTATTTCAACTTGTAAAACACTTACTTTAACTTGTAAAAAATGTACTTCAACTTGTAAAAAACGAACTTTAACTTGTAAAAAAGTATTTTAACGTGTCAAAATGTAACTTTAATTTGTCTATACGTAACTTTAACTTGTTAAAAACGCACTTTAACTTGTTAAAAACGTACTGTAACTTGTAAAAGAGTACTTTAACTTGTGAAAAACTATACTTGAACTTGTCAAAACGTAATTTTAACTTGTAAAAAACCTACTTTAACTTGTCAAAACGTAAGTTTTACTTGTTTAAAACATACATTAACTTGTAAAAAACGTATTTTAACTTGTCAAAAATATGGTTTAACTTGTAACAAATGTACTTTAACTTATAAAAACGTACTTCAACTAGTAAAAAATGTACTTTAACTTGGAAAAAACCTATATTAACTTGTCAAAACGTAACTTTAATTTGTCAAAACGTAAGTTTAACTTGTTAAAAACATAATTTAACTTGTCAAAATGTAACTTTAACTTGTAGAAAACGTACTTTAACTTGTCAAAATGTAATTTTAATGTGTCAAAGCGTAACTTTAAGTTGATAAAACGTAAATTTAACTGGTAAAAAAAGTACTTTAACTTGTAAAAAACGTATTTCAACTTGTAAAACACTTACTTTAACTTGTAAAAAATATACTTCAACTTGTAAAAACCGTACTTTAACTTGTAAAAAAGTATTTTAACGTGCCAAAATGTAACTTTAACTTGTCAAAACGTAATTTTAACTTGTTAAAAACGTACTTTAACTTGTAAAAAACGTACTTTAACTTGTAAAAAACGTACTTTAACTTGTCAAAACGTAACTTTAACATGTAAAAAACCTACTTTAACTTGTCAAAACGTAACTTCAACTTGTCATAACGTAAGTTTAACTTGTTAAAAACATACAATAACTTGTAAAAAACGTACTTTAACTTGTCAAAAATGTGGTTTAACTTGTAACAAATGTACTTTAACTTGTAAAAACGTACTTCAACTTGTAAAAAACGAACTTTAATTTGTAAAAAACGTACTTTAACTTATAAAAAACCTACTTTAACTTGTCAAAACGTAACCTTAACATGTCAAAACGTAAGTTTAACTTGTTAAAAACATACATTAACTTGTAAAAAATGTACTTTAACTTGTCAAAAATGTTGTTTAACTTGTAAGAAATGTACTTTAACTTGTAAAAACGTACTTCAACTTGTAAAAAATGTACTTCAACTTGTAAAAAACCTACTTTAACGTGTCAAAACGTAACTCTAATTTGTCAAAACGTAAGTTTAACTTGTTAAAAACATAATTTAACTTGTTAAAATGTAACTTTAACAAGTAAAAATTGTACTTTAACCTGTCAAAATGTAATTTTAATGTGTCAAAGCGTAACTTTAAGTTGTTAAAACGTAAATTTAACTGGTAAAAAATGTACTTTAACTTGTAAAAAAGGTATTTCAACTTTTAAAACACTTACTTTAACTTGTAAAAAACGTACTTCAACTTGTAAAAAACGTATTTTAACTTGTAAAAAAATATTTTAACATGTCAAAAGGTAACTTAACCTAGTCAAAACGTAATTTTAACTTGTAAAAACGTACTTTAACTTGTAAAAAACCTACTTTAACTTGTCAAAACGTAACTTTAACTTGTAAAAAACCTACATTAACTGGTCAAAACGTAACTTTAACTTGTCAAAACGTAAGTTTAACTTGTTAAAAACATACATTAACTTGTAAAAAACGTACTTTAACTTGGCAAAAAGGTGGTTTAACTTGTAACAAATGTACTTTAACTTGTAAAAACGTACTTCATCTTGTAAAAAACGTACTTTAACTTGTAAGAAACCTACTTTAACTTGTCAAAACGTAACTTTAATTTGTCAAAATATAAGTTTAACTTGTTAAAAACATAATTTAACTTGTCAAAATGTAACTTTAACTTGTAAAAATTGTACTTTAACCTGTCAAAATGTAATTTTAATATGTTAAAGCGTAACTTTAAGTTGTTAAAACGTAAATTTAACTAGTAAAAAATGAACTTTAACTTGTAAAAAACGTATTTCAACTTGTAAAACACTTACTTTAACTTGTAAAAAACGTAATTCAACTTGTAAAAAAACGTACTTTAACTTGTAAAAAAATATTTTAACGTGTCGAAATGTAACTTTAACTTGTCTAAACGTAACTTTAACTTGTTAAAAACGTACTTTAACATGTTAAAAACGTACTGTAACTTGTAAAAAAGTACTTTAACTTGTGAAAAACTATACTTTAACTTGTCAAAACGTAATTTTAACTTGTAAAAAACCTACTTTAACTTGTCAAAACGTAAGTTTAACTTGCTGAAAACATACATTAACTTGTAAAAAATGTATTTTAACTTGTCAAAAATATGGTTTAACTTGTAACAAATGTACTTTAACTTGTAAAAACGTACTTCAACTTGTAAAAAACGTACTTTAACTTGTAGAAAACCTACTTTAACTTGTCAAAACGTAACATTAATTTGTCAAAACGTAAGTTTAACTTGTTAAAAACATAATTTAACTTGTCAAAATGTAACTTTAACTTGTAAAAAACGTACTTTAACTTGTCAAAATGTAATTTTAATGTGTCAAACCGTAACTTTAAGTTGTTAAAACGTAAATTTAACTGGTAAAAAAAGTACTTTAACTTGTAAAAAACGTATTTCAACTTGTAAGACACTTACTTTAACTAGTAAAAAACATACTTCAACTTGTAAAAAACGTACTTTAACTTGTAAAAAAGTATTTTAACGTGTCAAAATGTAACTTAACTTGTCAAAACGTAATTTTAACTTGTTAAAAAAGTACTTTAACTTGTAAAAAACGTACTTTAACTTGTAAAAAACGTACTTTAACTTGTCAAAACGTAACTTTAACATGTAAAAAACCTACTTTAACTTGTCAAAACGTACGTTTAACTTGTTAAAAACATACATTAACTTGTAAAAAACGTACTTTAACTTGTCAAAAATGTGGTTTAACTTGTAACAAATGTACTTTAACTTGTAAAAACGTACTTCAACTTGTAAAAAACGAACTTTAATTTGTAAAAAACGTACTTTAACTTATAAAAAACCTACTTTAACTTGTCAAATCGTAACCTTAACATGTCAAAACGTAAGTTTAACTTGTTAAAAACATACATTAACTTGTAAAAAATGTACTTTATCTTGTCAAAAATGTGGTTTAACTTGTAACAAATGTACTTTAACTTGTAAAAACGTATTTCAACTTGTAAAAAATGTACTTCAACTTGTAAAAAACCTACTTTAACTTGTCAAAACGTAACTCTAATTTGTCAAAACATAAGTTTAACTGATTAAAAACATAATTTAACTTGTTAAAATGTAACTTTAACAAGTAAAAATTGTACTTTAACCTGTCAAAATGTAATTTTAATGTGTCAAAGCGTAACTTTAAGTTGTTAAAACGTAAATTTAACTGGTAAAAAATGTACTTTAATTTGTAAAAAACGTATTTCAACTTGTAAAACACTTACTTTAACTTGTAAAAAACGTATTTCAACTTGTAAAAAACGTATTTTAATCTGTAAAAAAATATTTTAACGTGTCAAAATGTAACTTTACCTAGTCAAAATGTAATTTTAACTTGTTAAAAACTTACTTTAACTTGTAAAAACGTAATTTAACTTGTAAAAAACGTACTTTAACTTGTCAAAACGTAACTTTAACTTGTAAAAAACCTACATTAACTTGTCAAAACGTAAGTTTAACTTGTTAAAAACATACATTAACTTGTAAAAAACGTACTTTAACTTGTCAAAAAGGTGGTTTAACTTGTAAAAAATGTACTTTAACTTGTAAAAACGCAAATCATCTTGTAAAAAACGTACTTTAACTTATCAAAAATGTGGTTTAACTTGTAACAAATGTGCTTTAAGTTGTAAAAACGTACTTCAACTTGTAAAAAACGTACTTTAACTTGTCAAAATGTAATTTTAATGTGTCAAAACGTAACTTTAAGTTGTTAAAACAGAACTTTAACTTGTAAAAAATGTACTTTAACTCGTAAAGAACGTACTTCAACTTGTAAAACACGTACTTTAACTTGTAAAAAACGTACTTCAACTTGTAAAAAACATACATTAATTTGTAAAAAATGTATTTTAACGTGTCATAATGTAACTTTAACTTGTCAAAACGTAACTTTAACTTGTAAAAAACGTAATTTAACTAGTAAAAAAGGAACTTTAACTTGTCAAAACGTAACTTTAACTTGTAAAAAACCTACTTTAACTTATCAAAACGTAAGTTTAACTTGTTAAAAACATACATTAACTTGTAAAAAACGTACTTTAACTTGTCAAAACGTAACTTCAACTTGTAAAAAACCTACTTTAACTTGTCAAAATGTAACTTTAACTTGTAGAAAACGTACTTTAACTTGTCAAAATGTAATTTTAATGTGTCAAAGCGTAACTTTAAGTTGATAAAACGTAAATTTAACTGGTAAAAAAAGTACTTTAACTTGTAAAAAACGTATTTCAACTTGTAAAACACATACTTTAACTTGTAAAAAATATACTTCAACTTGTAAAAACCGTACTTTAACTTGTAAAAAAGTATTTTAACGTGCCAAAATGTAACTTTAACTTGTCAAAACGTAATTTTAACTTGTTAAAAACGTACTTTAACTTGTAAAAAACGTACTTTAACTTGTAAAAAACGTACTTTAACTTGTCAAAACGTAACTTTAACATGTAAAAAACCTACTTTAACTTGTCAAAACGTAACTTCAACTTGTCATAACGTAAGTTTAACTTGTTAAAAACATACAATAACTTGTAAAAAACGTACTTTAACTTGTCAAAAATGTGGTTTAACTTGTAACAAATGTACTTTAACTTGTAAAAACGTACTTCAACTTGTAAAAAACGAACTTTAATTTGTAAAAAACGTACTTTAACTTATAAAAAACCTACTTTAACTTGTCAATACGTAACCTTAACATGTCAAAACGTAAGTTTAACTTGTTAAAAACATACATTAACTTGTAAAAAATGTACTTTAACTTGTCAAAAATGTTGTTTAACTTGTAAGAAATGTACTTTAACTTGTAAAAACGTACTTCAACTTGTAAAAAATGTACTTCAACTTGTAAAAAACCTACTTTAACGTGTCAAAACGTAACTCTAATTTGTCAAAACGTAAGTTTAACTTGTTAAGAACATAATTTAACTTGTTAAAATGTAACTTTAACAAGTAAAAATTGTACTTTAACCTGTCAAAATGTAATTTTAATGTGTCAAAGCGTAACTTTAAGTTGTTAAAACGTAAATTTAACTGGTAAAAAATGTACTTTAACTTGTAAAAAAGGTATTTCAACTTTTAAAACACTTACTTTAACTTGTAAAAAACGTACTTCAACTTGTAAAAAACGTATTTTAACTTGTAAAAAAATATTTTAACATGTCAAAAGGTAACTTTACCTAGTCAAAACGTAATTTTAACTTGTAAAAACGTACTTTAACTTGTAAAAAACCTACTTTAACTTGTCAAAACGTAACTTTAACTTGTAAAAAACCTACATTAACTGGTCAAAACGTAACTTTAACTTGTCAAAACGTAAGTTTAACTTGTTAAAAACATACATTAACTTGTAAAAAACATACTTTAACTTGGCAAAAAGGTGGTTTAACTTGTAACAAATGTACTTTAACTTGTAAAAACGTACTTCATCTTGTAAAAAACGTACTTTAACTTGTAAGAAACCTACTTTAACTTGTCAAAACGTAACTTTAATTTGTCAAAATATAAGTTTAACTTGTTAAAAACATAATTTAACTTGTCAAAATGTAACTTTAACTTGTAAAAATTGTACTTTAACCTGTCAAAATGTAATTTTAATATGTTAAAGCGTAACTTTAAGTTGTTAAAACGTAAATTTAACTAGTAAAAAATGAACTTTAACTTGTAAAAAACGTATTTCAACTTGTAAAACACTTACTTTAACTTGTAAAAAACGTAATTCAACTTGTAAAAAAACGTACTTTAACTTGTAAAAAAATATTTTAACGTGTCGAAATGTAACTTTAACTTGTCTAAACGTAACTTTATCTTGTTAAAAACGTACTTTAACATGTTAAAAACGGACTGTAACTTGTAAAAAAGTACTTTAACTTGTGAAAAACTATACTTTAACTTGTCAAAACGTAATTTTAACTTGTAAAAAACCTACTTTAACTTGTCAAAACGTAAGTTTAACTTGTTGAAAACATACATTAACTTGTAAAAAATGTATTTTAACTTGTCAAAAATATCGTTTAACTTGTAACAAATGTACTTTAACTTGTAAAAACGTACTTCAACTTGTAAAAAACGTACTTTAACTTGTAGAAAACCTACTTTAACTTGTCAAAACGTAACATTAATTTGTCAAAACGTAAGTTTAACTTGTTAAAAACATAATTTAACTTGTCAAAATGTAACTTTAACTTGTAAAAAACGTACTTTAACTTGTCAAAATGTAATTTTAATGTGTCAAACCGTAACTTTAAGTTGTTAAAACGTAAATTTAACTGGTAAAAAAAGTACTTTAACTTGTAAAAAACGTATTTCAACTTGTAAGACACTTACTTTAACTAGTAAAAAACATACTTCAACTTGTAAAAAACGTACTTTAACTTGTAAAAAAGTATTTTAACGTGTCAAAATGTAACTTAACTTGTCAAAACGTAATTTTAACTTGTTAAAAAAGTACTTTAACTTGTAAAAAACGTACTTTAACTTGTAAAAAACGTACTTTAACTTGTCAAAACGTAACTTTAACATGTAAAAAACCTACTTTAACTTGTCAAAACGTACGTTTAACTTGTTAAAAACATACATTAACTTGTAAAAAACGTACTTTAACTTGTCAAAAATGTGGTTTAACTTGTAACAAATGTACTTTAACTTGTAAAAACGTACTTCAACTTGTAAAAAACGAACTTTAATTTGTAAAAAACGTACTTTAACTTATAAAAAACCTACTTTAACTTGTCAAATCGTAACCTTAACATGTCAAAACGTAAGTTTAACTTGTTAAAAACATACATTAACTTGTAAAAAATGTACTTTATCTTGTCAAAAATGTGGTTTAACTTGTAACAAATGTACTTTAACTTGTAAAAACGTATTTCAACTTGTAAAAAATGTACTTCAACTTGTAAAAAACCTACTTTAACTTGTCAAAACGTAACTCTAATTTGTCAAAACATAAGTTTAACTGATTAAAAACATAATTTAACTTGTTAAAATGTAACTTTAACAAGTAAAAATTGTACTTTAACCTGTCAAAATGTAATTTTAATGTGTCAAAGCGTAACTTTAAGTTGTTAAAACGTAAATTTAACTGGTAAAAAATGTACTTTAATTTGTAAAAAACGTATTTCAACTTGTAAAACACTTACTTTAACTTGTAAAAAACGTATTTCAACTTGTAAAAAACGTATTTTAATCTGTAAAAAAATATTTTAACGTGTCAAAATGTAACTTTACCTAGTCAAAATGTAATTTTAACTTGTTAAAAACTTACTTTAACTTGTAAAAACGTACTTTAACTTGTAAAAAACGTACTTTAACTTGTCAAAACGTAACTTTAACTTGTAAAAAACCTACATTAACTTGTCAAAACGTAAGTTTAACTTGTTAAAAACATACATTAACTTGTAAAAAACGTACTTTAACTTGTCAAAAAGGTGGTTTAACTTGTAAAAAATGTACTTTAACTTGTAAAAACGCAAATCATCTTGTAAAAAACGTACTTTAACTTATCAAAAATGTGGTTTAACTTGTAACAAATGTGCTTTAAGTTGTAAAAACGTACTTCAACTTGTAAAAAACGTACTTTAACTTGTCAAAATGTAATTTTAATGTGTCAAAACGTAACTTTAAGTTGTTAAAACAGAACTTTAACTTGTAAAAAATGTACTTTAACTCGTAAAGAACGTACTTCAACTTGTAAAACACGTACTTTAACTTGTAAAAAACGTACTTCAACTTGTAAAAAACATACATTAATTTGTAAAAAACGTATTTTAACGTGTCATAATGTAACTTTAACTTGTCAAAACGTAACTTTAACTTGTAAAAAACGTAATTTAACTAGTAAAAAAGGAACTTTAACTTGTCAAAACGTAACTTTAACTTGTAAAAAACCTACTTTAACTTATCAAAACGTAAGTTTAACTTGTTAAAAACATACATTAACTTGTAAAAAACGTACTTTAACTTGTCAAAACGTAACTTCAACTTGTAAAAAACCTACTTTAACTTGTCAAAACGTAACTTTAACTTGTCAAAACGTAAGTTTAACTTGTCATAAACATACTTGAACTTGTAAAAAACGTACTTTAACTTGTCAAAGATGTGGTTTAACTTGTAACAAATGCACTTTAACTTGTAAAAACGTACTTAAACTTGTAAAAAACGTACTTTAACTTGTAAAAAAACGTACTTTAACTTGTAAAAAACGTACTTTAACTTGTCAAAACGTAACTTTAACTTGTAAAAAACCTACTTTAACTTGTTAAAACGAAACTTTAACTTGTCAAAACGTAAGTTTAAATTGATAAAAACAAACATTCGCTTTTAAAAAACGTACTTTAACTTGTCAAAAATGTGGTTTAACTTGTAACAAATGTACTTTAACTTGTAAAAACGTATTTCAACTTGTAAAAAACGTACTTTAACTTGTAAAAAACCTACGTTAACTTGTCAAAACGTAACTTGAATTTGTCAAAACGTAAATTTAACTTGTTAAAAACGTAATTTAACTTGTCAGGACGTAACTTTAACTTATAAAAAACGTACCTTAACTTGTCAAAATGTAATATTTGTTGGAATTTATTTAACAATTAAACAATATTAATTACTATACACGTCCTAAGTGGCTGAAAATTATAATTAGATCTAATATATTAAAACTAATTTTAATATATTCAGTAACCTAAGGCATTAAAATTTATTAAGTAATTATAAACAATTTATAATTCACAAGCTCAATCAAATAAAATTAAATTAATAATTTATATAACAATTATATAATTTATATTTAATTATTTAATTGAGGAATTACTTACGTAAGAGGTTGTAAACAACCACGACGTTGCTAGCTATCGCCGGAATGCCACGTCACGCCCAAATCCCGAGAAAAGCCTCGCCGGATTGCTAGGGAACGTCTTCGCCGGACTGTGAAGGGTCACCGGGATGCACAGCAGCTGGGATCCTCGCCGGACTGGACTTCTTCGCCTGGCAGGGAGCTCGCCGGATTGGAGAGCCTCGCCGGACTGGGCACTCGCCGGATTGGACTCTGTCGCCGCACGGGAACTCGCCTGACAGGGAGCTCGCCGGACTAGAGAGCCTCGCCGGACTGGGAAGCTTCGCCGGACTGGAGATCTCTGGGACACCTCGCCTAATGACCTCGCCGGATTGCCCTCGCCGGACTGGAGCGCCTCGCTGGGATCCCTTCGCCTGACAGAGAACCTCGCCGGATTGGATCTGCCTCGCCGGATTGAACCTGTCTCGCCGGATTGGACTGCCTGACAAGGAGCCTTCGCCGGACTGGGTCTGGCTCGCCGGAATGGAGCCCTGGAGGCTGGGAGGTCATCGGAATGCACAGAAAACGACCTAGGGACGTTTTAGAGGGCTGAAACCTTTTTAAAACAGTTTTAAAAATTCCAAAACAATTTTCTAAATCATTCAAACACCACGAGTGATGAATCAACAATATTACACTAAGAAATATTGAGATCAAGAGTGTGGGCTCTTAAGAACAATTAGGGAATCAAAGATTGCAAAAAGGAAAAACAATTTTTCTCTTCTCTTTGTTTGGGGATTTCGGCCGAGAATTACACAAGGGGGAAGAGATAGTGTGTGCCGAAAATTCTCTAGGATTAGGGTTAGTGATTAGGGTTCTTAGCCTTATTTATACAGGTTATAAATGGGCTTAAGCTGGGTCAAACCCATGACCTTATTCACTTAAGAAATTCGGCCAAAACACTCTCCCCTTACTCGTCCATATCTTTTATTTTTCTTCCTAAATATATTTGATTTAATTTCTAAAATTAATTTAGAACTCTCATTATTATTTAATGACACATCATTAAATATACTTCATAGTTATCGAAATGAGAAATAATTTATTTTCTTCTTTTAACATATTTGATCACTCGAGAATGTCATCATCAATATGATAACATCTTGTGATTCAATAAACAAAATAAATAACTAGTTATTTATCGAGTTTCAAGAAAACAACTTTCTCAATATAAATCACTATTTATACTTAATGAGTAAATCAACTTTTCAAGTTCTTTTAATCTCTTCCAAGTGTCTATCATTGAGACCTCATGGACCCACATGAACGAAGCTTTATAATAAAAAACGGACACAAAAGTTCACAAACTTTTTCCGTCTTTTAACTCTTAATATTGGTCGATTCCATTAAAGGACCAATATTGACAATCTCTCTGTTCATGTGCGTATCTTTTATGTTTGATATGATGAAACAATTTCTCATACGATCCATGGATTATATTACGATATTACCCTTCATATGTATCAGTAACTGAGGGGAATGTAAGATTACTGTTTTACCCCTCGAGTTATTATTTCACTAACTCCTTTGTTATTTGTGAATGAGAAAAACATAAAGTGAGATGTCTTTACATGTCACATGTTTTAATCAAAGAATGAACTCATTCAATGAATACCTGGCCAGGTTTATTCATTCACACTCTCATAACAAATCATAGTGTGATAGTAATGCATTTGCATCGTTGTTACATGAATTCCATATCTGTGAATCATGTAACCCAACATTACATCCTTGTGACACCAACAGTCGGGTCAGATGCAACTAAAATTTAGTCATTGCCCATTGACGAATCAACTGTCACAAAGTGCAATGTCAATTACATATTCACTTGAGGATTAAGGTAAGTATCATAATACTCCTTTAGTTTTGAACTTGAAGCCTCGAGTGTGTAAACAGTTTTGTCTCGAGCTTTTAAGTGTCACTGGTCTTGTTCAGTATCTTCTATAAGATACCTAGTATGAATCATAGAGTCACAACTCTCTATATCACAAGATGAGATATCATGATTCATGCTAACAATCAATAATAAAATTCGATTGCTCTATCGATCTTTAGATTGCGAACAAATGTTTCAAACTTGTCATAAGGGGTTATCTTGTCAAGTATGTACTTAACACCCATTTCGTTGATGACAGTTTCAGAGCATAGCTAAAACATAACTAAACACAATCTCATAAAGCATGAACATTTATTAATATCAATGTTTCAACAAAATGTAAATACATAAAGTATCTCAATGTCTAATATCTCCTTTGTGGGAACCAATCCCAACAAACTCCCACTTGACTCAAAGGAGATGCGAATGATCCTTCAGTCCCAATTCTTCTAGGTGCCCCTTGACGACATTACTCGTTAAAGGCTTCGTGAAGGGATCAGCAACGTTGTCTAACATTGAGATCTTCATGACTTCAGCATCCCCTCTGTGAACGATGTCTTGAACGAGGTGATACTTGCGTTCTATGTGTTTAGAGCGCTTGTGACTTCTTGGCTCCTTACAATTAGCGACCGCCCCACTATTATCACAATAAAGTGTGATAGGCTCGCTTGCACTTGGAACAACTTCCAAGTACATAAGGAATTTCCTTAGCCACACAGCCTCCTTTGCAGCTTCACAAGTTGCCACATACATCGCTTCCATGGTCGAGTCAGCAACACAGGATTGCTTGATACTCCTCCAAACCACGGATCCACCATTCAGGGTGAACACAGACCCTGATGTAGACTTCCTGGAATCCTTGTCCGCCTGAAAATCGGAGTCGGTATATCCCATCATATTCAGGTCACTACCTGAATATGCAAGCATGTAGTTTCTCGTTCTCCGAAGATACTTGAGAACATGCTTGACAGCAACCCAGTGCTCGGGTCCAGGGTTAGACTGGAATCTGCTCACTACGCATACTGAGTAGCATATGTCTGGCCTCGTGCAAAGCATAGCATACATGAGACTTCTTACGGCTGAAGCGTAAGGAATGTGTCTCATTTCCTCAAATTCTTGAGGCGTCTTGGGAGATTGCTCGCTTGAGAGATGCACTCCATGCCTGAAAGGTAGCTGTCCTTTCTTGGAGTCTTGCATACTGAAGCGATCCATGATCTTATCAATATAAGATGCTTGGGAGAGTGCCAGCTTACGATTCTTTCGATCTCTAAAGATCTGAATACCTAGAATGTAAGCTGCCTCTCCAAGATCTTTCATCTCAAATTGCTTTAATAGCCAGACTTTAACCTCTGACAACTTTCCTAGATCATTCCCAATGAGTAGTATGTCGTCAACATAAAGGACTAAGAAAACTACTTTGCCATCGTTTATCATCTTATAAACACATGGCTCATCTACCGACTGATCAAAACCGTAGCTCTTTACAGTCTCGTCAAAACCACATTTTTGACAAGTTAAAGTACGTTTTTTACACTTTAAAGTTTCGTTTTTTACAAGTTAAAGTACGTTTTTACAAGTTAAAGTTACGTTTTGACACGTTAAATTGTTTTTTTTACAAATTGAAGTACGTATTTTACAAGATAAAGTTACATTTTGACAAGTTAAAGTAAGTTTTTGACAAGTTTAAGTACGTTTTTTTACAAGTTAAAGATACATTTCGACAAGTTAAAGTTTTATTTTGACAAGTTATTGTTACGGTCTGACAACCTAAAGTTACATTTTGAAAAGTTAAAGTTACCTTTTAACATGTTAAAGTAAGTTTTTTACAAGTTAATATTCATTTTTTAGAAGTTAAAGTACGTGTTTTACAAGTTAAACTTACGTTTTGACACGTTCAAGTTACGTTTTGACAAGTTTATGTACACGTTTTACAAGTTAAAGTTACATTTTGACAAGTTAAATTTTGTTTTTTATAAGTTAAATTACGTGTATAAGAAGGTTAAGTTACGTTTTGACATGATAAAACGTTAAAATACGTTTTTTACTAAAGTACATTTTTAACAAGTTAAACAACGATTTTTACTAGTTAAATTTATGTTTTAACAAGTTAAAGTTAGGTTTTGACACGTTAAATTTACGTTTTAACAACCTAATGTTCCGTTTTGACAAAATAAATTACGTTTTTTACAAGTTAAAGTACGTTTTTTTCGAGATAAAGTTACGTTTTGACAAGTTAAAGTTACATTTTGATAAGTTAAATTACGTTTTTAATAAGTTAAAGTTATGTTTTGACAAGTTAAATTACGTTTATTACAAGTTAAAGCACTTTTTTAACAAGTTAAAGTTATATTTTGATAGGTTAGAGTTACATTTTGACAAGTTAAAGTAAGTTGTTTACAAGTCAAAGTTTCGTTTTGACAAGTTATTTTCACGTTTTGACAATTTAAAGTTACATTTTAACAAGTTAAATTACATTTTTTACAACTTAAAGTACGCTTTTAACAAGTTAAAGTTACGTTTTAACAATTTAGAGTTACATTTTGATAAGTTAAAGTAAGTTTTTTCCAAGTTAAAGTACGTTCTTTACGAGTTAACTTTAAGTTTGGACAAGTTAAAGATTTGTTTTACCATTTTATTGTTACGTATTTTACAAGATAAAGTTACATTTTGACAAGTTAAAGTAAGTTTTTGACAAGTTTAAGTACGTTTTTTTACAAGTTAAAGATACATTTCGACAAGTTAAAGTTTCATTTTGACAAGTTATTATTACGTTCTGACAACCTAAAGTTACATTTTGATAAGTTAAAGTTACCTTTTAACATGTTAAAGTACGTTTTTTACAAGTTAATATTCATTTTATAGAAGTTAAAGTACGTGTTTTACAAGTTAAACTTACGTTTTGACAAGTTTAAGTTACATCTTGACAAGTTAAAGTACGTTTTTTACAAGTTAAATTACGTTTTCTACAAATTAAAGATACATTTTAACAAGTTAAACTTACGTGTTGAAACGTTAAAGTTACGTTTGGACAAGTTATAGTACGTTTTTCACAAGTTAAAGTTACGTTTTGACAAGTTAAATTACGTTTTTTACAAGTTACAATACGTTTTTTTACAAGATAAAGTTACATTTTGAGAAGTCAAAGTTCCATTTTGATAGGTTAAAGTACGTTTTTTACAAGTTGAAGTACGTTTTTTACAAGTTAAATTACGTTTTCTACAAATTAAATTTACGTTTGAACAAGTTAATGTATTTTGAAACGTTACATAGGTTTTGACAAGTTAACGTACGTTGTTTACAATTTAAAGTTACGTTTTGACACGTTAAGTTACGTTTTTTACAAGTTGAAGTACGTATTTTACAAGATAAAGTTACATTTTGACAAGTTAAAGTAAGTTTTTGACAAGTTAAAGTACGTTTTTTTACAAGTTAAAGATACATTTCGACAAGTTAATGTTTCGTTTTGACAAGTTATTGTTTAGTTTTGACAACCTAAAGTTACGTTTTGAAAAGTTAAAGTTACGTTTTGACATGTTAAAGTACGTTTTCTACAAGTTAAAATACATTTTTTAGAAGTTAAAGTACGTCTTTTACAAGTTAAACTTACCTTTTGACACCTTCAAGTTACATTTTGACAAGTTAAATTACGTTTTTTACAAGTTAAATTACGTGTATAAAAAGGTTAAGTTACGTTTTGACATGATAAACTTACGTTTTGATACATTAAAATACGTTTTTTACAAGTTAAAGTACATTTTTTAGAAGTTAAACAACGATTTTTACTAGTTAAAGTTATGTTTTAACAAGTTAAAGTTAGGTTTTGACACGTTAAATTTACGTTTTGACAAATTAAAGTACATTTTGACAACTTAAAGTTACGTTTTGACAAGTTAAATTACGTTTTTTACAAGTTAAAGTACGTTATTTACAAGATAAAGTTACGTTTTGACAAGTTAAAGTTACATTTTGACAAGTTAAATTACGTTTTTAATAAGTTAAAGTTATGTTTGGACAAGTTAAATTACGTCTATTGTAAGTTAAAGCAACTTTTTAACAAGTTAAAGTTACTTTTTGACAGGTTAGAGTTACATTTTGACAAGTTAATGTAAGTTTTTAACAAGTTAAAGTTTCGTCTTGACAAGTTATTGTTACGTTTTGACATCTTAAAGTTACATTTTGACAAGTTAAATTACGTTTTTTACAACTTAAAGTACGTTTTTAACAGGTTAACGTTTTGTTTAAACAATTTAGAGTTACATTTTGACAAGTTAAAGTAAGTTTTCTACAAGTTAAAGTACTCTTTTTACATGTTAACGTTACGTTTGGAGAAGTTAAAGTTTTGTTTTACCAAGTTATTGTTACGTTTTGACAACTTAAAGTTATATTTTACAAATTTAAATTATGTTTTTTACAAGTTTAAGTACGTTTTCAACAAGTTCAAGTTACGTTTTGACAAGTTAAAGTTATGTTTTGACATGTTAATGTATGTTTTTTACAAGTTAAATTATATTTTCTACAACTTAAAGTTTCGTTTTAACAACTTCAAGGTACGTTCTCAGACATTAAAATTACATTTAGACAAGTTAAAGTACGTTTGTTACAACTTATAGTTACGCTTTGTCAAGTTAAATTATGTTTTTTAGAAGTTAAAGTACGTTTTTTTTAAGAAGTTTCGTTTTGACAAGTTAAATTACGTTTTTTAAAAGTGAAAGTACGTTTTAACAAGTTAAACTTACGTCTTTACAAGTTCAAGTTACATCTTGACAAATTAAAGTACGTTTTTTACAAGTTAAATAAAGTTTTCTACTAATTAAAGATACATTTTAACAAGTTAAACTTACGTTTTGAAACGTTAAAGTTACGTTTTGACAAGTTAAAGTACGTTTTTCACAACTTAAAGTTACGTTTTGACAAGTTAAATTACGTGTTTTACAAGTTACAGTACGTTTTTTACAAGATAAAGTTACATTTTGACAAGTCAAATTTCCATTTTGATAGGTTAAAGTACGTTTTTTACAAGTTGAAGTACGTTTTCTACAAGTTAAATTACGTTTTCTACAAATTAAATTTACGTTTGAACAAGTTAAAGTATTTTGAAACGTTAGATACGTTTTGACAAGTTAAAGTACCTTGTTTACAAGTTTAAGTGATGTTTTGACACGTTAAATTACGTTTTTTACAAATTGAAGTACGTTTTTTACAAGAGAAAGTTACATTTTGACAAGTTAAAGTAAGTTTTTGATAAGTTTAAGTACGTTTTTTTACAAGTTAAAGATACGTTTCGTCAAGTTAAAGTTTCATTTTGACAAGTTATTGTTATGTTCTGACAACCTGAAGTTACATTTTGATAAGTTAAAGTTACGTTTTAACATGTTAAAGTACGTATTTTACAAGTTAAAATACATTTTTCTGACGTTAAAGTACGTCTTTTACAAGTTAAACTTACGTTTTGACACGTTCAAGTTACGTTTTGACAAGTTAAAGTACATTTTTTACAAGTTAAAGTTACATTTTGAATAAGTTAAAGTTATGTTTTGACAAGTTAAATTACGTTTATTACAAGTTAAAGTACGTTTCTTAGAAGTTAAAGTTACGTTTTGACAATTTAGAATTACATTTTGACAAGTTAAAGAAAGTTTTTTACAAGTTAAGGTACGCTTTTTACAATTTAACGTTATGTTTGGACAAGTTAAAGTTTTGTTTTACCAAGTTATTGTTACGTTTTGACAACTTAAAGTTATATTTTGACAAGTTAAATTTAGTTTTTTACAAGTTAAATTACGTGTATAAGAAGTTAAAGTTACGTTTTGACATGTTAAAGTTACGTTTTGACACTTTAAAGTAAGTTTTTTACAAGTTAAAGAATGTTTTTTACTAGTTAATGTTATGTTTTAACAAAAGATATGTTTTGACACATTAAATTTACGTTTTGACAAATTAAAATACGTTTTAACAACTTAAAGTTACATCTTGACAAGTTAAATTATGTTTTTTACAAGTTAAAGTACGGTTTTTATAAGATAAAGTTACGTTTTGTCAAGTTAAAGTTACATTATGACACGTTAAAGTACGTTTTTTACAAGTTAAAGTACGTTTTTTACAAGTTGAAGTACGTTTTTTACAAGTTAAAGTACATATTTTACAAGTTAAACCACATAAATTATAAGTCAAACTAGGTTTTTTACAAGTTAAAGTTACGTTTTGACATGTTAGAGTTACATTTTGACAAGTTAAAGTAAGTTTTTGACAAGTTAAAGTACGTTTTTTACAAGTTAAAGGTACGTTTAGACAAGTTAATGTTTTTTTTTTACAAGTTATTTTTACGTTTTGACAACCTAGAGTTAAATTTTGACAAGTTAGATTACATTTTTTACAAGTTAAAGTAAATTTTAACAAGTTAAAGTTACGTTTTGACAAGTTAAAGTTACGTTTTAAAATGTTAAAGTAATTTTTTTACAAATTGAATTACGTTTTCTACAAGTTAAAGTTATGTTTTAATAACTTAAAGTTACGTTTTGACACGTTAAAGTTACATTTTGACAAGTGAAATTACGTTTTTAACAAGTTAAAGTTATTTTTTGACAATTTAAACTACATTTTTTACAAGTTAAAGTACCTTTTTAACAAGTTAAAGTTATGTTTTGACAAGTTAGAGTTACATTTTTAGAAGTTAAAGTAATTTTTTTACAAGTTAAAATACTTTTTTTACATGTTAAAGTTACGTTTGGACAACATAAAGTTTCGTTTTGACAAATTATTGTTACATTTTGACAACTTAAAGTTATATTTTTACAATTTAAAGTTAGGTTTTCACAAGTTAAAGTCTGTTTTCTACAAGTTAAAGTACGTTTTTAACAAGTTAGAGTTACATTTTGACAAGTTAAAGTAAGGTTGTTACAAGTTAAACTACAATTTTTACAAGTTAAAGTTACATTTGGACAAGTTAAAGTTTTGTTTTACCAAGTAATTGTTACATTTATACAAGTTAAATTACAGTTTTTACAAGTTTAACTACGTTTTTAACTAGTTGAAGTTACGTTTTGACAAGTTAAAGTTACGTTTTGACGTGTTAAAATATGTTTTTTACAAGTTAAATTATATTTCCTACAACTTAAAGTTTCGTTTTATTACGTTCTGACACATTAAAATTACATTTAGATAATATAAAGTACGTTTTTTACAAGTTAAAGTTACATTTTGACAAGTTATATTACGATTTTTACAAGTTAAATCACGTTTTTTACAACATAAAGTTTCGTTGTTACAAGTTAAATTAGATTTTTTAAAAATGAAAGTACTTTTCAACAAGTTAAACTTATGTTTGGCAAGTTCAAGTTACGTCTTGACAAGTTAAAGTACGTTTTTTATAAGTTAAATTACGTTTTCTACAAAATAAAGTACATTTTAACAAGTTAAATTTACGTTTTGATAAGTTAAAGTACATTTTTTGCAAATTATAGTTACGTTTTGACAAGCTAATTTACGTTTTTTACAAGTTAAAGTCCATTTTTTACAAGAAAAAGTTACATTTTGACAAGTTAAAGCTACATTTTGCCACGTTAACGTGCGTTTTTTACAAGTTAAAGTACGTTTTTTACAAGTTGAAGTACGTTTTTCACATGTTAAAGTACGTTTTTTACAAATTAAAGTACATTTTTTAGAAGTTAAACAACGATTTTTACTAGTTAAATTTATGTTTTAACAAGTTAAAGATACGTTTTGACACATTAAATTTACGTTTTGACAAATTAAAGTACGTTTCGATAACTTAAAGTTACATCTTGACAAGTTAAATTATGTTTTTCACAAGTTAAAGTACGTTTTTTAAAAGATTAACTTACATTTTGACACGTTAAAGTACATTTTTTTACAAGTTAAAGTACATTTTTTACAAGTTGAAATACATTTTTAACAAGTTAAATCACATATTTGACAAGTTAAATTACCTTTTTTACAAGTTCAAGTACGTTTTTTACAAGATAAAGTTACATTATGACAAGTTAAAGTTACATTTTGACACGTTAAAGTACGTTTTTTACAAGTTAAACTACGTTTTTCACAAGTTGAAGTTCGTTTTTTACAAGTTAAAGTTACGTTTTAACAAGCTAAAGTTATGTTTGGACATGTTAAAGTTACATTTTGACAAGTTATTGTTACGTTTTGACAACTTAAAGTTACATTTTGAAAAGTTATATTACTTTTTTTACAAGTTAACGTACATTTTTAAAAAGTTAAAGTTACGTTTTGAAAAGATAAAGTTACGTTTTGACATGTTAAAGTACGTTTTTTACAAGTTTAATTACGTTTTCTACGAGTTAAAGTTACGTTTTGACATGTTTAAGTTACATTTTGACAAGTTAAATTACGTTTTTTACAAGTTAAAGTACGTTTTTAACAAGTTAGAGTTACGTTTTGACAAGTTAGAGTTATATTTTGACAATTTAAAGTAGGTTTTTTACAAGTTAAAATACTTTTTATACAAGTTAAAGTTACGTTTAGACAAGATAAAGTTTCGTTTTGATAAGTTATTGTTACGTTTTGACAACTTAAAGTTATATTTTGACAATTTAAAGTTACGTTTTCACAAGTTAAAGTTCATTTTTTACAAGTTAAAGTACGTTTTTCACAAGTTAAAGTACGTTTTTAAAATGTTAAAGTTACATTTTGATAAGTTAGAGTTACATTTTGACAAGTTAAAGTAAGTTTGTTACAAGTTAAAGTACGGTTTTTACAATTTAAAGTTACGTTTGAACAAGTTAAAGTTTTGTTTACAAAGTAATTGTCACGTTTTGACAACTTAAAGTTACTTTTTGACAAGTTTAATTACGTTTTTTACAAGTTTAAGTACGTTTTTAACAAGTTGAAGTTATGTTTTTAAAAGTTAAAGTTACGCTTTGACATGTTAAAGTAATTTTTTTAAAAGTTAAATTATATTTATTACAACTTAAAGTTTCGTTTTAAATGTTGTCGTCGGTTTTTCCCGGCGGCAATGAGTATAAATATATCGTTTGCAGACGACCCCAGGCCCGACCACCGGAGGGTGCCACGGGCTCTCTCGACGCGTCGGCCGGCCCCATCGGGTCTCGATTAACCCTTGGCAGACCGTGAGACGCCCCCGCCCGGCCCTAACTCGCCTCGGCCGGTCCCCGCACGTTCTGGCCGGCCCTGGCACGCCTTGGCCGGCCCTGGTATGTTCTGGCCGGCCCTGACACGTCCTGGCCGGTCCTGGCAGGGCCTTGGCCGGCCCTAGCACGCCCCGGCGGCCCTGGCACGTCCTGGCCGGTCCTTCCAAGGCCTTGACCGGCCCTGGCCCTCCCTTGGCCGGTCCTGGCCCTCCCTCGGCCGGTCCTGGCACTCCTTGGCCGGCCCTATCTCGTCTTGGGCACGATTGGTCGATCGCCTAGGCTATAAATAGCCCAAGGCGCCTCTCACAAAAGGTAACGAACAAAAATAGCTAAAAAGAGAATTCTCCCCCAAAGTATTCTCCCGAGATCCGAAGCTTGAGCTTGGAAATGACGCTGATTTCATAGTCTCCGTTTCCACCTCGCCTCGTCGATCTTCCCTCGTCATCCTACAAACTCCACCCACATTATACTAATGTTGAGCGTCGGAGAGGTAAACAGAGGACCCCCCTCTGTTTTCCCTTCTTAGTTCACGTCTGTTTACTCTTTTCAGATAACAGAAGGACTCAAAGACCATACGACAGCTAAGAGACGATCCGGGACACCGGATCTGACACGCTTAGGCCGAAGCGAGGGTCACCCGCTCTGAGCGAGGATCTGACCGCTTAGGTCTCTGAACGTTGTCCAAATTTCAGCGACAACATTTTTGCGCTAGAAGGAGGGGCTCTAATTTCTCGATCATAAATTGGCTCATTCCACACTTTTCCATCTCATCCCCTTTCTGTTCCGCTCGTTCGAAAATGAGTGATGTTCCGGCAACTTCCGCAGCCGCCCGATCGAGCAATCCCTTCGTTCGATCTGCTAGCTCACGATACGAGTTTCGACGACTCCCCCACCGAGGGACCGGGCAACAACTTGGGACCAGGGGTTTAGAAAGCGACATCCCCGCCCCTCGTGAGAACGAAGAGGGCTTGAGGGACGAGACCAACCGCCGCTTGACGGAATTTTTGGCTCGACCGGGGGTAAGTAGAGGTCTACTCGTGAACCTCCTCGGATACGAGGAGGGAGGTAGTTCGACTCAGGACGAAGATTACGCGTGGATGATGCCGTTGTTGGAAATTACTTAACGATTTAAGTAAATTATTATTAAACATAACTAATTACGTGCGGAATTAATAATAAAATCGATCTATCATATTAAACTATTTAATATCTAACAACCTATTGGCATTAAAATCATAAGCATGTTAATTAACAAGTTAATTCTAAACATGTTATTTCAATAAAATCAAACACTCCAAACAATCATAACAATTATATCAATTAAGAGTATTTAAGATTATCGAAACTTACATCGTCGAGTTATAAATAACTCAGTCGAGGAATTGAAAACGAGTTCGATGCGAGAATCTTCAAGCTTCTCCACTTCCGGGTTTGCAAGAGACTTCCTCGGCTCGTCAACACGGGCAGCGAAGGCGGCAAGCAGGCGCGTCCTTGGGGCTGGTCCGGGAAGCTGGCAGCAGATGGCGCGCGGTCCTCGGTAGGCTGGGAACGGGCAGCAGCGGCTAGACTCGTCCGACGCAGAAGGCAGCGGCCCTAGGAGACCCCGGAGCGGCTGAGAGGGGCAGGCACCTCTGAGCTCAGGCGGAGGAACAACGGCAACGTCGGAATCGTCCTGGGCAGAGGCAGGCTCGGCTGGACAAAGGCGGCAGGCTGCTGGGACACGCAGAGGGGCGGTCGGGCGGAGTCAGGCGCAGGTTCGCGCGGATGGGCGGAGGCAGATCGCAGACAAAACTTCGCGACGACGCTGAGAGCTCATGGAAGCTCGGATCGGGACGCCGTTTTTTGCGTTACGTCGGAAACGAACTGACTGAAATGGGTTCGGAGAGAAATCTGGGTTTCCAGACTCAGATTCGTCGGATTCATCGAATCTTTGGTTCGGAGGTCAGATTTCCAGAAAACGAAAATGGACCAAACAACCACAAGTTGATTCAACGATGACACAAGAAGAAAAACGAGAAGATGAGTGTGGGCTCAGATGAACGCACACGAGAAAACAAGAAACGAAATTTTTCGTCCTCTCGGGTGATAGGGTGGTCGGCCAAGAGGGAGGGGAAGAGAGAGAGAGAGCAAACTTTTCCTAGGGTTTCCTCAAACCCTTTATTTATAGACATTGTTAATGGGCTTTCATGTGGGCTTTTGTTGAGTCGATATTCAGCCCAAAACCATGTTAATGGCCGGCCCGTATGTCCTACTCGTTTCTCAATTTTATTTCCCAAATTGCCTTGATTTAATTTCCAAATTCGACTTAATTTAGAACTCTCAATTATTTAATAACTCGTTATTAAATTGTTTCATGGTTATCGAATAACATAAAACGATAAACATTTTATTTTCTAATATTGTTATTATGAATTCTCAAGAAAATTATTATTACAATAATAAAGTTCTTTAATTCACAAAATCAATAATTAATGACACAGTATTCATTAATTTGCTTGGAAAATAAATTTCTCTATACAAATCACAATTTGTATTTTATGAGTAAATCAATTTATTGCGTTCAATTAATGTGCATCATTGAGACCTTATGGACCCA
Organism: Urtica urens; assembly: GCA_958296335.1. NCBI lineage: Eukaryota > Viridiplantae > Streptophyta > Magnoliopsida > Rosales > Urticaceae > Urtica > Urtica urens. Next base: position 952,025 of record CATQIS010000003.1, read on the forward strand.
AATGAACGAAGCTTGAGAATATAGCACAGACTCAATAATTCACAAATTATTTCCGGCTTATAATGCTTAATAATGGTCGACTCCATAGAATCACTAGGTCTTGTTCAATATCTTCTATAAGATATCAAGAATGAAATCATAGAGTCACAACTTTCTATATCACATGATAAGATATCATTATTCATTCAAACAATCGTTACTTAGACTCGAATGCTCAATCGGTCTTAAGATTGTGAACAAATGGTTTAAACTAGTCACAAGGGGTTATCATGTCAAATCTGTATTTAACACCCTTTTCGTTGATGACAGTTTCAGAGCGTAGCATACATACATAAACACAAACTATAGGAAAAGAAAGCTTATTTATTAATATAAATGTTTCAGCAAAATATTACAAATAATAAATAAAATGTCTAATATTCTCCTTTGTGGGCACCAATCCCAACAGCCGTCCCCGAGACAAGAGAAAGCTTGGCGCTCACCCACTCGCCCGTGGAGAATGCGAACGACGCTCCATTCGACCCACAGGCTGAGCAGCGGTAGGAGGTTTCGCGACGGGAGGGTTCAAGCAACCCCCATCCCCGGGCGGCGCAAGGCGCTTTGCGGAGCGGGCAGTCTTGACGCACGCGTCATGCATCCTCCCGACGGGATGTGGATAGTCGTAGAGCCCGTCGCGAAAATCGCCCGCATCCACTTGGACCTTCGCGCTCCGCCGAGGAAGATCTGAGGACCCGCCTTAATTCGCGGCGGGGTCCCCAAGGGGAGGACTTAAGAAGAAAGTTGGACGCCCGCCGGACCATCACCGGGGCTACGACCCTCGGGAATCCTCCCCCGAATGCCTTGGACCAGGGCTCCAATGAGCGACCGGTCCGCACGCCAATGGGACCAGAAGCGGCAAACGGGCTCGAAATGATCACCATGATTCAGGGTCTCCAGAATCAGATCATCAAGCTGCGGGGGACAGGCTCAGGGAGTTCCTGACCGTATAATGGTTTGGAAGGATCATACTCGCCTTTTACGGCAGCGATCCTCACGCCAGGATTCAAACGCCACGCCATGTCACCTTATGACGGGCGCTCTGACCCCAATTTCCACATCCAACACTATGTGACTTGGACGACAATGCAAGGACTCTCAGGGGCAACGCATTCTCAAGCTTTTAGCTTGACACTGGCAGGATCAGGATTCGAGTGGTTCCGAAACTTGAAGCCAGGCAGCATCGGCTCGTTCCGCGCCCTCTAGGAATCCTTTCTCGCTCGATTCGCCACGATGGTCGCGCATAAAAAGTCCAAAACGCATTTGTGGACAATTAGGCAAAAACCAGGCGAGAGCTTTCCTGAGTACCTGGCTCGGTTCACCGAGGAATCCCACAAGGTGGAGGATTTCGATGACCGAGACGCCATCGTGGCCATCACGGAAGGCTCCGAACCGCGGCAGCATGGCGAGCCTCGTACAAAGCCACCTCCCAGTCCTCATCGGCCCGAGCCTTGGAGCGGGCAATCTCGTCGCGTTCCTTGGTGACGGCCCGCATCTTCGACAGGAAAGACTCGTTCTCCTGGAGTGCTTCCTCACGCTCGATCTCGCTCGCGGAAAGCTTGCCGCGAATCGCTTCCAATTCCGCGTCTCGAGCTGCCACCGCCCTCTCGAGCGATGTTGTCTCGGAGATAAAGGCAACAGCCGATCGTACCGCTTGTTCCCTCGAGGCCCTCTCCTCCGCCAGCTTTGCCTTCGCGGCCTTGAGCTCCGCAACGACTTTAACCACAGCCTCGGCATGTTGTCGCTCCCTCTGGTCGTTCGATTCCGCCGACACGCGCTCGCGACGAACGGCCTCCAGCATCAACGACTCCATTCGTTCGTGACGAGCTAAGGCCTAAAGGGAACATCGTGTAAGCATATAACTCATATGAAGAAATAAGTTGGGAGGTCTACCTTTAGAGCGTCTCGAGTCCCTTGGCGGAAGAGTTCCATGTCGCTCACCACAACGAGCTCCTTGAAGGATCTCAGCGACGACTCCACAAGACCTCGCGAACTGTGATCCCTCAAACGCATGGCTTCCTCCATAAAGGACGATTCTCCCCCGCCCGGCGAAGGCGATTCAACTAAGCGACGCAAACTCGAGGGTACGCCGCTCACTGAAGAGACCGCAAGGCGCTTCCGCGAGGTGCCGCCCTCCTCCCGTGGTCGGGCCAAGGCCTCGGTAGCAACGACTGGTCGACTGGCGGGGAGGCGGGCTCGATCCAAGGAATGAGCCACAATGCCTGACGATGGCGCATCGCCACTTCTCCGAACGCGCCTTCGGAAACCACTGAGACATAAATAACGGACAGCGTGAGAAAAACTCGGCAACCCGATAATAAAACGAGGGATACCTTGTACCACGAGGGCGATCGACCACGTGAGATTCGCTGTCTGATCCCGAATCGGAATCTCGCCGATCCCTTGCCCGAGGACGTGGCGGCGGAGAGATCGACGAAACAAACCACCCCGTCGTGGCCATCATGTCAGGCGATACGAAGATGGACGCCTGGCGCCGGGTCGCTGGGAGCCGATGGACCGCTCGTCCAAGTTCGGTAAGCTCAAGATCGACCACCAGGCACCCTCGCCGGTCCGAAGGTGAGGGGGGCGGTCCCGAACGCGGCCTCGGATACCCAGATCCAATGATATCGGTATTTCGATGGCGTGTTGGTGACCACCGCGAAGTTCCTAGCGTGGTTCGCCCGATATGACCCAAATCGCGACGGCACTTCCACGATCGGTAAGAACCCCAAGAAGTCGTCCGCCGTCATCGCTCGCCTCGTCTCGCGAAAGAGGATCATGTGGCAGGCAGCGACAAAGCGATAGACGATCGGCGCCATCTGTGCCGGGTGAACTTCCAACCTGGAAAGGAGGTCCTGTAATACAGGTTAGAGCGGCAATCGAAGCCCCTCTTGAAGAATCTCAACATGTACGGCGGCATAACCAAGTCGAGCATAGGTCATGCGATCGCCGGGGATGGGTCGGAGAATATCGAAGCAAGAGGGAATGTCGAACTCCTCACGAAGCCTCTGGAAGGCGGAGAGGGTCGGGACCCACGCAGCGTCAATCCCGTCACACGAGAAATCCCCCCTGACCCGCTGTGCCGTGATCGCATAGGACATCGTCCTCTTGTCCTCCTCCCTCGCCGTTAAGAGATGAGTCGCGGTCGCCTCAAACATTTTGCGACCAACTCCAACGAGCATGGGCAGAGTCCCCCGACTCGATGGCAGAATCTGAGAGGTGCGGCCGCCCGACTGCGAGCTAGGGGCCACCCTGTACGTCGAAAGGTCTCCGCCCGACGAGGAAGCTTCTTGGGCGGGGACGGTCGGCCGATCGATAGTCGACCCCGAATCGACCCAGGTCAGACCGGCCGATCGGATTTCGGTCTAGGCAGCTCCGGCCGTCCAGGATTCGGCCTGGGTAGGGCCGGCCGACCGAAACTCGGCCGGGTTCGGGCCGGCCGGCACGGGTCTCGCCCGGGTAGGGTCGGCCGGCCGCGTTCCGGGCCACCCAGGGCTGGCCGGCGCAAACCCCTCCTGGGTAGGGCCGGCCGGCCGCATTTCGGGCCATCAAGGGCCGGCCGGCGCAAACCCCTCATGGGTAGGGCCGGCCGGCCGAATTTCAAACCGCCTAGGGCCGGCCGGCACAAACCCCGCCTGGGCAAGGCCAGCCGGCCGCATTTCAGGCCGCTCTGGGCCGGCCAAGAGAGCCCGGGCCGGATCCAAGGCCGCCGAAGCCGACTCCGTTGCCGCGGGCGGTGCCGCCAATTCCCTTGCGGGCTCGTCGGGGCCGCCGACGCCAACGAAGAAGACGACCGGGGAGGTCCCCGCGTCCCCGCCGCTTGGGTTCTCCCGATCCGGGATTGTTTCCCCCCACGCGGTGCCGAGTTCGTCCCCGCGACCCACGGCCGCGCACAGCACGGCCGGCCTAGCCACAGCTGGCCCTTCTCCGCAATCGTCCAGGTCTGGTTCGGCCAGATCTGGTCTCCTCCGCGCGACGACCCGCGATCGGCCGGCGGTGAGCCCCGCGCCACCCTCACGCAACGCGGCCGACCCGGGCGCGCCCGGCTCTCCCGATTGCGCCGCGTCGATCTCCCGCCTGGCGGTGGTCTCCGCGCCGCTGTCCCCGCACGCGATCGGGTCGCCGACGGCCGACACCTCGCGATCGCCGCCCGCGACTGCCCCTCCCGCCGGCGTTGTCGCCGCCTCGCCTTCTCGCCGCCTACGCTCGCCGTCCACGCGTCCAACGCTTCCTCGTCAAAGAACAAAGGGGAAAAGCGCTCGGGGTTTCGGGGGTAATTTGGGGAAGTCAGAGGACGATCAATGTCGTCAGGGTTGGACAAGAGTGAACTAATAAAGTCCTCCATGGACTCACCATCAACGGTAGAAGACAAAGGATCCATGGCACGTGTAAAACATAATAATAAAGAAAAAAGAGAGGAAAAGGAAGAATCACCCGCTTATATTACCATTCCTCCTCCCCCTTTGAGAGGGGCCTCTCGCCGGTTGACCCTCGGCCCGCCCCGCCGGAACTCGCTCGGTGCTTCGGCGCGGACATCGATGCCGGTCCTCCTCTTCTGAGTTCATTCCCGATCGAACGCTCGACATTGAACTCGGGGGGCTAATGTTGTCGTCGGTTTTTCCCGGCGGCAATGAGTATAAATATATCGTCTGCGGACGACCCCAGACCCGTCCTGGCTTGGCCGGTCCTGGCCCTTCCCTGGCCGGTCCTGGCCCTCCCTCGGCCGGTCCTGGCACTCCTTGGCTGGCCCTAACTCGTCTTGGGCACGCATGGTCGATCGCCTAGGCTATAAATAGCACAAGGCACCTCTCACAAAAGGTAACGAACAAAAAATAGCTAAAAAGAGAATTCTCCCCCAAGTATTCTAAGTTACTTTTTGACAAGTTAATGTTACGTTTCGACAACGTAAAATAACATTTTGACATGTTAAATTACATGTTTTAAAAGTTAAATTACATTTTTGACAAGTAAATGTACGTTTTATAGAAGGTAAAGTTACGTTTTGAAATGTTGAATTATGTTTTTGTAGAAGTTAAAGTTAAGTTTTCACAAGTTAGGGTGAAGTTTTTACAAGTTAAAGTTAAGTTTTGACATGTTAGAGTTACATTTTGACAAGTTAAAGTAAGTTTTTGACAAGTTAAAGTACGTTTTCCACAAGTTAAAAGTACGTTTCGACAAGTTAAAGTTTCTTTTTGACAAGTTAAAGTGACATTTTGACAAGTTAAATTACATTTTTAACAAGTGAAACCTATGTTTTGACAAGCTAAATTACGTTTTTCACAAGTTAGAGTACGTTTTTAACAAGTTCAACTTACGTTTTGACAAGTTAGAGTTATATTTTGAGAAATTAAAGTAAATTTTTTACAAGTTAAATTCTTTTTTTACAAGTTAAAGTTACATTTAGACAAGATAAAGTGTCGTTTTGACAAGTTGTAGTTACGTTTTGACAACTTAAAGTTACATTTTAACAATTTAAAGGTACGTTTTCACAAGTTAAAGTTCGTTTTTTACAAGTTAAAGTACGTTTTTAACATGTTAAAGTTACGTTTTGATAAGTTAGAGTTACATTTTGACAAGTTTAAGTAAGTTTGTTACAAGTTAAAGTACGGTTTTTACAAGTTAAAGTTACGTTTGAACAAGTTAAAGTTTTGTTTACCAAGTAATTGTTACGTTTTGACAACTTAAAGTTACATTTTGACAAGTTTAATTACGTTTTTTACAAGTTTAAGTACGTTTTTAACAAGTTGAAGTTAAGTTTTGATAAGTTAAAGTTATGCTTTGACATGTTAAAGTATGTTTTTAAAAGTTAAATTATATTTTCTAGAACTTAAAGTTTCGTTTTAACAACTTGGAGTTAAATTCTGACACATTAAAATTACATTTAGACAAGTTAAAGTTACGTTTTGACAAGTTAAATTACGTTTTTTACAAGTTAATGTACGTTTTTAACAAGATAATGTTTCGTTGTGACAAGTTAAATTACGTTTTTAAAAGTGAAAATAGTTTTTAACAACTTAAACTTACGTTTTGACAAGTTCAAGTTACGTCTTGACAAGTTAAATTACGTTTTAACAAGTTAAAGTTACGTTTTGACAAGTTCAAGTACGTTTTTTACACGTTATAGTTACGTTTTCACAAGTTAAATTACGTTTTTTACAAGTTAAAGTACATTTTTTACAAGATAAAGTTACATTTTGACAAGTTAAAGTTACATTTTGACACGTTAAAGTACGTTTTTTACAAGTTAAAGAACGATTTTTACTAGTTAAAGTTATGTTTTAACAAGTTAAAGATACGTTTTGACACATAAAATTTACATTTTGACAAATTAAAGTACGTTTTGACAACTTAAAGTTACATCTTGACGAGTTCAATTATGCTTTTCACAAGTTAAAGTACGTTTTTTAAAAGATAAAGTTACATTTTGACACGTTAAAGTATGTTTTTTTACAAGTTAAAGTACGTTTTTTACAAGTTGAAGTACATTTTTTACAAGTTAAACCACATATTTGACAAGTTCAATTATGTTTTTTACAAGTTAAAGTACGTTTGTTACAAGATAAAGTTACATTTTGACAAGTTAAAGTTACATTTTGACACGTTAAAGTACGCTTTTTACAATTTAAACTACGTTTTTCACAAGTTGAAATTCGTTTTTTACAAGTTAAAGTACATTTTTTACAAGTTAAAGTTACGTTTTGACAAGCTAAAGTTACGTTTTGACCTTTTAAAGTTACGTTTTGACGAATTAAAGTATGTTTTTTACAAATTAACGTTACATTTTTAGAGTTAAATTAGGTTTTTACAAGTTAAAGTACGTTTTTAACAAGGTAAAGTTACTTTTTGACAAGTTAATGTTACGTTTCGACAACGTAAAATAACATTTTGACATGTTAAACTACATTTTTGACAAGTTAAATTAAATTTTTGACAAGTAAAAGTACGGTTTATAGAAGGTAAAGTTACGTTTTGACAAGTTGAATTATGTTTTTGTAGAAGTTAAAGTTAAGTTTTCTTAAGTTAGGGTGAAGTTTTTACAAGTTAAAGTTAAGTTTTGACATGTTAGAGTTACATTTAGACAAGTTAAAGTACGTTTTCTGAAAGTTAAAGGTACGTTTAGACAAGTTAAAGTTTCTTTTTGACAAGTTAAAATGACATTTTGACAAGTAAAATAACGTTTTTAACAAGTTAAAGCTATGTTTTGACAAGTTAAATTACGTTTTTTACAAGTTAGAGTACGTTTTTAACAAGTTAAACTTACGTTTTGAGAAGTTAGAGTTATATTTTGAGAAGTTAAAGTAAGTTTTTTACAAGTTAAATTCTTTTTTTACAAGTTAAAGTTACATTTAGACATGATAAAGTTTCGTTTTGACAAGTTATTGTTACGTTTTGACAATTTAAAGTTACTTTTTCACAAGTTAATGTTCGTTTTTTACAAGTTAAATGGTTCGCGATGGCTAGGGGCCAAACCCCCTGAGTTCCCCCTGCGCGTATCTCCTCGGAAGCTCGCGGTTCAACATGGCACACTCCTCGGTGGCGTGCCCGCTCATGTTGTGGAACTCACAGAACTTGCTCGCGTGTTTTGGCCAAGGTTTTCTCTCGAAACCACCTCGCCCTCCTGAGGGTCCTCCTCCCCCCTTGATGTGGCCTCCCCGTCCTCTAGTAAATCCTCGTCGGCTCGATATGAAGGCTCCTCGCTGACCATTTCTCGATTCGCCCGAGAAATCTCCTCGCGGTCGGGCTCCGTCGGTGGGGCCTCTCCTTTCTTCTACCTGATAGACCCCTTTCCTCAGGATCTCCCGACCCCTTCGCTCCCCAAGTGCTCCCTAGTCATCTCCACGCGCTCTCGTTGCTCAGACCTCGGCTCCGTCTCGATGATCCCTCTTCTCCGGATGCTTTCCTCTCCCGCCTCCTTCGTGGATCTTTCTCAACGCGGTTTCTTCTTCCTCGATTTCCATAAAAATCGAGGCCCGATGAAGGACGTCCTCGATCGTCGAGGGGCGGATCTTCGCCAACTCCGGACGGAAAGGAGAGGTATAGAACTGGCCGTTCTTCAATGCCTGGATCGCGATCATCCCTTCCAGGTTCGATATTCTGACCATAACGGCCTTGAACCTTTCGATGTAGTTGCGGAGCGTTTCTCCTTTCTTCTCGGCGAGGTTCCACAACGTGGTTATCGTCGCATCGCTCTGAACATACATCGAGTAGTGGCGCAGGAAAGCAGCGTCGAGGTCGTCGGAGTCGTCGATGGACTCCGAGGGCAGCTTGACGAACCAATCGCTCGCCGGACCTTGCAGGCTCTCGACGAAGAGGCGGCAAAGGATTGTCTCTACCTTCTCTGTCTCCCCGATTATACGCTCCGTCACGATTCGGAACGACTTCACATGGGTGTTTGGATCCTAGGTCCTCTTGTACGGCGTGATCTTGACCTTCGGGAGTTCTCCTAGCTCCACGCCGCGGATCTTGCATGAGAAGCGGGTGTCTCTCGCCTCCCTGACCATTCGGTCGATCTCCGGCGCCGAGCTCGTCGCCTGGTGCACTCGAGACATGACTTGCCCCATCTTAGACTCGATGCCCGAGGATAATTCCTTTACCATCTTCCTTACTTCTTCCACCATGAGAGGCGTCAGGATGGGATGGGCATTTACGGCCGCCGCCGGGTCTTCCTCCTCCGCTGTAGACGGCATGAGTACGGTGGTCTGAAAAAGGTTTTTGTGGACTGGGGCTCCCGGCGCCGTCCATCCTTCCATCCCTCCCCTGGTCATGAACCGGTCTAGGCGGGCCGTGAGCTCCTTGTTCAGCTCGGCCTGCTCCTCGGCCCTCCTTATGGCCTCCTGCGCCGTCGCCAAGGCTTCGGCCAACTGCTTCCGTAGCAATCCTGCCTCCGTAGCCTCCTCTTGACTCCATCCTGCACTACTACCGTTGTTTGCCATATATTCACACTCCACAAGCTTCCTGGCTGTGAGATAGAAAAAGACAAGGCCCCACGGTGGGCGCCAAATTGTAGAGATCGTATTTTACCGGATCCCTTTCAGTCACAGTGATTAATAATAACCATTTTATATGTGTGAAGGCCAAATTAGTGCATTAATATCCTTGAGTTTATGTTTATAGGGGCTCGGTCTCCTTCGTTTATTAGCTTGGAAGGTTGTCAAAGAATACAAAATAATGGTGTACAGTGACGGCTAATATCTCTCTTTCCTTAGAGTTTCGATCCCTTGTATGTGGTCTTTACATTGGTATTTATAGTCCCCTCCTCTCGTGTGTGAGATATCTAGGGTTTGTCTCTCTATTAGGATTTTCCCTTTCGGCCCGGCCTTTCTCTGACGAGCTACGAGATTCCTTCCTGAACGTTACCTACTAAATCATGTGATTGCCGCTCTTTCGACTGACTCTCTGACGCCAAGTCTTCTCGCGCACTCTTCCGTTTTCCCGCTCTTTTCACAGCGACGACATTCCTTTTAAGGCAGGTCCTCTTCGAGGGGAGGAGGGGAAACTCTTTCGAGGAGTATCCCCTCGGAGAAAGGCCACCTCGCGAAGAGCTTTCCTCGCAGTCCTTCCTTTTTCCTCGCTCGGACCTGGACCCTCCTCGCGGGGATGAATCTCTCTCTTCATTTCACTGTTGCCAGCCGCGGGCCCGCTTATTTCCTCGTGTTTTGTCGTTTCAAGAGCCGAAACGACATGTAACTGTGTTAAGAGGGATTTGAGGAAATCCTACCTTAACAGTAACAAGTTAGAGTTACGTTTGACAAATTAAAGCAACTTTTTTTACAAGTTAAAGTTTCGTTTTTTTACAAGTTAAAGTTATGGTTTGACAAGTTAAAGTTACATTTTGACATTTAAAAGTTATATTTTGACAATTTAAAGATACGTTTTTTTCAAGTTATAGTTACGTTTTTACAAGTTAAAATTATAATTTGACAAGTTAAAGATACGTTTTTTACAAGTTATAAGTTCGTTTTTACAAGTTAAAATTACAATTTGACAAGTTAAAGTTACATTTTAACATTTTAATGTTACGTTTTAACAAGTTATAGATACGTTTTAAAAAGTTATAGATACGTTTTTTACAAGTTAAAGTTACGTTTTGACAAGATAAAGTTATATTTTGACAATTTAAAGATACGTTTTTTACATATTAAAGGTACTTTTTGACAAGTTAAAGTACGTTTTTTACAAGGTAAATTTACGTTTTAACAAGTTTAAGTTACGTTTGACAAATTAAATATTACAAGTTATATTTATGATTTTACAATTTAAAGTTACGTTTTTTACAACGTAAATTACGTTGTAACATCTTAGAGTTACGTTTTTAACAAGTTAAAGATACATTTTGGCAAATTAAAGTTACATTTTGAAATTTTAAAGTTACATTTTGACAAGTTAAAGATACGATTTTTACAAGTTAAATTTACGTTTTGACAAGATAAAGTTATATTTTGACATTTTAAAGTTTCATTTTGACAATTGAAAGATACATTTTATACAAGTTAAAGGTACGTTTTGATAAGTTAAAGTTACATTTTGACAAGTGAAAGTTACGTTTTTTATAAGGTAAAGTTACGTTTTAACAAGTTAAAGTTACGTTTGACAAACTAAATTTACTTATTTTACAAGTTAAAGTTATGATTTTAACAAATTAAATTTAAGTTTTGACACGTTAAAGTTATACTTTGACATTTTAACGTTACATTTAGACAAGTGAAAGTTAAGGTTTGACAACTTAAAGTTAAATTTTGACATTTTAAAGTTACATTTACACAAGTTAAAGATACCTTTTTTACAAGTTAGATTTACGTTTTGAAAGTTAATGTTACATTTTGACATTTAAAATTTATATCTTGACAATTTAAAGATACTTTTTTTACAAGTTATAAGTACGTTTTTACATTTTTATGTTACGTTTTGACAAGTTAAAGATACGATTCTTACAAGTTAAATTTACGTTTTGACAAGATAAAGTTATATTTTGGCATTTTAGAGTTTCATTTTGACAATCTAAACATACGTTTTATACAAGTTAAAGGTACGTTTTGACAAGTTAAAGTTACATTTTGACAAATGAAAGTTACGTTTTTTACAACGTAAAGTTACGTTTTAACAAGTTAAAGTTACGTTTGAAAAATTAAATTTACATTTTTTACAAGTTATAGTTACGTTTTTTACAAATTAAAGTTACGTTTTGACAAGTCAAAGTTACACTTTGACACTTTAAAGTTACATTTAGACAAGTTTAAGATACGTTTTTTAAAAGTTAAATTTACGTTTTGACAAGTTAATGTTACATTTTGACATTTTAAAGTTACATTTTGACTAGTTAATGATACGTTTTTTACAAGTTAAAGTTATATTTTGACAAGTTAAACGTATATTTTGACATTTTAAAGTTACAATTATACAACTTAAAGATACTCTTTTTACAGGTAAATTTACGTTTTGACAAGATAAAGTTACATTTTGACATTTTAAAGTTACATTTTGACAATTTAAAGATACATTTTTTACAAGTTAAAGGTACGTTTTGACAAGTTAAAGTTATATTTTGACAAGTAAAACTTACTTTTTTTTAAAGGTAAAGTTACGTTTTAACAAGTTAACGTTATCTTTGACAAATTAAATTTAGTTTTTTTATAAGTTAAAGTTATATTATTTACAAATTAAAGTTACGTTTTGACAAGTTAATGTTACATTTTGACATTTTAAAGTTACATTTTGACTAGTTAAAGATATGTTTTTTACAAGTTAAAGTTACATTTTGACAAGTAAAAGTTACATTTGGACAAGTTAAAGTTATATTATTTACAAATTAAAGTTACGTTTTGACAAGTTAAAGTTACATTTTAACATTTTAAAGTTACTTTTAGACCAGTTAAATTTACGTGTTGTAAGTTAATGTTACATTTTGACATTTAAAAGTTATATTTTGACAATTTAAAGTTACATTTTGACATTTTAATCTTACATTTTGACAATTTAAAGATACGTTTTTTACAAGTTAAAGTTACATTTTAACATTTTTATGTTACGTTTTGACAAGTTAAAAATACGTTTTTTACAAGTTAAACTTACGTTTTGACAACATAAAGTTATATTTTGACATTTTAAAGTTACATTTTGACAATTTAAAGATAAATTTTTTACATGTTAAATGTACGTTTTGAAAAGTTAAAGTTATATTTTGACAAGTAAAAGTTACGTTTTTTACAAGGTAAAGTTACGTTTTAACAAGTTAAAGTTACGTTTGACAAAATAAATTTACATTAATTACTAGTTATAGTTACGTTTTTTTACAAATTAAAGTTACGTTTTGACAAGTTAAAGTTACACTTTGACATTTTAAAGTTACATTTAGACAAGTTTAAGATACGTTTTTACAGGTTAAATTTACGTTTTGACAAGTTAATGTTACATTTTGACATTTTAAAGTTACATTTTGACTAGTTAAAGATACGTTTTTTACAAGTTAAAGTTATATTTGGACAAGTTCAAGTTACATTTTGACAATTTAAAAATACGTGTTTTACAAGTTAAAATTACTTTTTTACAAGGTAAAGATACATTTAGACAAGTTAAAGATACGCTTTTTTTACAAATTAAATTTATGTTTTGACAAGATAAATTTACATTTTGACAATTTAAAGTTACATTTTGACAATTTAAAGATACATTTTTGACAAGTTAAAGGTACCTTTTGACAAGTTAAAGTTATATTTTGACAAGTAAAACTTACGTTGTTTACAAGGTAAAGTTACGTTTTAACAAGTTAAAGTTATCTTTGACAAATTAGATTTAGTTTTTTTACAAGTTAAAATTACATTATTTACAAATTAATGTTACGTTTTGACAAATTAAAGTTACATTTTGACATTTTAAAGTTAAATTTAGACAAGTTAAAGATACGTTTTTTACAAGTTAAATTTACGTTTTGACAAGATAAAGTTATATTTTGACATTTTAAAGTTACATTTTGACAATTTAAAGATACGTCTTTTACATGTTAAAGGTACGTTTTGACAAGTTAAAGTTATATTTTGACAAGTTAAAATTACTTTTTTACAAGGTAAAATTTACGTTTTAACAAGTTAAAATTACGTTTGACAAATTAAATTTACTTTAAATACGAGTTATATTTACGTTTCTTTCAAATTAAAGTAACGTTTTTACAAGTTAAAGTTACATTTTGACAATTTAAAGATACGTTTTTTACAAGTTAAATTTACGTTTTCACAAGATAAAGTTACGGTTTGACAAGATAAAGTTATGTTTTGACAAGTTAAAGTTAAATTTTAACAAGTTAAAGTTACCTTTGACAAATTAGATTTATTTTTTTTACAAGTTAAAGTTACATTATTTACAAATTAATGTTACGTTTTGACAAATTAAAGTTAAATTTTGACATTTTAAAATTAAATTTAGACAAGTTAAAGATACGTTTTTTACAAGTTAAATTTACGTTTTGTAAGTTAATGTTACATTTTACAAGTTAACTTGTCAAAATGTAAAGATACGTTTTTTACAAGTTATAGTTACGTTTTGATAAGATAAAGTTATATTTTGACAAGATAAAGTTATGTTTTGACAAGTTAAAGTTATATTTTGACATTTTAAAGTTTCATTTAGACAAGTTAAAGATACGCTTTTTACAAGTTAATTTTACGTTTTGACAAGATAAAGTTACATTTTGACATTTTAATCTTACATTTTGACAATTTAAAGATACGTTTTTTACAAGTTAAAGGTACGTTTTGACAACTTAAAGTTTCATTTTGACAAGTTAAACTTACATTTTTTACAAGGTAAATTTACGTTTTAAACAGTTAAAGTTACTTTTGACAAGATAAAGTTACATTTTGACATTTTAACGTTACATTTAGACAAGTTAAAGATACTTTTTTAGAAGTTAAATTTACATTTTGACAAGTTAATATTACATATTAACATTTTAAAGTTATATTTTGACAAGTTAAAGATGCGATTTTTACAAGTTAAAGTTACGTTTTGACAAGTTAAAGTTACATTTTGACAGGTTAAAGTTACGTTATTTACAAATTAAACTTTTGTTTTGAAGAGTTAAATATACATTTTGACAATTTAAAGTTACGTTTTTCACAAGGTAGAGTTACGTTGTAACAAGTTAGAGTTATGTTTGACAAATTAAAGTTACTTTTTGTACAAATTAAAGTTTCTTTTTTTTACAAGTTAAAGTTAAGTTTTGACAAGTTAAAGTTACATTTTGACATATTAAAGTTACATTTAGACAAGTTAAAGATACATTTTTTACAAGTTAAATTTACGTTTTGACAAGATAAAGTTACTTTTTGACATTTCAAAGTTTCATTTTGACAATTTAAAGATACGTTTTATACAAGTTAAACGTACGTTTTGACAAGTTAAATTTACATTTTGACAAGTGAAAGTTACGTTTTTTACAAGGTAAAGTTCCGTTTTAACAAGTTAAAGTTACGTTTGACAAATTAAATTTAGTTTTTTTACAAGTTCAAGTTACATGTTTTACAAATTAAAGTTACGTTTTGACAAGTTAAAGTTACATTTTGACATTTTAATGTTACATTTAGACAAGTTAAAGATACGTTTTTTACAAGTTAATTTTACGTATTGAAAGTTATTATATTTTGAAATTTTATTTTTGAACGCTTATATTTTGACATTTAAAAGATTATATTTTGACAATTTAGAGATACGTTTTCACAAGTTAAAGTTACTTTTTTTACAAGTTATATTTACGTTTTTTTCAAATTAAAGTAACGTTTTTACAAGTTAAAGTTACATTTTGACATTTTAAAGATACGTTTTTTACAAGTTAAATTTACTTTTTGACAAGATAAAGTTACGTTTTGACAAGATAAAGTTATGTTTTGAGAAGTTAAAGTTATATTTTGACATTTTACAGTTTCATTTAGACAAGTTAAAGATACGCTTTTTACAAGTTAAATTTACGTTTTGACATGATAAAGTTACATTTTGACATTTTAATGTTACATTTTGACAATTTAAAGATACTTATTTTACAAGTTAAAGGTACGTTATGACAAGTTAAAGTATCATTTTGACAAGTTAAACTTACATTTTTTACAAGGTAAATTTACGTTTTAAACATTTAAAGTTACTTTTGATAAGATAAAGTTACATTTTGACATTTTAAAGTTACATTTTGACAAGTTAAAGATACTTTTTTAGAAGTTAAATTTACATTTTGGCAAGTTAATATTACATATTAACATTTTAAAGTTATATTTTGACAAGTTAAAGATGCGATTTTTACAAGTTAAAGTTACGTT
Source organism: Urtica urens (assembly GCA_958296335.1). Taxonomy (NCBI): domain Eukaryota; kingdom Viridiplantae; phylum Streptophyta; class Magnoliopsida; order Rosales; family Urticaceae; genus Urtica; species Urtica urens. The sequence continues at coordinate 967,360 of CATQIS010000003.1, forward strand.
TTGACAAGTTAAAGTTATATTTCGACAAGTTAAAGTTACATTATTTACAAATTAAAGTTATGTTTTGACAAGTTAAATATACATTTTGACAATTTAAAGTTACGTTTTTTACAAGGTAGAGTTACGTTGTAACAAGTTAGAGTTATGTTTGACAAATTAAAGTTACTTTTTGTACAAGTTAAAGTTTCTTTTTTTTACAAGTTAAAGTTAAGTTTTGACAAGTTAAAGTTACATTTTGACATATTAAAGTTACATTTAGACAAGTTAAAGATACATTTTTTATAAGTTAAATTTACGTTTTGACAAGATAAAGTTACTTTTTCACAATTTAAAGTTTCATTTTGACAATTTAAAGATACGTTTTATACAAGTTAAAGGTACGTTTTGACAAGTTAAATTTACATTTTGACAAGTGAAAGTTACGTTTTTTACAAGGTAAAGTTAAGTTTTAACAAGTTAAAGTTACGTTTGACAAATTAAATTTAGTTTTTTTACAAGTTCAAGTTACATGTTTTACAAATTAAAGTTACGTTTTGACAAGTTAAGATTATATTTTGACATTTTAATGTTACATTTAGACAAGTTAAAGATACGTTTTTTACAAGTTAAATTTACTTATCGAAAGTTATTATATTTTGACATTTCTTTTTGAACGCTTATATTTTGACATTTAAAAGTTTATATTTTGACAATTTAGAGATACGTTTTCACAAGTTAAAGTTACTTTTTTTACAAGTTATATTTACGTTTTTTTCAAATTAAAGTAACGTTTTTACAAGTTAAAGTTACATTTTGATATTTTAAAGTTACATTTAGACAAATTAAAGATACTTCTTTTACAAGTTAAATTTACGTTTTGAAAAGTTAGTGTTAAATTTTGACATTTAAAAGTTATATTTTGACAATTTAAAGATACGTTTTTTACAAGTTATAGTTACGTTTTTATAAGTTAAAATTACAATTTGACAAGTTAAAGTTACATTTTAACATTTTTTTGTTACGTTTTGACAAGTTAAAGATACGTTTTTACAAGTTAAACTTACGTTTTGACAAGATAAAGTTATGTTTTGACAAGTTAAAGTTATATTTTGACATTTTAAAGTTTCATTTAGACAAGTTAAAGATACGCTTTTTACAAGTTAAATTTACATTTTGACAAGATAAAGTAACATTTTGACATTTTAAAGTTACATTTTGACAATTTAAAGATACATTTTTTACAAGTTAAAGGTACGTTTTGACAAGTTAAAGTTATATTTTGACAAGTAAAACTTACGTTATTTACAAGGTAAAGTTACGTTTTAACAAGTTAAAGTTACCTTTGACAAATTAGATTTAGTTTTTTTACAAGTTAAAGTTACATTATTTACAAATTAATGTTACGTTTTGACAAATTAAAGTTAAATTTTGACATTTTAAAGTTAAATTTAGACAAGTTAAAGATACGTTTTTTACAAGTTAAATTTACGTTTTGACAAGATAAAGTTACTTTTTGACATTTCAAAGTTTCATTTTGACAATTTAAAGATACGTTTTATACAAGTTAAAAGTACGTTTTGACATGTTAAATTTACATTTTGACAAGTGAAAGTTACGTTTTTTACAAGGTAATGTTACGTTTTAACAAGTTAAAGTTACGTTTGACAAATTAAATTTAGTTTTTTTACAAGTTCAAGTTACATGTTTTACAAATTAAAGTTACGTTTTGACAAGTTAAGATTATATTTTGACATTTTAATGTTACATTTAGACAAGTTAAAGATACGTTTTTTACAAGTTAAATTTACTTATCGAAAGTTATTATATTTTGACATTTCTTTTTGAACGCTTATATTTTGACATTTAAAAGTTTATATTTTGACAATTTAGAGATACGTTTTCACAAGTTAAAGTTACTTTTTTTACAAGTTATATTTACGTTTTTTTCAAATTAAAGTAACGTTTTTACAAGTTAAAGTTACATTTTGATATTTTAAAGTTACATTTAGACAAATTAAAGATACTTCTTTTACAAGTTAAATTTACGTTTTGAAAAGTTAGTGTTAAATTTTGACATTTAAAAGTTATATTTTGACAATTTAAAGATACGTTTTTTACAAGTTATAGTTACGTTTTTATAAGTTAACAATACAATTTGACAAGTTAAAGTTACATTTTAACATTTTTTTGTTACGTTTTGACAAGTTAAAGATACGTTTTTACAAGTTAAACTTACGTTTTGACAAGATAAAGTTATGTTTTGACAAGTTAAAGTTATATTTTGACATTTTAAAGTTTCATTTAGACAAGTTAAAGATACGCTTTTTACAAGTTAAATTTACGTTTTGACAAGATAAAGTAACATTTTGACATTTTAAAGTTACATTTTGACAATTTAAAGATACATTTTTTACAAGTTAAAGGTACGTTTTGACAAGTTAAAGTTATATTTTGACAAGTAAAACTTACGTTATTTACAAGGTAAAGTTACGTTTTAACAAGTTAAAGTTACCTTTGACAAATTAGATTTAGTTTTTTTACAAGTTAAAGTTACATTATTTACAAATTAATGTTACGTTTTGACAAATTAAAGTTAAATTTTGACATTTTAAAGTTAAATTTAGACAAGTTAAAGATACGTTTTTTA